>OZ020546.1:10056683-10379683 GCA_963971435.1 Lasius platythorax
GATTTCGCAAATCGTAAAGGAACGCGTTATTAAATTATTTTATGACAAGCATGACCGCGTTATTTTAGGTTGTGTTAGGGTCATGTCGTTTAACATAATAAAGGTCAATTGCCCCGTGGGCCAGCACGTTAGCCGTTATTGCATAATTTACGAATTATGACTACGTCTATCCTCTCTCTCTCTCCCTCTCTCCCTCTCTCTCTCTCTCTCTCTCTCTCTTTCTCGAGCGGCCGCCCTTGAATATATATCTCGTCGAGTGTCGTGGCTTAAAAGTTAATCCTCTCGCGCGTTGTTTCCGTCGCAATAAATCTGTGAGGCCCGGCTAATTAATACGCCGAAACCCGCGTTTGATGCCTCATTTTCACACAATCTACACGATTTCTATACCATTTTTTATAATTAGAAGATGTATGTTCCTCGAAAGATTATTACGATGGAATAAACCAAGTGTAGAGAAGAGACGTAATAAAATATTCAATAATTAGAAAATAAAGAATAAAATATTATAAAAAATATTATAAAAATATTATAAAAAATATTATAAAAAATTATAAAAAATAAAGAATAAAATATATATAATATTTTCAATATATATAACGATATACACAACGAGAAATAATATTTCGAAAAAATGTGTCTAATAAATAAATGAAGAAAGAAACTTTATGCAAGTTTTCAATTCATCAAGTCTATTTACGATATGCTGAGATTTTACCTAATATAATATTGAATTTATTTTTATATTTAAAAAAGTTGTTCTTATAAGTATTTTTTATATCTCGGAAGAGTATTTATTATATTGATTCTGGACCAAGTTTTTAAGACAGAGATTACATAGAAGTGAGCCAGTGGTGAATACAATGATGCAACAATATGGCATTAGGATTTTTAGCAGTTATTTGCATTATGTTTATTACGGGAAACTGTAATCTCACAAAGGTTGTGGAATCGCATGCCATTGTAATAAGCATCAATGAGAAACAATTTCGAGCATGACGTTAAACTCTACTAACGAGGTCGTTCTTCTTTACACTGCGCGTAATTCTATGTAATCTGCTTAATCATCACGATAATCGCAAAGTACTGATTAACCCGATGACTTCATACATACACGCATACATATTTGAAAATAAATCTTTCTAAAATTATTTTTAATTGATGCTGTGTTAATCAAAATAACGTAATGTAAATGACACTTAAAAACGGATATATTAATTCAATTTTTATCTAATAAAATGTAAATAAATTTCCACTGAAATACAGTATATATTATATATATATAAAATATATAAAAAATATATAATATATATAAAATATTATATATATACATATATATAAATGTATATATTACATAATAATTAATATATACATTTTCACTGAAATATAGTATATATATATACACAAAAGAATATAAAAAATGTGCGAGTGTCGTATTTAATTTTATAGTCGAGTTTATATTTATTTTGATATATTAACATCAATAAATTTTCTGGTTAAACAGATCATCCTACGTGGACTCGTTTATATTTAATAATTCGACTGTTACTGCCTAGGAATGAAATCTTGTTCATTTTCAATATATCCCGATTCGATATTCCGCACAATCATCAGAATTATCAGTTATCGAGAATATCGATCGTCTCTCAACCCCCCGTTGTGTCTCCCCATCTCGTGTACATAAGTTGTCGCGTACTTAATTAAAACTCGCGGATCTAAATATAGCGACCAAGTGGCATTCCGATCGTGAACATTGGTCGACTGTGAATGCAATATTTATGCGTATCCGCGGACCAATACACAACATCTTCGTCAATCCAAGTGTGATCAATTTCAAAGACCTCTGGAAACTAAGACCTATCAAAAGCCTTATTTATTCATTTCGAATAACCTAGAAAAAAATAGTTTCGTTCAGGAATAATCGTAAAATTTTTAAAGTTATATCGATGAAAAATGATTATATTTGAGACATTACATAAGCATATTATGTAAAATAAAAGAAAACATATTTCTTTTATATCTTTTCGTTCATGTTCCTGCTAGAAGTTCAAAAAAAAATTGTTTTCAAACTTTGAAAGAGATTATTGTAATCTCCGCGAGAGATCATCATCCGCAAATTATACTTGAGTGCATAACTGAAAAGCGTATTACATTTTCGCGTCTCTCTACATGTATAAATATCAGATGACATGACCTGCGGGGCGAAACAACGATATCGCGCTAACACGTAGTCTCTTTGCGCGATTGTTTGGCCTTCATTGGATCGCGTATATCACGTGCCGCGAATTTAACACGATCGTTTCGGACGCATTCTGACACGTAACGAGTAGCGCGCGACTACGATCTGACAGTGAGTGCATACAGGGTGGACCGAAATGCGAGAGTCTATCGGTACGCGTGACACAATCGTTCGAGAATGCCAGTGTCGGAGGATCGGAGGTCCTCGCGAGTTTTGTTCGTGCACCTCGAAGTCGATATTTAATCAATTTGCCAATTTAGAAGTTTAATTATGTCAGCTTAAAAAAAATAAAATTAATTCAATGATAATTTAGTTAAATAATAAAACATTATATTTTTTCTAAGCTGCAAGCAAAGATACTAAAATATGTATATTAGTAAAAAAGTAAGACTGCATCAATAAATTAAAAACTAACGAATAACAATTTTTTATTATTAATTTTGCGATATATAATGAAATTAATCACAACAAGGCTCTCCCATCTCCTTCCCCTTAATGTAACGATGTATGTCTCATTGGATAGATTTTAATTTGACTAATTATAATGAACATATAGAACATGAAAATCCTTCAGCCAGAGAATCGATGGAAATTGCTCCCACGCCGAATCAAGGATTTCTCCAACATCAAAGCATCGCTAAATCGAATCTATTTACGCGAAATCGAAACGAAACATCCATGAAATTGCGTTTTCCTTTTTTTTTTTCTTCGCTGCTTTGCAATTCGCTTTCTGTGTTTATTTTATATTATGTATATCTGAAGAATGATTTTCAGAACGAATCATAAATAACGCGAAACCATCTGTTCCCGTAAAATGATTTATAATTCACAGGCATTGCGGAGAGCGTGGAAAGATTAAACCGTCAATTAGGAATAAAAAAACGCGTGACAACGTGACAAATGAGCGCATTGGCAATCTGTCGTGCCGGCCAATAAATTAATAAATTTAAAATTTAATAAATTTTTGCCTCGTTGATGATGCGATTCTTAAGAGAACCCAAGTTGAACAAGTTAATAAGCTCGTTACATTAGCAACGAGCGCGTTATATTGCAGCTGCATTGTTAAGAATATATCGACGGTCATATAAATGAGGGGAGGGAGGGGGTGGAAAGGGAGGGGGAGGGTAATCGGGAATATAAGAAAACTGGAAGCTGTTTTGCGCTTGGCGATTTGCCATTCAGGATAGAATCTGTCCTCGAAAGTCAGCAGCTTGAAAAGCCGCAACGAAAAAATCGCTATCGCATCGGGGAGAAGAGAAGATTTTTATCTTTGAAAGCTCTCTAATCGCTCTGTCGCGCGGTTCAAGGATGGGCCCGTAAAATGACGCCATGCAAATTTATAACGTTGATTGTAGCTTGTTTATCGCGAGTGACACACATGCGCTTTCGCGTATTTTGTAGCGCAACGGAATTTCGTGCTTCTCAAATCGTTCTCTAATTGTTTTTAATTTTCGGGCTGTATAATTTATTATGTCACATGTATTTCTGTACACGCGTCTATAACACTGAAAATTTGCTTTAAAGAAATACAAAAGAAAATGATTTTTAATCGTTTAAATCTGTAAAATAAATTTATAGAAAAATATATATTATATAAAAAAAATAAATAAATAAATTACTTATAAATAAAAATAATTATAATAAGTCGAGAGAAACTGCGTATTTTTATTCGAGATCTAGCGTGTGCGCATTAAAGTCGTCATGCATCGAACACATACGATTTAAATAAAGGTCAGTCTGGACGCACGGAGCTGTAAATTATTTGTGGGTCGGACCAAGGAGCCGACGAAGTGATGTCACTTCCGTGAGAGTGACATCATTATGTCTCGACTCAATGTCAATGTTTATCTTTGCACTGGCAATGGCTGCCGGCCACCGGAGAGTTCGTCCTTTCTCGGGTTTGCAGCTGTCATAAGTCGCAAGATTATGATAATCAGAAACTTCCGGTACACTTACGTATTCCCTCGTGGAGAACTAAAGGATGGATATAAATTGATTGATTTTAGAAGGGAATAGAGCACATAAGAGAAAACTCGTTGGAAGATTTTATATTCAACTATTTTGTTTATTGCAATGTCTGATGGAATTTATATCATTTTTGAACAGTATAGATACAGGAAATTAAATAAAGGCACAAGAAATCTCTTCCAAATATTTTAATATTAATTAATATCTATTTTAATTTTATGCCAATTTTATTTCAATGCCAATTATTTAATTTCGTCTTATATTGATTATTGATAAACGTTCTACTTCTCTTATCAGTTTAATAACTTTTTATTATGGGCCGACATTACTAGCAGCGATCAATTTCCATTGAGTACCGCGTATAGATGTGACTGTGGCTCAAACGAGCATTATGCCACGATTGAGGTCGTCATCGGATTTCGATATATTACAGAGGAATTATGATCTAGTTTCTCCAAGTTTGAGTATTCGAGAATATAATACTATTATTACGACACGACAGCATGTTAAAAGGTTATAGGTAACACATGGTGCAACTATAATTGTTTGCCATTCATAAGACACTTGAAATAAAGGATTGTAAAAATGAAGGAATATAAAAATATATTGTTCTCTCTTTTCTTTCAATGAACAGATACTATTCGAGACTTTATATTCAATTTCGAATTAAAATGTTTAGTTGTACGAATGGTAACACGATTAAATTGTTCTGCCACTTAAAATTATCTTTGCAAGAAAATAATTTTGCTATATATCTCTCTTCATATATATCACATTTAGAAATAAATATATTTACTAATGTTAGCGAATCATTGTATTGCTACACGTTTTGATCTGCAGAACACTGTAATGCCGGCTTTGGATAAATGCCGGTTTTACACAAAGATTCCCGTCAGTACTTTGCGATGTCGCCGTAAGATTAAAGCCGTACTTTTGTGATATTCATAGGTGTTCTTTAATAAAAAATTAATTAATATGATTATTTTATGAATTATTTTATGAATTATCTTATAAAATAGCAGATTTTAATTTGGCCAATTTCTGTGCTTTTCAAGAGTAAATTGATTTTAAAAAAATAGTAAAATAAGATTAGCGATTATAATCGCCAGATTCAGATTTAGATTCAGAGAAGATTCAGATTTATCTCTGTCCATTATTTATTGTTTTTAAATGAAAAAGATCGTTTGTTTTAAATCCTTTCCTCTAAATTTTAAATTAATGAGCATCATCATATAGGTTGAATTTAATAATTATTAAACTCAATCTATGTGATGCTCATTAATTTAAAATTTAAAGGAAAGGATTTAAAACAAACGATTTTTTTTCATTTAAAATTCATTTAAAAATAATAAATAATGGACAAAGATAAATCTGAATTTTCGCGAACACGCGCTAAGATATTTCATTTTGATTATTTTCGAGAGACTGCGATATGTCCATAATAGATACATCCATTATGTTTCTCGGACAGCCGCCAAGTTTTTCGCTTAAAAAGCGTTATAACGGCACTGCTAGTAAAAAGCAGTTGCCGGTTAAACGGTGGTTTGAGAGAGAATATATTTTTGCTCGACCGGAATTGCAGTTATAAGAGCGCTTCTCATAAAATATTAATTTAACATTATCTCTTTCCTTTTGGCAGACGATGAAATATTCCAACGTAATATATCGTTAAGCTTTGACGATTATCTTACATCATCAGTATAATATATTGTTACACACATGAAATTCTATTTTAATTGACATCTTAGATAAATATCAAGATTTTTTCAAGATCTCTATAATAAAGAATATTATCTTAAAGGTCAAAATTAAAATCAAAATGCTGTTAAAATTAAAAATATCCCTCAAATATAAAAATGACTGTCAGATATTGAAAACGTAAAAATATTTGTAAGAAAAAAAATTAGAAAATATATTAAAAAGTTACACACACACACACACTCTCTCTCTTTCTCTCACGTAGTGTTATATTATTAAATATATGATGGTAAATAGAATTTTACGCGAGCAAAGACTATCGATATCCGAATGGAACGAGAACTCGAACGCAAGTGAGTCACCGCTATATTACGAGATCCGGAGACACGTAACAATTGTGACATGCACCGCTAAATGTTTAACGGGTCGACCGTAATAAATGCAATTAGAGCATTTCTTCTCATTGAGCGACGCGGCTAGAATTAAATCGCGTATCCGGATATCGGACACGATTTGCCAGATATGATTCGAGACTGCTCGCATAAATAACGCGATGATAGCGCGCAATAACACGACGATACGATGAAAAACGAAAACGATTCACAACATCTGTCCCGGTTTCGCCGGTATAATCCCGAACGATTGACTTGTAAATCGAGGTAAATACGACGCGCAAAGATCATCCGCCGATACCGTCAGTGCTTAAGCCACTCTTCGCATATTGAAACATATTTTTACGTTTTTTGTGTGTATAACGTATTTGAGAGGGAAGACGGCCTTCCTATTGATATTTTTCTGTGTTACACGTAGGTGTGACACGCGATAAATGTAGATAAATGCAAGTATGCCAAATGCAAGTGGTAAATAAATATGAATATTTTGTGAACATCACATTGAGCGATGACATATAAAAAACGATGGCTTTTAATGAAAATTGAACTTTGCCATGTAATTTCAATGCTTAATTTATGAAATATATATTAATTGTAATTTTAAATACAACAAAAAATATTCTGTTATAAATTACATACAATCCACAAAATATTTCGTAATTTTATTAAATTCTTTCTTCTTGATCGTAAATTTATTTGTCAAGTTTGAAAAAAATATTTTTTTTTTAGAAGAAAGAATCATAAATTCTTAAATCTTTTAATACTTCAACAGTGTAATTAAAAAATCTAGCCACACAAAACTAACTTAAAATGTAAAGTAATTTAAAAATATTCGCGCGTTCCAAACACACTTTTTTAATTTAATTAATGTGTGATCCTATATATAAGATTTTCATTTAAAATAAATTCATTCGAAACTCGTCCGATGATCACGTCTATAATACAGAGAATGAGTATGACAATTCTAGAGAATGTTCTATATGAAATATAAAATAATATCGATTATCTATGCGAGAGAGAATTGTAGAGTCTGTATAAGAGGTATCGCACTTATGATTATTATGTTTTTTCGCTGACGAACAAAGGGAATATTGATCACGACTCGGCAAAATGGAAATTGGCACGCAGTCCATTAACTCTTGCGGTTATTATCTGGGAAGGTTTTGCCGGTGTGAATGATGCTTTAAAACCGTTGCAGTGCATGTGATAGCGCCCTTGAATCCTAAGAAATATGTGGGCAACGTCTGTCTTACGTTACGGACGACTATGTACGTCTATATCTACTTGCTCGGATCGAGCTCTCTTTTTAATACGCTTTCTCGAAGGAAACACGCTTAAAGAGAGCGTCGAGTATACGATATAAATAATAAATAAAGGCTTAGCTCTATAAGAGAGTCTCGGTAAGGTTTTTCATTATGATTAAAAGATGAGCATAGTATTTCATCATCAAGCATCAAAAAGTAAATGAGTTTGGTAAATAATAATAATTCATAAAAGCACGAGCATAGATACAGATGCATGTGTGAGAACGTGTATCGACAGCGAAAAAATAAATAAAAATATGGATTGATTTTGTGGCGGCTTCAACACTTGACAAGGTTTTTTGGTAACCGATGAATCGACAGAGCCGTTTCTCAGCATAGTCAAAGTGCTAATCAATCTGATTCGAGGTGCACCTTGGTCTTGCCATTTCGGGCGAAAAGATCGATACGCGAGTAAGGGGCCCCCGTTCACCGTATAACTCGACGAGTGTAAAAACGCGGGGGCGTCGCGACGAGGGCCTTGTCGCGACCCACACTCAGGGAAGGATTCGAAGATTTTACGAGAAGCGATTTTGAGCGAAGAAAGGCACTCGCCGGCGATCGCGCTGCGATCGGCTTGCGATTAGGAATGGTATCAAGTTCAACATGTACTTAAAAATTCGAGTCGAATCCAATAATCAAATTTCATTTTCTAGGATTCAAATAGTACTCATAAGAAATAATATTTCATATATTGTACTTGCGAAGTAATCGAATCTAAGAACAGTTATATTCGAATTTTAGATCGAGTACCTGAAAGGTTCGAAATAGTGGTACTCATAAAGAATCGAATCTTTTACAAGTAGTACTCGAACTCTAAGATTAAAAAAAATCTATTTATAATACTTGCTACACATCCACACACCCATTCACCTACCCCCACAATTTCTCTCATAAGTACTCATAAAAGATTCGAACATACTTGATCAAGGTTCGAATTTACTTGGAAGTACTGTTTTTATTCTTCGAGATACTTATAGAGGATTCGAATCTATCTCGTTCGGGTTCGAGTCTACTTGAAAGTATTGTTTTTTTTTTTTTGATGTAATCATAGAGAATTCGAAACCATGCAAACAAATATTCGAATTCTACTTGTAAGAGATACTTAATCCCATCACTAGTCATACCGTATTAATATTTCCAGAAATTTATTAATTTCTCGACTTAATTTCTAGGAATTTGCTAATCTTCTTAACTTAATATCAATTAATGCTGCAAATGAGAATGTAAAAGGAAAGTTTTAATGAAGTGTAATCCGGACAATTTCAAACTTGTAGAGAATTTCATAGTGTAGAGAGAAAACTTCCAGACATCGTTTTTTCTATATTTTCGAATTTAGTTTTCATGTTCGAAGTGTGTCATTAATCAATAAAGTACTATTTTTTTTTCGATGTAATCATATAGAATTCGAAACCATGCAAACAAATTTGAACCTACTTGTAAGATACTTAATCCCATCACTAGCTGCGATTGTCGAATGGGAAATGCGAAATCATTGGCTTCGAATTATTTACTCAAAGTAGAGGAATTTATTTTTAATCTTACATATTTCTCGCATATGTAGAAAATATGTCGATATTTTTCCGAACATATCTACTTTATTTTAATTTCTGATAATATAAAATCTAATATAAAATTTTTAATGGTGCTCCACAGAGATTAATGTCTTTCTAAATTTTAATTTGGAAAATTGTTGCAAAATTCGAAATAGAACTCTAATATTTCGATTATGTTAACGCGTGTAATTATTTATTTAAACCTCTGATATCGAAGATAGTAACTAAACTGCAATAATTTTGCTCGCGAGCGCTCGAGCGAGTAAAATGTTCCCTTTCTTGTTCTCTTTCTATCACGGCTTTTGACACACCACCGGCAGCATGTTTACTATGTTTCCGTGCCACGGAACGAAGTGACTTGTTCTTATCTTATACGCGTCTTACGCCACCTGAACAGATAACCGTGATACGCTAATAGTAAATTTATTTTCACATTGCATTCTTTGCGAAGTTTCTTTGCGCGACACATTTTCTTTTATTTTCCATTTACTTTCTAGATTTCAGCTTGCACTAACTTCCTGTAGTGCCTCAATATAATCAGTTTCTCGACAGATAAAAACGTTTTTACGAGTATCCGGTATGTAGTACATCTACCGGATATCGGTAGCAATGTATCTTTAAAATGATATTTGTTTATGGTTGCTGCGCTTCCTGCGCTTAAAGATACAATACGCGAAATATGAAATATATATCTTTAATGTATATGAGGGAATTTATCAAGAAATATTGCTATTTTTATATATAAGTATTAGAACTTTTATATAATTAGCTGAAAAACGATCATATTTTTAGAGTAATATTTACTTTTTTATGCTGTATATATTAATCACTTAATTTTATATCTTTTCGCAAAAACTTTTATAAATCTCTTATTTTCTACTTATATTTTGTTTATCAATCGATCTATCGAATTATTTTATATCAATAAACAGAACAATCACGTATACATAATACACAATGTTGTACTAAATAATAAAAATAATAATAATAATAATGATAACAACTTCTCAATTCGGCTGTCAAGTGGTTAATGACGATTACACACATGAGCAATCGGAGGATTTTACGATTTTGTGTAGGAGTCTCGCCTGAATTAATCTTACCACACGTCCGAATAAAAATTCTCCTGACTCGTGAGACCGCTTATTATTTACGTCATCTATAAAACGACATTGAGACACGATTATTCCTTCTCGGCTCAATCTCATCGCTTCGCTCTCTTTTTCTCTCTCTCGCTTTTTTTTCTTTCTCTTTAATAAAGAATTGCGACTGGATTCGCGCGAATGGAAATTCATTCGAGCAATTAGAGGTGAACGAAGCGCAAAGCGGAACTTAATTGTGCATTCGCGGCGCTGGGACCGATTGAACAGCCAGCGCATGTTACCTGGAAACGGTTCGTTCTCTCCGATTATGGGTAACCGGCCCTTCTATCTCGCGGTCGCAATCGTAAAATTGCAAGCCAATACTTTGCAATGTCCACAATCAGAACGGGAAACGGTATATTCGGTTTAATTTTTTTTTTCTTTAGCAAACGAAAAGTTCTCGAATTCGATTACGTTCTCCATCATTCGATCGATGGAGCAAGCGATCGTTTCAGGATGACAGGAATATTTCTGAGAAAACAGATCAAAAATGAAAAATGATATATCGAAGGCGAGAGATTTCCAGACCAGCAAAATGCACAATTTTTTCTTATCTAACGCGTTACACTAAGAATATTGAAGAAGAATATTGAAGAATATTGAAGAAGAATATTGAAGAATATTGAAGCAGAATATTGAAAAAAATATTGAAGAAGAATATTAAAGAAGAATATTGAAGAAGAATATTGAAGAATAGTGAAGAAGAATATTGAAGAATATTGAAGAAAAATATTGAAGAATATTGAAGAAGAATATTGAAGCAGAATATTGAAGAAGAGTATTGAAGAATATTGATGAAGAAACTTCATAATCGTCGGTGAATCCACGTGCAGGATAAGAAAGGATGAATGGAAGTTGAGCGATCACGGCTATTAGCGCTCATCTCGATCTAGCGCGCGATTTTTCGCGAAACGCCACGCGATGCTGTGTGGAAGTACGCGATAATAAATTAATTACATCGACCCCAAGAAATTAATCATCTCGAAAGCCGCGATAATTATTGCGGCATGACATGCCAGGGTTTTTATTGTCAGATCGATGGCTCTCGCCGACTGTTCGGTGCCCGTATTGTTACGTTTGCGCGACGATTGGATGGATTACTTGACGAGAATGCATCTCGTGCAATTGATCAAGATATTATCGTATCATTGTTGCGCATCTAATGTGCTCGAAACGGGAGACGTGATATATGAAGCATGGACCGATTGTCTGGCTTTATGCTGTGACGCAAGAGTGAAAGCCCGCGTTATGGGACATGCGTGATTAATAACATGTGTTCGCCCGCGCGGCTCGAAAAATCGGACACCAGGCGAAGAAACGCATCCGATCGCAAGCCATCAAGCCGCAATGGCTCTTAATCGCCGTAAACACTGCCCGCCGCGCAATATAAATTATTCCGCGATAGCTGATCATTGATACGCGCGAGCAACGATTCAGCTAATTTAGCGATTATCCACGCTGCAACGGAGAGCGGTGATATTTCGCTTCCTCGATGTGGCTTTCATTGTCTTCCGTATAATGGAAAAATCATTGCATTACGTGGAAATATCACGGATGGTTGCACATCCCATTAATTTTATTGTACATAAAAATGCTATGAATATTATATGCATTTATTAATTATCAATTATTCTATCAATTTTCTCGATACATACGCAGCAGGATTAATTTTTGCACTTTTGAAATGTAATTTTGAAAAGAAATTTATACGGGACATTCGCACAAAGAAGTCGAAAGAGCAACGTGAGTATGCGTGTGTTGAAACACGCAGCAGTAAAATCTCGCCCCGCAGGTCGAGAAGCGATTAGGCGCGCACGGACGGCTCTCGATTGTACGAAGAAAATATCTTTTTTTTATTTTTTTCTCTTTATATCGCGTGTTTTCGTGTCATGGATCAGCATTTATTCGGCGGTGATTCACGAGCCGGTTTGTCCTCTCATCGTCATTTCAGGAATACGTTAACTTTTTTAAAATCTTTTTTTTTATTTTCATGAAAAATAAATTTCTCGTAATGTCTCTTTGTTGCTCTTAGATGCTAATTTTTGCAACGTTTGGAATATTTTATTATGTCAATATATACTAAACGTAAATCCTTTATACTCATTAGTTCGGAAACCTTCTTATTATTTTGCTACGAAAATCTATATGTGTATGTACATAATTTGTATCATTATATTCCACGCTCTTTCGCATTTATATTATACACATAATTTATATACATTTATATACATTTATATTATACACATAATTTATATATATATATATATAATTCTATATTCGAAATACACCGAGGGCCGAGGAGTTCTTAAAACGGCCCTGCCGATGATCGGTGGTAGCTTCAACTTTCCATTTCTGGCATATCGCGATCCGTGCCAGCATGCAATTTCATCGGATCTCTCGTAACTTTCTGCGAGATAAGGGGAAAACAGTTTTATATACGAGCTAAACCATATCATACAGTTTTCAAAGAGCGCATCCTCTTTCCTCCTTTCCGGTTTTCTCTCCGTCAGCGATTTTGTCGCCTGACTTTTCTCGGCGCGAACATAAACACGCGCTAAGTAACGTTCTCGCAGGGTATTAGTCTTTTTTTTTACTCAGCCAGACCCATTAAGGGATTGCTAAGGTCTCATTAAGCCGCATGGACTATGGCCGACAGCGGCGTCTTTAGCGCCGACGACATTCCCCAAGTTCTTGTAAGAATATCCGCGAATGTCCGCCTCCGCCTGAATATTCCGAGTTTTATGCGCGAGCTGCGTTTCCACACGCATGCAGTGCGCATGAGAAGAGTCACTTTATGACACGAGCTCGAGCGTTAAGGCTCTTGATTCATTACTGCGACCATATCTAGGGATGGGATCAAGTTCAATATATAATCAACTGAAAAATCAGAGTCGAATCCAATAATCAAGTTTCATTTTCTAGGATTCGAATATAGTACTCATAAGAAATAATATTTCATATATTGTACTTGCCAAGTAATCGAATCTAGAATCAGTTATATTCGAATTTTAGGTCGAATACCTGAAAGGTTCGAAATAGTACTCATGAAGAATCGAATCTTTTACAAGTAATACTTGAACTCTAAGATTAAAAAAAAAATCTAAAATACTTGCTACACATCCACACATTCACGCACGCACACCCATTCATCTACCCCCACAATTTCTCATAAGTACTCATAAAAGATTCGAACATACTTGATCAAGGTTCGAATGTACTTGGAAGTACTATTTTTGTTCTTCGAGGTACTTATAGAGGATTCGAACCTATCTCGTTCGGGTTCGAGTCTACTTGAAAGTATTGTTTTTTTTTTTTTTCGATGTAATCATAGAGAGTTCGAAACCATGCAAACAAATTTGAATTCTACTTGTAAGAGATTAATCCCATCACTAGCCTTATCGTATCAATATTGCCAGAAATTTATTAATTTCTCGATTTAATTTCTAGGAATTTGCTAATCTTCGGCGTAATTCCTAGGAATTTCTTAGCTTCTTAACTTAATATCAGTTAATGCTGCAAATGAGAATGTAAAAGGAAAGTTTTAATGAAGTGTAATTCTGACAATTTCAAACTTGTAGAGAATTTCATAGTGTAGAGAGAAAATTTCCAGACATCTTTTTTTTTATATTTTCGAATTTAATTTACCTTTCACGTTCGAAGTGTGTCATTTATTAATTTCCGCGCGAATGCTCGGACTACGCCCCGAAAGTGAAAGACGATGCTTCCGCTCTCGTTCTGTCACCATCCGAAAGAAAAAAAATGTATCGCCATTTACTTCCCGTGCTAGTTATCATAACGATGTCTCTCTCGACAAAGATATCTTTCTGTCATTCATCCTAGTGTTCTGCAGCGAATTCATCTACAAAATTAATAATACACTCTTCGTGCGTCACGAAATTTATCATATTACGTTTATTTTAAAATTACTCCAAAACTAACAACTTTCAAGGATTCGAGTTTTCTTCTCAAGCAAATATTCTCTTAGCAAATATTTTTTCAAGAACGCAAGTTCTCTGCTTTAGAGCGCGATTTTTTGTATCAGTCCGACAAGCTTCATCAAGCAACTCAGAAGGCTGATGATGAATTTGGACGAGGTCAAGCTTACGCGCTTGACATATCTTGCGGCTGCCCAAAGAGCATCGGCGGTCCATCGGGGATTAACGGGAAAGTGGAGAGTCATACTTCGCCTCACCTCAGGGAGGATCGCAGGACCGTGGATAAGAGGCAAAGGAGCCGGTGACGGCACGAAAGAGGACGAAAAGGGGGGACGATACGCAACAAGAGAGGGCGGGCGGGGGGGAAAGGGAGGGAGGGAGAGAGGATACATCGAGGAAGGGGACAGCTCGGGGAACGGCAGGAAGCGAGGGGGATATCTCGGCAGGAGATAGGGGCGGGAGAGCGGGAGGGACACGCTCTCTCCTCTGGTGCACACTCTCGTGGTGACTCCGACCAGCAAAGTGCTCGCGTTCGTGAAAGTCCACAGACGACTTTCAGGGTCGTCTGCTCCGCGCGCTCGTCGTCGTCGTCGTCGTCGTCGTCGTCGATTCTGTCCCGAAGCCGGCTGGCTTCTCGCCCGAGAAAGAGCCACCACGAGAGAGAAGAGGTGGCCGACGCTCTTCTCGCACTCCTACAAGTTTCGGCGAGGCGTGAGGATCCGCGACGATCGTCTTTCACTTTTCTCTCTCGAAGCATTAAAGAAGAAGAAAGAGAGAGAGAGAGAGAGGGTTCCTGGACACGAAAGGAGACGATCGTGAGATTCCGAACTTGTGCCCTTGCGAGACATTGCTGACAGCAAGGATTCCGTTGATGTGCGATCATTCAGTTGCGATTATCGTCTATGTTGTGTTTGTTTATCTTGATGTGACGCTCTCCGATTACAGTGATCCGAAAAAGTATCAAATTTATCGTTGCAGAAACCGTAAAACTCTGTGTAAATCGCTTCTATTTGGATGATAAAGCGATTGGTTTTTAAAGAAGAATGCGATTAATCGATACAGTTAGCTTGATCATTTTATTGACCAAAAAAAAAGATTGATCAGTGACTCATTTCTGTATCATTTCTAAACTTAAACGAAAACACATCTGTTGTATGTAGAACATTTACACACTTTTTTCTGCCGAAGAAATCTCTTTGTGTGTAAGATTGTTAGTGCAAAAAGATACTCTCTTTAAGATGATACGATAAATTTTATGTTCTCAATTGATCCGGATGCTTCTGCGGTGTTGATTTTTTTTTAGAAATCCCAGTGAAATTTAAGCAGTTTCAGTGCTCGTGTACTGGCGTCGATCGCGAGTTACAAATACATATGCACGGAGGTGGATGACGGAGGATCAGGGATCGATCGGGATCGACGGTAGCCGTTGGGCTGGTTCGATGTATGCGAATAATAATAGGTTAGTGCTCGTACACTTAACCGTGCGTGTCTCAGCTCTCCTACGTTCCTCTCTCAAGTCTGAAGATTATCGTATCACGAGAAGAAGCAACGATATCGTTCTCTCATCGAAGAGAAGATTGAATTAAATTTTGCATAAATTTTTTCAACAAAAATAAGAGCTATTACTAACTGTTACTACTTGCTTATGTGCAAAATTTTGGATGGAAAGCCGAAGTATACATTTTATTTGGTGACATCAATCACCGCATATCAATCGATATATCGGAAGTTCTACTTTGCATATACTTACCATATATATATAATATATACACGCGAGTAATTTATTTCGGCGAGATACGACCATCTTCGTCTTCAAAATTCCGTTCCTCGCAAAGATGACGTCCCGCTTGCGCGGTCCCTCGACGGTGAAGGACACGCCAAGGACTGCCTCGTTCGCCAAGGACCAGTTTCATCGAGGCGAACCGGAAGCGCACTCCGGCCGATCGTGCAAGAATGGCGGGCGCGGCAACCGTTATCATTTCGGTATGTCGAAACAGCATGACAGCAAGACAGAGCGGAACGGACGGGAATATAACAAGGAAGAGATGGGAGACAACGACGCCGACCTGTTGTACAAAAAGAGCAGAGAACACTTTGGATCCTGGGACATCAAGGACGACACGAGAAGATCGAGTAGACGGGATCTCGAGGACACGCAACTGAATGGAAAGTTTAGAAGCGAACCTGTGAGTGCGAAATTCTTGGATAAAACTCAAGATCGTTTGGAGTACCGGGACGAAGGATACGTAGGATCTTTGCCAAGGGAGAATCGACAGAAAAGCGAGTCCATCGAGCGAGAACTCAATGGCTCTCGTAGATCGAGGAGGAAAGAATGCTGGGAGGAGAGCGTGGAGTCGAGGAATCGAGAGAAGATGTGCAAGATTAGCAGAAACAACGATAGCAATAATGACACCATGCAACCCGTCGACGAGAGGGATATACTGCTTAAGGAGATCGAGAGTTTAGCCATTGATGGCAGTCAGTCGCCGGATCGCAGGATCCAGGCGATGATCGAGCGATTGAAATCGCGAGAGGAGAACAAATTGCGGTCCAGAAGAGAGCAGAGATCCGAGATGAGTCCTGACAAGGAAGCGTATGATAGAGCGAAAAGCGGCAGGAGTGATCTACGATCGCCGATCATTGATCATTCGCTCGATAATCGATCCGACGATCGAAATAGGAAGGATGATCGCGAAGACGAACGCAGATCGAGCGAATATAAGTTACATGGAAAGTCCGATCGAGAGGAGGACTCGGGCCGACGCGATCGATCGACTGATCGAAGATCGAGGAGTATCGAGAGGCAGAAGAACGAAGATCGCGAACCTCGAGGAGATGACACTTTCCGTAAAAGAAGCGATACTTATAATACCGAAAGAAATTATCGTAGGAAATTGAAAGAGGACGAGGAGGCTCGATCGAGAGACAGTTCGAAGAGGAGAAGTTACACTTACGAAGGTTCGCCGGAGGACTTCGACGTAAGGATACAGAGATACGACCGAGTTCTTCTTGAGCCAAGGAGGGACCTGGACAGAGGTTCCCCGAGACGAAGTTCGCCCAGGGAATCGAATCTAGTTAAGAAGGAATCTTTGAAGGAATACGATCAAGAACCGATAGTCAAGAAGAATTCTTTTAGAACGGAATCCAGGAAGGCGATCAGCAAGGAGTGTGGCGAGTCTAGCTTAACTAGAAAAACATCATTTAAGGATCAAGATAACGATGTGTGCAAAAGTCACGTTTTGAATAGTCAACACGACACTTCCATCAGATACTTCGGCAAGGACCAAGAAGACTTATCTCATAAGAATTCCTTCAAAGACAAACACATAGATGCAGATAGAAAAGGTGTCTACAAAGTACAAGAGCTTGGCAAAACTTTTCCAAAAAATCAGCACGATAGTACGGAAAGAAAAATCTCTTCCAAAGAACACACAAGTGGTGTCAGTAGAATTATCCTTAGGAATTTTGATGATGATTTGAACAGGAACAACTCGTTTAAAAATACAAGCAAGGATTCTGATAAGAAGAACGAATTTAAGGAAAAGAACGTTGAATTTGGCAAGATTTCTTGCAAGGATCGCGAGAATGACTCAGAGAGGAGAAAGAACAGTTTCAAGGATGATGACGAGGAGTTTGGACAAACATCTTATCACGATTACGAGAATGATATTGATAGGAAAACCGCAAACAATCGCTACATCGAATTCGGCAAGATCTCCTTCAAGACGCAGCAAGATGACGAGTTACGCGCTTCAAATTCTTTCATGGAAGAAGATGATGAAACAGTCGTTCGTGCGAGCTCCTTCAAGGAACGCGACGTCTCCTCGAAGAGACGCGTGTCCTTGAGAAACAGAGATCGCGAGGCGTTCGAAAGAAAATCGAATCGACACTCGAAACCGTTGTCACCGCCAAAGAAGGACGATCCGGAGGATAACGCCAAGGAATTGAAAAACTTTTGCCCCAGATCCTGGCACGAGAGCAACCGGATGTTTTCCGCCAAATATCTACAAAATCACAGTAAGCTGCGAAGCACTCCGGAAGGGCGGCTTGACGTCGACGGTTTCTCGCCCGAGCGAGGATTTTCGAATCCGCAGAATACGAGGACCGGCGCGATCGAGGCATCCGCGAACGATCCTGAAGAGGATTCGCGTTTCGAGAGCCGCGACCGTAATGGCGCCACGATTATCAGGATCCGATCCTCGGAGGACGATCCTGACGGCGTAGCAGAGAGAGTTCGCCGTCGGCGTCGTCCCGTCCAGGAGATATGTTTGGCGCGGCGCAGGAGACACGATGACAATGACGAGGACAGCGACGAGGATCAAGAGGAGGAGGAGAATCGTTGGCGAAGGACTCGAGGGAACGGCGGGATCCTGCCGGGAAGAGATGGCGGCGACGCCGGCAGCGCGACACCCTCGAGAACGATCTGGAACTATCGCGAAGGGGTATGGCACTTTCATGAGTCAATTGCGTTCGATCGGTCCTTTATGGTTCAGAGGCGCGAGGCAATTTTCATAAATCGCTGGAGGAGATAAGAAAGAGAGAGAGAGGGAGAGAGAGAGAGAGAGAGAAAGATAGGTGACAGTGGTTGAATGGAAAACGATAAACGCCGCAAACGGCCTTTGTTATCGGGGATAATTCTCGTGAAAGAGAGTTCGACTCTCTCATGCGTTCGAACTTTGCCGCGGAAACAATTGAGGCCGATAGTCATGGCGATTGCGTCCATTTCCCGCCGTTCTTGATATTCGATTCGAACGAATTTGTTTCGAGTTTGTGTGAAGATATAAATTGTGTGATGTCGCGTGCGGTCGCTGCGAGAGTCACAATTCTCGTTTTGCCTTCGTCTTGTATAGCAAATGTATCAGTGATTGGTCGGTTAAGGGTTGACAGGAGTGTATTACTTAAAATAAGTAAAACGAAAAATATCAAAATTATAAAATTGCAATTAATAATTACTGATTTCTTTATCATTTGTAACTGAAAAATAAAATATTTTGATGCATTAGTGTTGGAAAGAGAATAGGCAATCACAATGAAATGTGATTTTAATGAAATGTTATACATACATTTAACGTATAAATTCGCATTTAAGTGATATGAGAACATAGGAAAGATTCGAAAAAATATTAAGATATATATAATTAATTATTATCTTAAAATATTATAAATAGATTATGAAAATTACTTAATATTACATATATTACTATTAGTTCTTAATAGTTAATAAGCATAATTATGGCAGGAATTACCATTTAATACTTGGGTATTATATACAGGATTTTAAGCGTGCAATTATTGTCGGAGTAAAAGAGAGAGAAAGGTTTACTTTTGATTTGATATAGTTTTAATATACAATGATATTGAAAATTATAATCCTCTCATTTTTTTTTTTAATACAGAAATAGTACTTTAATTGATTGTCACAGAAGTAAGCATAAAATTCAGTAGTCGTTTATCGGTAATAGACATTGCAGTATCAATCTTCTCGAGGAGAGAATATTCCAAGTTTGTGCAATACCATTTAAGCGATAAAATATACGTTGAACTGGTTTGGTTGCGATTCGTACTCATTTCGTTTGCTTTTTTATTGATGATTTTCCGCGGCGAGCGAGGATCGGCATTGTTAACCTCTCGATCGAATACGAGCGAATACGAGTCGCCATGAAAACTTTGCGCAATATTGCACGGCCTCGTGCACTAAAATTGCAATTTGCCTGGAATCTGGCGATGGCCGTTTTACGGTCGAGAGAGCGCGGTACCTTAAAATTAAATGGCTATGATTGGAGATGATAAGTTTCGTAATTTGCGTGAAGATAAACGCAACAGCGAACTGTGTGTATGTACACGACAGAATTTTTTATTAAAATCCTCCTAAATCACATCGATCTCTTCAATTTTATTCTCCAACCTTTGCAACGCGTTACGTTTCACTTTGCATTCCTCTTTACAACGCAAAATTATTTTAGAAACCATACAAATTAGAAATTCTATGAATGAAGATTGATATATAAAATAAAGAGAATAATATACAATATAAAATAAAGATTAATATATAAAATACAGCGTATTATCTTAATTTTATTTACTCTTGTTTTTATTTTCACATATCTTAATTTTTATCTGCTCTTGCAAGCGTTATTAATTCGATTTTTTATTTATTTTTGCACTCTAACATTATTTAAATTTTAATTTTTATTCGTTTTATGAATCGTAAAAAGACACGTGCTATGCGATTTGTAAACAATTTCTTTCAAGATTGAACAGGATAGATTGAATGCAACTTTATTGACGCTCGCGAATGGCGTTCAAGTTTCTTAACAAACTTTGTAATCATTTTAGACTCATCCAGAACAAGCAATTTATAATCTCCATTTATCATCCACGCCTATTTACGTCCACGGAGCGCACAAATTACGCTTCACCGCGGTTCAATCCGATTAAGTGAAAGCTAAATACCGGTAGCCCAACTGCCACCGTTGCTAATCCTTTAAATGGCAATGACGTAATGACCTGTTTGGACCTTAATTGTAAAATTTCGTAAAATTAATTTTATCGCATTATACTATTGCACTATCAAGTAAATTTAGCAGTAATTTAACAAAAATAAAAATCAATTATTTCATCGAGATTATATAATTTGCAAAAAGACATAAATAAAAAACGTTAAGATTTGAAGAGTAAGAAAGAATTCTTTTTTATGTTCTAACTTATGATGAACAAAATAAGAATTTATTATTTATTTAAAATTCGTGAATTTATTTAATATTTATTTATTATAAGAAAATATTTCTGTTTGCGTTCTATATAAAAGAGTAATCAAATATTTTATAAATAATTGAAAGAGATATATTAAAGTTGTGCAGCTATTATTTAAAATTCGTGAATTTACTTAATATTTATTAATTATAACAAAATATTTATTTTTGCGTTCTGCAAAAAAAAGAGTAATTAAATATTTTATAAATAATTGAAAGAGATATGTTAAAGTTGTGCAGCTGTGACTAAAGAAATTGAAGGTGATCGATTCGATTACGTAATTCGATTTCGTTTCGTGAAGCAAACCGAACGATTTTCCAACGACGGGGAGAGTACTTATCAATTTGTCATCGGCTTTGCCGCGTGCACAGGTTTTCAACGGACTTTCGCAATCGCCGTGTCTATTGGTTAACGCGTCATGCAAATGTCAGCGAACCGCCTACGAGCTGAATGGCCAGTATAACGCGTAGGACACGTCGTTACGGATAACATCTCTGCTTAAACGAGTCACCGCGTTAAGAACGCGGTCTTTGTCCGCGGGATAATCGAATGATCGGATCATTAAGAGGGAAGTATTTTTCGACCCGTTCCAATCAATCTGAGAATGGTATGAATTTATGGATTTAAAGGTATTAATAATTGATTGAATACATATGCAAAAATAATATATAATCATTTTAATTATATATACAAATTTTATTATAAATTTAGGATATTCCGGATATTAAACTAATCGAAATCTGGAGTAGAATATATTGTTTTCAGAACATGTAACATAGCAAAAATTAATTTTGCATATCTTCTATTTTTATTTATCCCGTTAAAGACAAAGCTTAATGTAATCGTTTGATCGATAAGAAAATTCAAATTCTAAATGCGACGTACATATGCCAGAGTCTTAACGGCAGTTGAATTAATCCGTTAAAATAGTGATCAGGGGAAAGCTACAGCTGTTGAATCAAACCAGAATCACCGAACTGCATTCTCGCTACATTTCTGCATTTATAGCATCATTCATTTCCGACCGCAAGTGATTAGAATAATTTTTCATGACATCCGCGGTATGTTAACTCTAACAAGTAATCTGTCTTTTTTGAGCAACACTTGTAATCAAAAGTATCGTTTCGTCATTTCAAGAGTTACTCTCGCGCATAAACTGAGTGACAGGTCTTTTAATGCGCAGAAGAATAATTAATAAGAATCATACACATGAAACGCAAAATAAAGCTACAACTTTTGCGATTTTCAACGCATTTCAAATTTTAATTCGAAATAGTCAAGCTTTTTTAGCTCGTTTTCAAACACACTTTATACCACTCGCATACTTGAATAAAACAATATTTAAAAACTCACATACTTGACATCGAAGTCTCTCCACAGACTCGAAGCAATTAAGCACTCATTTTTTTTTTCTTTATATCGTCGTGTGTCTGTATATTTTTATGCGATCCTTATGAGGAAAAGAAACCCTTCACCGCGAGATGAGTCAGAGGGGAAGATATGTTAATTAAAGACAACAAAAGCTCTCGCGCGCGCGGTTAAGGGCATCTCGTTATTCGGGATCGCTATATATGGACATCCAGAGACAGATTGGCGGCGATCGGCGCATTTTTTCAACGCGCGTCTATTCGATGTTCGGCGACGATTGCCGGCAACGAAGAAGCCCACGTGGGCGAACCGACCATATATGACGGCCGAAAGGTTCTTGAACGCATCCAACGCGCCTCGAGCTTTCTTCCCATCTAGCGTGGCAGCTTCCTCTTCTCCTCTCTCAGCTTGTGTAGACACACACACAAGGTGACTGTAGACCAAGAGGCTGGGATCTCGTTCGTAGACCCGGCTGGGCGCACAAACAGTATCCAGATACACACGGCGGTTCTTTTAATAGTAGTGATCTACAGCCTCGCGGATCGACATCGATTTCTTTCTTTGTAATTACTCGACAGTCACGTATTTCCTCCAGAGAAATTTGTTTCCTATAAACTTTGGAGTTTTTTATTTTATTAATATTTCTTTTGCAAATTAATGATAATTGTGCATGAAATATTTATAATAATGTATAATAATGATACGACATGTGCAAAAATCTTTTTACAAATCTTCTATAATTAATTTTTTTATTATTTTTTTTCTTTAACGCAAGAAAAATTTATATAAAAATCTAAGTATTGCTTTTTATGACATAGTATCAGTATTCTACTTGCTTGTTTATTTGAGAGAGAGAGGGAGAGAGAGAAACTTTTTTTTCTTCTATATAAATATATATATATATTATATATTTCAGTGATTTATTTAATAATTATATTTTGAGCATGTTGAAGTGTTTTTTGAATCTTGTCCTTTATCGCTTCCACTTTGAAAATATCTATGATTACATATTGTAACAACTTCTCACTGACATTTTTATTTTATATATGCAAATTGTATTTGTATAAATTAATATACAGTATATGAGCATTTTATATAAGTTTTGCCTGTCTCAGTGAAATGCGTTCTTCTCCGAAAAATTTGTAGCGCCCGAAAAAATGCGATCGATGATTAACGCGTAGTAAAGTTATTTATCTTATGTGGACCCAAGCAATCTCGCCTTCCAGAGCATGCAAGAAAATTGATCTATTATTATTTCCTGAACGAAGATAGTAGTACGATGATAATTGCACTAAAAGTGGCAATATGTATATTTATTCCTTTGATATATCATAATTTAAATTTTTTGAATTTTATTAATTTGAAAATATTAAAATATAAAGAAGTTCGATGATAATATAATTACACACATATTGCATATTCCTGTTTGCTCGTCAATTTATCTAATATAAAAGTTAATGTGCTTAGCTTCTCCTTCCTTAATTTACAATCTAAGCAACATTTTATGTTTGACGTTAAATTCCCGAATATCGTTTATCCGATGTAGTGCATACTTAAATCATCTAATTATTAAATATTCCTTAAGTCTTTCTCTTTTGAAGCTTAATTTTTATAATTTTTTAAGCCTTCCTCTATAAATTAATGATAGAACCCTAAAACCTCAGAAGCTCAAAGTATCAAAATTGAATAAAATGAAAATAGAGAAGTAGAATTTTTTTGCCTTATTATATTAATCATAAAAAGGATTATATAACACACACACATATGTATGTTTATATTGAGAGATTTTTTATAAATATTATTTTTTTAAACGTGTTCGATTAACTTATTCAATTGCAGTTAACGTGTGTTTCGTGTCAGATTCGTCGGCGCATCGACGAACCGATTATTATTGCAGTCGCTATTATTAGCGACGTGTGCTCATTAGTGGTTCATCGTCCGTTTACGAACGAGATAAACACACGATGTGTCGTGACATAACAAGGCTCGCGCAATTAAAAACTTTTCCCAATTACACGTGGCTCATCGTTGTCCTTGTCCTCGTTCGCACGTGCCAGCGAGCGTCATGTAGACATGTACGAAACGACGATGTGCTTTTTCATTGACTCTCCTCGTCACAAGGAAAAAGAATTCGCGAGAATTACAATGTTACCGAAGTGTTAAATATCTCGCTTTTGACTCTCGATATTTGACACCCAATATTTCCCTTTACAATTAGATATTGGCATAGGATTGCTTTAGTTATGAATATTTGAAAAAAAACATACTCTAAATTAAATGATCCTGGAATGTCTTTTTCTTATTTTCTCCTTGCATATGTTTAATGGATTCTTGCAATGATATTCTTCCATTTAATGTATTTAATATGATTTTATCGGTTGAACTGTATTGATTTGTCGGCATTTGCACAATATGTTCTAATGTTCTGGCTAGAAAATCAGTTGCTGCATATAGATTTACATCTTGACATATGCTGAAGATAATTTTCAGTATTTATTATCATTTTTTATATTATTAAGTTTTTATTATTAACTTTTATTATTAGCAATTATTTGCTAAGCTCATCCAATTCGCTCGACACGCTTAATTAACTAAATTTAAAGTTGAATTTAAAGATCAAAACGCGTGACATAAAAGAATCATAAAGGATTATTCGAATTAGATGTATTACTTTATTATTAGGTTTATTTGTAGTTTATTATTTATGAACGATATTTTGCAGGGCGTCCTCATCACAGACATAGAAGAAGGGCAACCTTGTTTGCAGTGCGGAGAAATATGTTCCGGATTTTCACCACACATTTGGAGGTGAGTCTTTTTTAACGAAATAGATATCAAGACGAAAGTAAGGTGAAAGATTGAAACTATAATATAATTCAGTACAATGCTGGAGAATTTACTTTACGAACCAATTGTCGCGTTCCCATAAACATAAGAATCAATTTAGCCTGTACTACTTCACGTCAAGATATACAATCATCAAAATTGTATTATTTTCAAACGGAAGTAAATCTTTTGCAATAAGGCATAGCATAAAGTGCATAAAGTACATAAAGTGCAGGAAGTTCATAAAGCGCAGAAAGTACAGAAAATGTAGAAAGAGCAGAAAGTGCATAAAGTGCATAAAGTGCATAATATGCACTTTGTGCACTTTCAACACTATCTGAACTTTATGCACTTTTTGCATTTTTATGCACTTTCAGCACTGTCTGAACTTTATGCACTTTTTGCATTTTTATGCACTTTCTGCACTTTCTGTACTTTATGCGCTTTCTGCACTTTATGCACATTATGCACTTAGAAGACGTTATCATAGAAGTATATAATTTTGTTATTCGCGGACAGACCAGACAGAAACAAAGTTGAAAATTGGCGTGGATCGGATCGTGAAATCGGATTGCCGAATCACATGCTGAAACTGTTAGGCTTCGGAGACTGTATCCATTACCCCCGGTAGCGTAACTCAGCAGCGATGAAAATTACCACTCGGTAATTACCCTCCGTGACTTACGGCTCAGCAATGCGGTAATAGCGAATTAATTGTCCGGGGCTTCGGAGGACGGAGGCGAGGCCGCCTTCCAGCATCTCTTTGCTGCAAGGAGAAAGGCGGGCCTGCGTTGCGTGTAATACATTTATGGCATGGAGATGGATTCACAGTTATATTCCGCCTAAGGAGATAGCATGAGGATCGTGTGCGCCAGGGCGACTGTGATTGGGAAATATAATTGGGAAAAATACATTGCAGGGACTCGTGAAAAATAATTATACGTATATCTTCTATTATCACTCACATAATTTTAACTCAAGATGAATATCGAAAATATAATTTTTATTTTATGACAAAGAGAAGATCTCATAATTCTGATTTCTATAGTGATCTGATATCTGAGAAAAATCAAAAGAGATTAATCCTTGTTAAATCTTTAAATTAATATCGAGAAATATTAAATATATGTCAAGTATCTTATTTTGATTTAAAAATGATGAGCATTATATATAAATCTAACGCAATAATCAATCGCTTTCAAATTTCTTAAAAAATAAACATTTTACACAAAGATTACATTAATTTATTGCGTGTTAAGTGTGCATTTAAATGCTGTGAAAAATTATTGCTCAGAATTTAATACAAAAGTGTTTACTTTTTTGCGGAAAGTCACGAACGGAAGGAGAACACAAGTCCGATTAATACAATTGAATGTTTAACATAAAGACAGAAATCCATGCTAAAATATAAATTCTATTTTTGACTAAAGAATTACAAAGAACTTTCTCTAATACTTTAATACTATTCTCTTTAGTACTTGACAAAGTGATATTCTAAGAATTTATAATCAGAGTTCTTTATTACGGAAATAAATGTCACTCGAAGTGGAAAAAGAACGAATACACGCGTCCGGCCGAGAACATAAAATCGATGACGAATCGTTGCCGCTGTATCACTCTTCGAATGTTTGTTGGAAATTAGTCTCGTTAGATGTGAAAAAAAACAACAGGCTCCCCCCGAATATAAGCGAGAAACATGAGCGCGATTATCTTCGAAGTCGTAATACGACGAAACGCGCGTTGTAAAAATAAATCGTTGACATTTACGGGCGGCGTCATACTCTTTCGGAGACGTCTATCTTCCTCGCGTTTTGCCCTCGAATGATTAATATAACTGCCGATCGCTGTTAACTTAGAGTAAGTAACCGTTACATGAATCCCTGGCTCGTACAAACCATTCATGATTATTTTCTCCGGTAATCGGCGCGAAATAAACCCATGCACATCTCGAAGATTGCATTATGTAAATGTAAACATAATGATAGGATAAACGCACCTATGAATAATTAAAAAATATTGTTAGACAAAATACAATTTCTTGTTAAGTAAAAGTATCATTGTTTTATATATATACTTTATATATATGTTATATATTATTGATTTATATATATTTATTTATTTTATTATTTATATATTTATTTATATATTATATATTACTTTTATTAAAAATTTAAAAATATTAAAATTATTAAAAAAGAGGTTCAAATGATATCAATCCAAAGATAAAAAGAAAGGCCAATTAGAGCTTGAACCCGATAAGTAGTGCGTAATAAAACATTTTCTATTTGACATACATAAAATTGGTGTTACCATTACAATTTTATGTATGTTAAATAGCAAATGTTAGTTTCATTGCCGCATCCAGGCTCTAATTGGCTTTTCCATTTATCTCTTTATTAATTTGACAAAAAAAGACTTTATTATTTAGAATTTATTATAAACGAAGTTATATGATATATACTGTCGCGTCTTAAAGTATATATCATAAGACAGAAAAGGCAAAAGCATGCAATTACAGTTCTTTTTTTTCTTTTTTTTTCTATGTTTGCTGTTATCATATGTTAGAGATATGTATGCAAATGATTCATTATTATTGCGTCCTAAAACAAGTAACGGATTTTATCTCAATAAATATATCAATAATAAAGTTATGCATCGACAGAATTCTTTGCATGTATCTTGAACTGTCGTTTAGAAGCGTAAAATTACGAGTGTCCTCTCTAGCGATCTGTGTTCGTAAAATTTGATTGATTTACGATGACTGTACCGAGCCGAAATAAAGCTCCTACACAGATCTAGTATGCGACTCTGGTTCTGTGAGTTTTCAGTATCAATAATCAGCGTCTCCTCTCGAATATAACTCGAATATATTTATAGGTTTATGGCGTATCAAGCCAGATCGAACGCAAATGCGGCAGCTAATTCCACGATTCTGTCAAGACGTCGTAACTTAAAATGCGTTCTAATACGCGAGCGTATTTTATGCGTTATAGGAAAAGTCTTTATTAAGACTAGGTGCTTTCAAAAGAGTTGATATATTAACATAAATATTTTATGAAATATTGTAAGATGTACAATATGTGTCACTTAAATTTATATCCATAGCAGTCTATGATTAGAAACGATGAACTCTAAAGATTCTTTCCAGATGAAACAATATTTTCAAATCGAGATAAAAAAATGGCAATAAGAGCCGAGCGCAGTAAGTAGGACGCGTATATTTTATTGTAAATATAAAATTATTGTAAATATAAAATATGCATCATCAATATAAATAGCGTACGTTTCGATCTCTTTTTTTGGGCTATCTTCAGCGCAATTAAAAAGTAATTTTAAACATAGATTACGTAAATAAAAATAAATAAATAAAATCGCAACGCAGTCAAACGGCTAAAAAATAATAAATAAAAAAAAATTGTTAATATAAAATTCAAATTGAGGTCTCTCACGTCATCAATATTTATTTCAACAATATTTTTTTTCAAATTTTGTTTAAAAATTGCTATTAAAATGTTTCCAAAAAATCATGATGTATAGCAGTGATAAGTATAGTCAGGTCCGCATACTACAGAAAAGATTTGGAGTTGATTCACGAACACTAACTTTCAATCTGATCTTGGATGAAAAAAATTTTTACGTCATAGTTTTATTTTTTCATTCGTGTATCCTTATTTGATGGTCTTTTTTTTAAACGGATTGAACGCGTAGCGAAATTTTAAACACATCTTTCACGTACCTATCTCTATTTTCGCTTTTCGCATTGCGTCAAAGGAACTCCAAGCCGAAAATTCTCGGCTCGGTTTATTTCGAACTCTTTGCGCGCGATTGTCGGACACAAAACTGACAGCGACCTGCGGAGAAGGCAATGGTGACGTGTTTCCTTTGAAAATTCGTAAATAATCATTCCTCAAAGTGATACATGCGTTTACATCGCTTATTTACAACGTGTACCTAAATTTACTCATGATTCCGATGGATTACGCAGCTCGGAACGACGATCTCGGTAACTATATCTCGCGCTACTAATAAAAAGATAGTTAATGTTTCTCCGGAAATGAGAAATCAAAATACTTTCTTCATTTATGAACCGCAATGCATATGCTTGCATACCGGTTGTCAGATCGTTTACTAGCACACGTGCTCAAAAATCTGCGCAAATATATACTCAAATCAAATATCGCAGCAATATCTGTGCAGTTTATCCGCTCACACATTCATAAGTATATTAAAATGAAATGATATACTTTAAAGAATTTTATAGTATATTTAAAATGTTAAGAAAGAATCTCTCTCTTTCTCGCTGAATTTCGTCAATTTAAAGATTGATTTTTTCTATAAAGATGAAAGAGAAGAATATATTTAAAAAAAATTGCCTTATATATCACATTTCTAAATTACATAATACTTTGCTTCGATACAAAAATTTTCTCGTACAAAATATCATAGGGGATCGTTATTATAATTCTAACACATTTAATGTGCAGAATTAAAAATTGATAACTTTTACGGCATCTTTTTACGTTATTTTTGGAATAACACAACTATAGCATCTCGATATGTCTCTCTATACTTTACGTAATAATTATACCATCATTATTATACCTAACCTTACCTAATCTAACTTAACCTAATCTAACCCTAACCTAATCTCACACACTCGAGGCAGCATATATGTATGTATGTAAGTCGGGTAGCGTACTACTGTGTGCACGCTACCCGGCATACATATACGCGCGTCTGTGTACATACGTGTCGTCGTAATCCGCGCGAAACGCGGCGGCGAATCGTGAGTCACTCTCGCGCTGGCCACGGCTCGCTCTCGCCTCTCGCCTGCATCCGCGGCTCCTCTCGGCGCGATCTCGGCGCGCACGTGCTCCGACAGCGATATATGCGGCGGCGTCGGCGGCGGTCCAGTGCAGGGCCGGTTGGCGGGCCGACCGTGTTGGCAATACGACCGTGTTCCGGATTCGTATATACTCGGTATACGGATCGACGACACGCTTCCTCGGCACCTGTCGCCGCTGTCGCCGATCGCGCTTGCTCCAAATTCCCGCCCGATCGAGTCCGCTTTCGGATCCGCCGGCCCGGCTGGCCGCCTTTTCGAAACTACGAAACCGTGTCCGTCCTCGCGAGTGTGAACGATATCTCTCGATATGTTTCTCGATTCGATCGATATTAGACGGGGCTTTAGAGCGAGTGGCAAAGTCGCGCGCGAAAATTTTGGAGTAAATTGCCATTTTATCGAATTTCGATGATTACGAAGTGAACGACGTACTAAAGTCCGACGATTACAATATATCGAGAGAGAAAGTTATGTGTAGTGGTGATTCATAAGTGATTGTCAAACGATTCGAGGTGTGAGGTGAATTTTGAATAATGTAAAGAGAGAAGAAATATGTAGAGAAATGTTAAGTAATTCGCGTCTAGCGAGTGAGAGAAAGATAAATACTTATTATTGAGATTGTTGTTTCGATCTATAAGAGAGAGACATTTTCCAAATGATCTTAAGATTCAGATCAAATTTTCATCCACCGTAGACAAATTGCAATTGTAGGAAATATAATTTCTATATTATTATCCTATCGATAGCTAAAAGAAGAAAGCGCGTTTCAAATCTAAGCGCTTCAATTTTATCTCAAACCTTTTTGACGTGCATTTTGACAAATCACTCTATTTCTTTCGTTGGCTTCTTTTTTCTCCAGCGTTTTGAATTACTTTTTTCTTTTCTAATAGAATGATAGAGAGTACTTGAAATTAATTCGTCTCTTATCGAAGACTATAAGACTTGACCTGTCACACACAATAGAGAATACAAAAAAAACTACAATAATTTAATTTGTGAATGAATAATAATCTTCTCTTTGTATGTGTATGTGTGTATGTGCGTGTACGTGATTTACAGAGAGCTGCATATTAATGAAAAACTTATATAAAAGATAACTTGTCTTTTCTGTTGCAAAAATATAATTTCTGTCTCTTTATATATATCTCTTTTTCTTTCTTTCTCTATCTTGTAAGGGTTCAAAGATTAATTACTGATATTGTATTAAAAAAACTGCAACTTTTGAAAGATCTTTTGGAAGATATTAATGTGCGAGAGTGTTGCCGTGTGTGCGGATTCAATACGCGTATTAGAATGCAACAGGTGAGATCAGCTGACGACGTAATCGTCGCTATCTTCTTATCCTTCGTGAACTCTTAACCTCTCTGCCAAACGGCAAAAGTTACACATGTGAGTATATAACTTAACAGATGCGTGGCAATGTGCAATCGGCTATTTGAAATGATATACTTTAAAGAATTTTATAGTATATTTAAAATGTTAAGGAAAAATCTCTCTCTCTCTCTCTCTCTCTCTCTCTCTCTCTCGCTGAATTTCGTCTATTTAAAGATTGAGGACATTGTACGCATTTATATAACATAATTCAATATTAGAAAATCCTTTTAGGAATGACAAGACTTAAAAAATATGAAAACTACAAAAATAGAAATACGAGAAAAAAAGTAATTGAAAAACAAAGAAGGAAACGCAAGATATCTAATAAATGATGATATAACGTTGATAGTTGAGTGTGTGCTGAGATTTGTGTTGTCTACTAAAAGATGCTTTCATTTACATACAATCGTAGAATTTATTGATATCTATAGGCATTCATATCATTGTTAGTTTTTGCGAATATATCAATACGTTCTTGTCATTGGAAACTTATGGCAGTATAAAGTATCGGAAATGATTTTTCTTGAAAATTATATATATGCAATCAATCAGAAGATATATTCTATTTCTTTTTTACTTGTGTTCTCACAAGGAATTCCTACCCAGCCGTTTGTACAACAGTTTTTTACTAAATACTCCGCATATAAAATTTGCGAAAACAAATGGAACTGTTAAAAATCCAAAAGAGAAAAAAATAATCTCGCATCGATCAAACTACTTGAAAAGACTGTTTCAGCTCTTACTCTTTTCATCTCCGCTTGGGTCCTTTCGCGTGTGTGTTACTATAACACGCCTCGCCGAGCAATCTGTGAATCCGCTATTATCTTTGTTAACTCAACCGCGTACCGTTAAGATCCATTTGCTCGCATGCCTGTTCCTTTCGGGAAAAGTCCGGATTCAATGCGCTTTTATGTTAGCGAACTTTTATGCGAATCCAAGCGGATTATTTAAAGGGAAAAAAGGGGGAGGGGGCATTTGATGCTAATTTTTTTCAACATGTTCTTTCAAAACTGATTTATTAATTTTTGTATCTAAAATTGGCAATATATTTTTAATTCGAATACGAAACAACTCTAAAAAAAATTACATCACAAAAGGCAATGTTTCTCGTTGAATTAATTAATTTCTCGTTTTAAAGTTTTCATAAAGCGATTAAATTAATTTAATATTAAAACAATTTTTTTAAATTTGTGTGCTTATGCTTGTTGCTTATCAAGAAAAAAATTTTATTCATTTTATTCGTGTGTTGTAATAGCAAAGCATAAAATGTTGAAATTGCCATGTTTTCTATGCTTTTACAAATATTGCGCGCACATTTTTGAGAGAGGAATGGATTTGCGTCCGTCTACTTTACTTTGCCTTCGTCAATATTGTATATACAATTTTTCATGTATGAGACGATATTGGGATCCGCCCATAACGAGCAGCGGGATGCAGATGGACGTCTCTTTGCGTTTCGCACGATTTAAAAGGCGAGAGAGCATCTCTCGTTTGGCGCGCATATGCGCGCCTCCTCGATCCGTGCTATTCTTAAAATCCGGCCACCTATCGCGTTTTTAAACGCACTAAACGTTGATTTACGATACTTCACCTTCTCTTCCGAAGGCACGGTAAAAGATTATTCTCGGTCTTGGACCAATAACGAAACTTAAGGCTAAGTACGGTGAAGGCTGATTTGTGTTCCCATCTCGCACGCATCTAAGAAATGCAACTTGCAGCTGTTATACGCTGTTGTACAGCTGAATATGGTTGTAACGCGAAATAAGAGAAATACAAAGAGAATTATATAAGATAATGATAAGAGAATCATACAAACTCTATATAACTTTTATATACTGATAGCGTCTCGAATATGACTTACATAAATAAGTAGATTTAATTAATTGTACCTTTTTTTTGTATCAGGGTTTATTAAATAAATATTTTTGATTTAAAAGATTTTCGAAATAAAATGGGTTAAATGAGAGGACATATGGATATAACACCGAGAAATTTGTCAGAAATAATTTGTCTATTGTTGAATCAGATTTTCTGCAGATTCGCCGATTTTTCGCGACATTCGCGTGCATATCTCGAGAAAGACGACTACCGCTACTCGTCTAAGCAATAATTGCATGCTGGAATTATTACGCGGCGGTCACACGCGCAGGTGTGCTGCGTGATACGTGTGGGTCTCGGATACCGTTCACCCACGCGAGACGTGCAGTGAGATCACCTTTATACTTTAACTCCTTAGTCATGGCCGCGTCGGTCTGTCGTATCGTGGAGCAAAAAATAATGCTTTCGCGAAATGGACCCGCAGGACTCACCTACGAAAATGTACCCCCCCACGCACTCTGACGTCACAATTTCGTCGGATGATATCTCCGAGAAAGCGTTATATACAATGCACACAACTCCACATAGGATATTCTTTAAGGTTCGAATTAGATTGAGAAATTAAATTTTTTTTCAGTGAAAATTTTATTTTGCTGCAAAACAATTGCGTTAGCTTCACGATGCATGCATACAATTAAGCAAAAAAAATTATTAATATGACAGAAGTGCGCCAACAAATAATTAACAGTAATAAATAATCGTTTATATGTATATAATTAAAAATTTGGTAATAATTAAAAAATTAATAGCAATAATAAAACAAAACGGCTCTAATATATAAATACAAAAATTCAGGTAGGAAATGAGTTAATAAGAGCGCAGAAAATAGGCGCAACAAACTCGTCTTAAAATCTTCTTTATTTGAGTTAAACATTTCGGTCCTTCCTTTGGATCATCTTCAACAGATCAATTGACAAAAAAAAAAATTATGCATCTTGATTCTCATCCTCGTCTTTGATAAGTCTCCAAAGAATAAGGAGCGAAAATCGTACGTCATGATAAACAAAACAGTACTGACCAAAGTTTGTATATATATATATATATATATATATATAATAATTAATGATATTAGACACAAAAATGTCGCGCGTTCTCGATCGTTTTTCGAGAGACTACAAAAAATTGAATATCATGATATTAATTGCTTTCAAGATTACATCGCGGTAGCTATATTAATGTTAATTCAAGGATGGAATAGCGATTAAAAGCGCCGTCGTCGGGGATTTAAAGGCAATCTGGGCGCGGCCGGTTGTAATCCCGCAGGCCGGTTCTTGGCCTGTGTAATTTGAGAGCTTCAGGGAAAGGGTAGGCAGCGACATTTCTGGTAAATATCATGTTCACCACATTACTGGCCGCGGAAAGGGGGTTGAGTCGTTTAACGATGAAACCATAACCATTTTGCCAAACAAACGCGAAACGCGAGAAACCTTTCCAAGGATCGCGCGGTATTTTCGCGCCACGCGAGAAATATGTTCTTTCATCTTCCTCAAAGATTCACGCGCGCTGAATCGTTCGCAGAGAACATTCCTCCCTCGCGTCTAACCGCTCTCGCATTTATCGAAATAAATAATGTGTGCCTTGCGTCTATGAAAAGTAGCGTAAAGGAGTAATACTCGGAAGCTCGGAACTAGCCGTCGATTCAGATGCAGCATCTATAAAACTTGTGAGAATGTTGTGGAATCGGGAATAAACATTGCCGCGACCCGATTCAGCAATTTGGACGAAAACTCTGTGTAGGATATAAGGGTGATTCATTTTAACCTTAACAGGCAAATATTTGGAAATTACGGGGTTTTAGACAAAAAAATGTATCAGGCAAAAATTGTAGGTAGTGTGTAATTTGCAACTAGCAGCTACATATTTTTTTTTCTTAAAAACAACTATGTGTTTTCTTTACAATTAATTCCATTCATTATTTTCTCCATAAAAATATATAAGATAAAATCATCGAAAATGAATATTTTACGAAATATTTCATAACTTATGTAAAATTATATCAAATTAAAGTTCTACCCTTATAACTTTTTATGCTGAATATTGAGAGGAATCGATTTATATAAAAAAATTAAGGTGGTTCCATTTTAAAAAATTAAGTTGACCTTTAAATGACTTTAAAAAATACCATCCAAAAGTAATTCCAAATCACGATATTATGTTCCTCTCGAAACCCTACAACTTTTGTCTCATACATTTTTTTCTAAAACCCCGTGATTTCCAAATATTTGCCTATTAAGATTAAAATGAATCACTCTGTATAACTAGACTTTGTGATATTTACATTTCGCAAAATATATACTCTGGTGAATTTTTAAAACTGACTTTTCTTTAACAAAAATATCAAAACGTCAATGTTTTTCGTACATTAGATTTCGTGAACGCAAATAGATAATATTATCTTATGCATTTTTAATTGTAAATTAAATTTTATATATTTTAATTTTTAATAATTTAAATTATATGTATATATGTGACATTCAATTATCATGATATTTAACCGTAAAAACGAAGGAGTCGTAAAAAAATTAAAAAAAATAAAAAACGAACAATTTCCGAGCGCTTGATTTATGATTAAACTTGCGTCCGACGTATTTTTTATTACCAATTTTATAAGATTGGCGATGCGCCAATAAATTTAATCTTATAGGCGCTTACGCGCCTTTAAGAAGTCGCAAAAATCGTACGAACCTATGCAATCCATGACACACCGGATACAATTAATGTCCAAGCGATATTATCGCTTATCGTTCGCTTGGCGAAAAAAAAAATGGCGGAATATACCGTTACAGTATCGCCATCGAGACCCCGTTTATCAATCGCTTGATGATATCAGCCGATTGCTCGCACGCTCTGAGAACTATTTCTGGTGATCATCTGGCGCGACGAGCCTGCTCATTTATATTGCGTCTAATGCTCGGCGTTAATAGCCTCGTCACGAATACCGAGTGCGCAGCGCGTCGCGTAATAGAGACATAATCGACTTAACTTTACGCTCGGCTTGCTCGCCCGATCGCCTCTTAATATCACGATCCGAAATAATCGCTGCGGATCTTTGATCCCCGCGCGCGATTGTATTTACAATATTCCTCACGACCGTTTCTGCCGGCGGAATTGCATCGTATATATATCGAATTTTGGCGGATTGCGGCATATGCTCAAAATAGTTTCGCCGAATGGCAACTTGGTGATGTGGAATAAATAGAATAATTCTTAACGTTCGAGCGATGTCCGATGAATAGATATTGGACGCGGTTTCAGGAACGACAACGGCAATTTTTGGCAATAACTTCCATGTTGCTCCAAACAGTGGTGGTCAATAGATGCTCCTTGTAGAAAATGATATAGGAATGTAATAAAATTAAATAAATTGAGAAAATTAAAAAAAAAATGCATTTTTTCAAAAAATGTATTTTTTTACGTTACGCAACTATTTATTTATAATGACACCTGCACGCATGTATAATACGCTATAATATTCTTAGATAAAAAATAAAATCGAAAGTGAAGTTTGCAAGAAAATACATAAGAATCATCAAATCCAACATCGCAAAAAAAAAAAAAAAATATTTATTTTTTCTTCCTCTCTCTCTATAGATTCTTTTCTTATATAATTTTATATATGTATAATATGTACAATATTCGAATTATGTCAAATTTGATATATAAAGGAGAAAACTAATATTTGCAAATATTTTTCTTCAAAGAAGATTTTATACAATTATAAAATTAAGTATATACTTGCTCGATGAGGAGAATACGTTGAACTCGCCGATCACACGATTCTTTCGAGGCCTCGCCGTTATACTTGCTTCGATACAAAGTGCACATTTTTCACTGTATCGCATTATGTACTTCATCGTGTTGGTATCCAGACACGCGATACACTGTGTATGCATGTTTGCCTGGCCAAGTGCATACGCATAATCACGTCGTCGTCGCCCCTCGCTTCGTTGCCATCATACGGGAATGTAATGCGTGGGTGAGTGAAGCATGGAGTGTGTTTAGAATTCTCTGTAAAGAAAAAAAAAAGAAAACGTGTCGTCCTCAGTTTATAAGAAGCCTTGCCACGTGCTTTTATCACTTAAGCAGAAAAATATCGTAAAAACATTCGTCGTAAAACAGCTTTATTTCTTTTCACAACGCGCGTATTATTTATATATTTGATCAAATCGCCTTTGAAACAGCAATAGATGGAGATGAAGCAAGTTTTTATACAATGTTAACATCAAATCGCGAAGAAACGTTTTACCGAAATTTTTATCTCCGCAGTTTTATCGGATTAACTTTATTTGAAACTTATCAAGCATTTTTTATGTAATATATAGAACGTGTGTAATTTATGACAGGTGAAATAAAACGTAAGTCTCACAGATGTCACAACGCTATAAAAGGCGGAGTGAAAATTAAAAATGACGGAAGAATACGATTAAATCGACCTTGGTGATCATGACGTGACATGAATGATTGAAAAGGATGTGCATATTGGCTTTAAAATGAACACTTAAGCGTACTTCAGATCGCAATCTGTATTATCCTGATTTATTCAAGTATATTCTGATCCGAACATACTCTGACGTACTCTCTTTTGACTTACTCGGTGATATTCTGCTTTAAAATCTTCTCTGACACACATATAATACTATAGCACATTCTGATTTTACATATTCTCCGAATTCCATCGAAATATTGTCAAAAACTATTAAATTCTGAATTAATTGACAATTTCTTTGCTATATAACTAGGAATTTATGTGTTAATAAATTAGTTAATAAAAATTCTTAATTGAAATGCTCGCACACATATATATTCTTTTACATAAATTATCAATTTAAATACACCATTTAATTTACTATTCAAATTTTATCGTAAACGAAGTACATTTAGTTTACGATTAGAATTTCGTAAAAGGCAGTTATTAAAAGTATCGCAAATATTTAACGACGCACCAACATCGAACGTTCGCATTCGATAAATCTGAAATTATCGGATAACTGATGTTAGATAATATTCATGACAGACGTCGATAAATTTCTTTTATTATACAAATTGAAAGGCAGAGAGATAGAAACGCGCGCGCGTGGGTGTCCATTCATTCGCGACAGACATTCGCTCGCCGTGGAAATTTGTAATGCGCAATCCATACACGAACCATGACAGGAAACACGTTGCTTTACGTCGGTACTTCATCGCAAGTATTTTCCTTTACAATAACATATCTTGCAGTTGACTTTACATGTTAATCCTCGGATTCTTTTCAATATATCCGATTTCATGACTGAAAACATGTACACTTTAATATACACTGCTACTTTATTGTCATTTATTAAACTATGTATTAGCATATCGCAAAAGTATGTGTATGTATGTATCTTCGATCAACACATGTATTAATAATAATCAATAATATAATTCACGGCATATAATATATAAAAATTACATATTTCGATCGAAAAATTCTACCAAGCATTGATTAAGCAATATAATGTCTCACATAATAATAATCAAATCACTGCGAAAGAATTCGCGAAGAATGACTAAAAGAATGACTAAAAGCGATCGATCGCTGGGCTAAGTAAACGGATACGTACACGCTTACGTGTCGAGATAAAACAAGGTTATTATCGAACAAATCGATAAATCATCGGCGCGAAAGTCTGCTGTCAGGTCGATCAGCTGACATTGACAGCGCACAAGTATGGCGGCGAATCGCCGACGACGAATCATCGTCTCGGATTTCGAATCTTCCTTCAGTGCGTACGATCGCGCCTTCTCTTCCAAACGTGTGCGTATGTGCGTGCGTACATTGCTCTTTCTTCTTTGATATCATCGTTCCTCTCTCTCTCTCTCTCTCTCTCGCTCGCGTGCAGCTGCTAAATTTAGAGTATGATCGACCGGTCGACGGCCGTTCATGTTATCGGGACAAATAGCCCGGCGATAAAGTCATTCGACAAGCGCTCGAGAACAGACTGTGAGTCGACGAGAGAAAACGTGGAGGATCGAATCCTCCGGCGACACGCAACTCTTTACATCCTTAAACCGTTTTCGTGAATAGAGGCGTAGTTGCTTTCGAATAGAGAGATCTTGTTTCTAACTCCAGTAATCCGCGAGACCGCCACTGATCGCTAGTGTATTGACTTAATCAATTGGCTGACTGCGTGAATCGTTACTTGGTCGGTGAACTCGTTCGTGATTTCCATCACGTTTCTCCATATGATCGCCACGTGTAGGATACTCGATCGATACATTCGAGATGGGAGCTAAATGGGAGAATTCGAAGCACGCGAGTGATATTTTCGAGAATAAAGTGCATCAAGAGGATGAGATTTGCCACGACGCACAGTGAGTGTTATTCGAAAATAAAAATAAAAATATTCGAGCCTATAAACTTTTATACTAATACTGTTAATAAGAAAGACGCGGAAAATATCATTCTACAAACTGTACTTTTGTTAGGATCTTTTTCGTCTCATTTTTTCATTCCTTATCTTCATGAGAGAGAAATATACACAAAATGTTTCAAAATAATCATTTAATCACTTATATTTATTTAAATTAAAAAAATGCGGTTATTTAAATATTATTATTTTAGCGTCGTAAAATTCAACAAAAATAAAAGAATAAAAACTATTAAAAATAAAAATATTTAACGTTGAGAAATGAAATGTTAGAACAATTTTCATTAAAAAAAATTGTCCTCAAATTTTAAGGATTTACGATTTACTAGGTACCTATATCTGATAGATCTGGTAGATTTGACATCTTTTGGATATAGATAGTTTGCATGAACTATTTAGGTCTGCTTATGTATTTTCGTCGGAATACATTTCGCGGATATTGCCCGAGGGTAATTCGAAAAGCATTTTGGTGGCGGTTATTCTCGGATGCTTGATTTCTACACGTGTCATTACGCGCATTCAGATGCAAAAGGATTTATGTGTATATCTGTCAGCGGGTCGTTTTAAGTTTTAAGGCCTTTTCACAAATGTATACACGCTACATTATACTGCAACTGTATTATAACGTAGTAGCATAAAATCAAGATATCCGTAATAATATAATTTCTTTTTTTTTTATAAATTAGGTATTTAATTAAAATGTTCTGTATTCTAAAATCCGATGCTTACAAATAATTCATAAAGGATGAAAGTTTTACATGCATATAAAGAAGACTATAAATATTAAAAAAAAATATAGCGCAGTTTTAATGTATAATACTACTTATCTGAATAATATTTATCGTATTTATTCATGGGAATAACATTTATCTTATTTTAATGAAAAGAGTTTAAGCAAACTTTTTCGTTTCTTTCTGATTTTATGTGAATCTTAAATGAATGCCTTTAATTTTTGGAAAACACCAAAAACTCGCAAAATAATTTCTTGGTGACAGTCATATATACGACGTACATCACATTCGAACTCGCGCGGTTTTTGGCATCGCGCCACACTCGTGATGGAGCGCGTGTCTTTACGATGGAGATAAATAAATGCATCGTGCTTGTTGTGACAAACGCATATCATTGTCCGAAATTGCATTTCCAAACCTAGGAGCCTGGACAATACTTTTCGATGCTACGGTCTATATATTATATATATACATAAATAATTATGCTATATTTATCTTAAAAAAAAAAAAAAAAAAAAAACTTTTTTTATTATTTTTAAAATAACAGAAATAATATGATTTTAATTGAAAAATATGTATATATACAAACATATATATAATTGGATGCCTTTTTTTATCATTTAAAATTTTCGTTTTTCTTGTGAAAAATTTATAAGCTGAAGGCACATTGACTCTATAATATCCAATGGATAAAACGGCCATAGCCCCGTGGACAATCAGATTAAGAAACGCTATGAGTTCTCCACCTTGCATAAATCGTCTTAAGTTATTACTCCGAGACGGGAAAAGGTCTGCACTAAACATCCCTCCCTCCGTGTCTTAAAACGCGATAAGTCCGTTAGTAATCTCGCTGCTAAGGATTCCCCGTCTAGGAAGCCTGCTGGCGAGATTGTACCGTCATATATAGCACTTTGAAATGCATTTGGTGCGTTCAAACCCAAATGTTTTTAAGAAAAAGTATTGAGAGAAAAGAACTGACTCACTCAAGGGCAATTCTAGGTCACAATATTATGTTCTCGCCTAGAAATCCCACAACTTTTGCCTGATACATTTTTTCTAAAACCTCATGATTTCCAGATAATTGCCTATCAAGATTTAAAAAAATCACCTTATATATTTTCGCCTAGATGACGAACTTCATCTCATTGAGATGTAATTTGGGCGCCAATTTACTCGAAGGTTTAAATAACGCGCAAGCGCAATCACACACGAGGCAGGAAGACAGCGCGACGATAAAGAATCGCGCGGGAGGCTATTGTAACATTTGCTTTACGATTAACGCAGTCGACCGTCAGATTGCCGCCGACACTCTCGTCGTGATAATGAGGTCATTCCTTTGCGATAATCCTTATCGACTGGGATGCCACTGACTGAAACTCCGGTCGCGACAGTCGCATTCAGTGCTGAAGCGAACGCGCGTCCTGATCGTTGTTCATACATTCCACGTGGCTGAGAATTTTTCGCGTCTCCAGTCATTACGCTCAATTTCCGCGAATGTGTTTCGAGGTACGTGTCGTCCACGTAAATCCATATCCGCAAATTCGGATCAGTACATGCACTTAAAAATTCATCAAGCTTGATAAATGGTAGAAATTGTATCTCTCTTCCGGATATACGGTATTTTTGTTAATTTTCTCAATCTTAATTTTTAATTTTTTAATTAATTTAAATCGTTGCTGTGTGTGATATATCATTCTAAAAACGTAAAAGAGGAAGCAGTAACTTCCGTCACTCTAATCTCAGTTTAGATTAATAATCATCTTTTTTTTTGGAAAAAAAAATAACTGAGACTATAAGAATTGATCTCTCTCTCTACTGAAAGAAACGTAATTTTCGTTAAGTGAATTAGTCAAGACTCTTTTCCCCATCGTCATTAAATTCGCATAAACACGACGATAGCGTGCATAACGTCATCGAGACGTCAGAGGTAACGATGACGAGTCGAGCTGTCACGCAATGTAGGCAGTTTACATCATATTTCTCTTCTTCATTTGGCAGTTACACTCGTCGGAAATGTTCGGAGACGCGTTTGCAGAGAGACTAGAGACTAGCCGTAAATAATTTGAAATTGTCATTCTCGAGAAAGATCGAGGTCAGAAACGGCCGCGACGGATGAAGCCTTGCAAAATAGCCGTTACTATAAATGTTGATATTTTTCTTAAGGGGGTAGCCCACCTTGTGGAAATTTGGAAAAAATAAAATCCCACTAGTCTGAGTAAAAAATTTCTTAATTTTATTCACAAAATATCGTAAAGCAAAACTTTAAACGCGTTTTTCTCATAATGACATTTTTAAAATCGGCGTGCAGCATAACTTTTACAATTTTTATCTGATTTATACTTGAAACTTTCAGGGAATCTTGTTTTTTAAATAAAGTATATATCGATTTTGCGATACATTGAAAACTTTTTTTTCTACCGACATTTTTATACAAAATTTTTTGGCTAAAAACGAGACCTTTATTTCAAATGTTCACCATTTCCACAAAAATCAATATTTCTAAATATCCACATGTATTTCTTTAGTAAATGTCATGTAGAAAATAATAATTTTTGTTTTTTTGTTCTACGTCAAACAATGTGGCAGTAATTGTGCACGCCGATTAGACGGTCACTTCAAAAACGCCCACCGTGAAATGGCTCCAGCGCCACCATTTCGTTGAAAAAAAAAGTTTGTATTCCTTAAGATACAATAAATTCCTTAAAACAGATTTTCGATTTATTTCATGATTTTTCCTTAAAAAATTATCAAAGATACCTATGATTTTCACGCGCCCGGAGTGAGCTACCCCCTTAATAGCCGATATTTATATGTAGCAACATTATTTATACAAATATCATCACGTATTAATATTTTAAAGTTTGTGTCATAAGATCTATAAATTCAACAAAGAATAAAAATTTATTATATATCTGCACACAAACACACAAACACACACACACACACACACAACATACATATACACTCACACGAATCTTTAATTTATTAAATCATAAAAATATTTCTCAAATATCTCGTATGTGAGATATATATATATGTATATAATCAAGGATATCAAGGATATTAATATAATTTCGCAGCAAAATATCTTGACGCATAGATTTCCTTTTATGTTCTGAGATATTACTCTCAGAGAGTCTCGAGAAGATCGATGTCAATGTTTTTAAGCACTATCGGCTTCGCCTGTCAAAGTTTAACTTAATGTGTCAGGGAAATAAGATTTTCCTCTTCAGTTGCCTAATAGAAAGCGTCTGGCTTTACTCGAATGCTATAATCGGTGCACGCAGTGTGGTGCACAGCGGGTCCGTTCGAAATTGCAATTCATGGAAGGTTATTCCGACGTATACGCTGAAGAAACACGCAAACTATAAAGATAAACGCAGACGAGGCTAATGTGGCCGTAATGCGAAACAGTTGCGAACAAACGGGTATCTTCGAATTATCTAGAACATGATTTACGACCGAAATGACAAACATGCACATTGTTGAACAAATCTGTCAAGAGCGTTTGTATCTTTTTTATTATACTTTTAACGTATAGAGCAAATCACATAGTTATTTTACATCTTTCAATCACACTGAAAAACTGTATTCTCATTTTAAGAATTTCTCACTTATTTTTAGAATATCCTGTTTTAAAATAGGCGCCAAAAGGATCCTATTAAAGGGATCCACCTTAAGAGGGGAATCCTCTAAAGATTAGAGTATCAGATATTCCTAATTTATAAAAATGTAGACGAAATGTATTTCATATATATTTTTCATGTTTGCGTGTATTCTTGAGGAAGTAAATAGCATTGTTCCCTTATTCACGCGATCATTAGGTGCGCATTGAATGTGCTCGACGATGTTCGCTTATTGCTTATCGAGAAACCGGCGCGGAAGACGGTGACATAAAGCGAACGAACGCTCTCCAGGACAATGGTTCGTAATGCAAACCAACGTCCGAAGGTCGTCGTCGTCGTGCCTTCTTCAACGAGCAGAACGTGTCGTCTTGCCTCGCCTCGCCTTGTCTCGCAGAGGACGACGAAACTCAGTTGAAACTCGCGCGCGGATCGGCGCGGAAGGCGATTTAACATAATCGGTAGAGCGTTCGTGCGATTTAAAAAAATTCTACATTAAAATCAGGAATATACTTAGGGTCGTAAGTAGATTGTCAAGATCACACACATCACGATCAGAATTGAGTGAAGAATCTGCGCCCAAAAGTAACCTCGAGTTACGAGAAGAAAATTCTGTACATGTTCTCATTACAAAATTGTTTGCAAATTACAAAAATATGTTATAATGCAAAAATTTCGGTTAAAAGTGATGAAATTTTAAAAGAAAGAATATTGCATTTAAATGACGCAGATTGCAAGGATACAGTGTTACGTCATTCTGCTACGCGGAGCGCGTGAAACATCATTATTATATTCTCTCTTTTTTCATTAATTGCATGATGTGATCAATTAATTAAAAACGTACAAAAATGCATATAAAGCAGATTTTCTTGCTGTCTAAGAAATTTGTGATGTCATCGAGGGAACAATAAAAATCGTCTGGCGAAGCATCAGCTGTGTGCGTCATGCAATTTGCTTAATGGCAGTGTGTATAATAATGACAGATGCCATAGTGGGAAAAACAGAAAAATATTTTGCGAAATTTATTACACGAAATAATCTTTCATTGCGTAGAATTGAATATAAAAAATGAGATTACTGCATCGTGTTCGAAGCTTTCTGGATGCAATTAATAATGCAATTTTCCCTTTTAACAAATCTTTTGTTTTTAACGTTTTAGTAATTAGTGCGCAAAACTCTCGGAATCCTATAAATAAAGATAATTAACAAGTCATAGTGTATAAATAGGAGTGACATTTTTTGATATATATTTTTTGCAAGTCATGATTGAGAAATACATGAGTCATCGATTGCGAATCAATGCGAGAATATCGAAGAGACAGCTGCATGAATAATATGCGTTTTATGAATCAACGCGAAAAAATCCATAAGTTCTTTTCACAATATTTTAAATAACTGCGCCAACATTATTAATAGCGTAATGTAAGAGCATTTACATTGTATTTAGTTTTCATCGTCTCAGCCATTATTATGACGAATTTAGAATAGACTGTTCCTAGCAAAATGATTAGTTAAAATTTATACGAGAAACCTGTTTGCGAATTTAATATAGAAAGTTGAAGGATTTTGGAAAATTAAGCTCTAAAAAAAAAAGAGAGAGTGATTAAATGACAAAACATTATTTTAGAATTATTTTATAGATCCAATAAGCTTTTCAAATCAACGATTCTCGCGAACAGACGGCTTTAACGGCACAGACAAGCGCAGATAATTCGTAATCGCGTTAACTTAATTCGATTTATCGAGTCACGTGTGCTTCAGTAAAAACTGCCGTCGAATCTCAGCCCTAGACAATCCCGCGTTTGGTTTGTGGTTTCAGTTTTATTTAATCGAAGGTCGGGCAATCTTCGCGCGCGGTTCTTCTCTTATCATTTCACATCGACGCGATAATATGCTTCTTTAAAAAAAAAAAAACGCCAAATTTCCAGTTCTCGTCAGCTGCGATTAAAGTCCGCGTCCTGAACGGAACGATACAGGATCGCGCGAAAGATGGTTTGGGACGACGGGCTCTCGGTGAAAGAAGTGACGGAAATGAAGAAGAAAACGCCGCGGTTTCCGTCGCGCGAGCGGAATTTCGCGATGAGAAGACGCGGTCCTCGCAGATCCTCCTCCCTGATTCTTAACGGAGCATCGCCGATCGGCGTCCCTTCGATCAAGCCGCAGGATCAAGCCGCGGAACCTGATCGTCACACGTACGAGGATCCACAGAGATGCGACAGAGATCGCAACAGAGATTGCAACGTGTAAGAATTTATTTACTTTTATCGATGCATAATTCCACGTCACGCGCGTGCAAAGGCGCATATAATTTGTCTCTGCTTGAGTTAAAATCTGGCGTATGAAAAAAAAAGTGCATGCTAATGAAGGTGCATTTGGAATCTCGTTGAAATACAAATAGGAGAGGAGAAGAGCTTGTGTACGCAGATATAATATAAAAAAATATTATTAAAAATTGTTTTCATCACGAGACATGCATGATATTGATTCATTTAGATTTTAGATTAATTTCAACCTTTTAAAAATATCTAAAAAGACTGATTTGATTAATTAAGAAGTTCATTACAATTAATTGATAGGTAATGCGAAATTTCTTTTGATAGATCAAATATTTACACTATACACACACACATATAAGGTCATAAAAGTTACTTAAAAAAAAATTTATATTGTGTAGCAATGCACAATTAGTAGATATAAATTAGATACTGCGATCTCGTGCGAATTATATGATCAATACGAGGAGAAATGTGCAACAAATTATCTACGTTCCCTAACAATTTGCCGGACCGGTTGACGGCGATGGCGACTGTCGGGATGAGTTATCGTCGCGAAAGGAAACGACGTACATATATCGCGCGCGCATAGAGGTCAACAGCCGTCCTTTCATTTAACGAGGTCATTAACGAAACGTCCTCGTTATACTGGGCGTGTATACCTCAGCAAAAACCCGAGGGAGACAGTAACCTGTCCCCTGTCCGCTTTTCACGGTTCATAAGTCCATGCGGTGATTTATCGACAAACGGCGACAGTGATAGCGGAAGCTGAGCTTCTTCGGAGAAGCTGATGCGCTCCTCATCTCGTGCGCGGCTCATCGGATTTATAGGATCGAGCGACTAATTTGTTCGCGGGCTTACACACTGAAAAAAATTGTACTCCCATTTTAAGAATTTCCCGCTTATTTTTAGAATACCCTGTTTCTAAAATAGGCGCCAAAAGGATCCTCTTAAAGGGATCCACCTTAAGATGGGAATCCTCTAAAGATTAGTATCAGATATTCCTAATTTATAAAAATGTAAACGAAATGGAATTTATTTTTACATTAACAAAAAAGTACTTTATTTTACAGCACACGGGCAAAGAAAGAAACCATAAATATTTGTGCAAAAAAAAGTATGAAAGATGAAAGGTAGGATATTATAAAAATGTTTTTAGCATTCTTATATCGTTTTGAATTCTTTGTAAATTTTTTAATATTTTATAAAAAGTGAGAGATATATATGTTACATGTTGTTAAAGAAATTCTTATTGCAAATATTATTATATTTTTTCGAGGACCAATAATCGAAAAAAGATTCAAAAGTATATCAAAATATTCTACAAATATCCAATTTTACTCGCATTATAAAGTTAAAGCTGCAATTGCGTGAGTCTCTTTATATTTTGTTTTTTCTTTCAAGTTTTTATTATTTAAGAAATGTTAATTTCTTGGAATAAGATTAAAGTAACTTTTATGAATCTTCTTATGTGTTTCATAATTGACATATTTACATGTGTATCATCTGTGTTTCATGGATCTATTAAATCTTCTTTCGCGATAAGCTCCGAAATGTCTTAAACCGGCTTGCTTTGAGCACCGCGTATATATATAATCTTTCTCTTTGCGTTAAGCCTTTCGGGCATATGTATTTATGTAATACAAGTCATGCGAACATGGTCTTATTGTAGGGGCGTGTTTCAAAGGCGTACAAATTCATCAGCGATCTCTCACATGCGATAAGCGCTATGCTTGCAGGATCAACGTATTCGTGATTGATAACAAGATCAATCAATGGTCTTATAAGACTTTGTATCGCGTTGCTTTAAAATGATAAACATGCCTAATTTTCATTAAAGTTGCGTAACGCGCGTATACAATATCTTGTTACACACTTGAGGATCGAATATACAAATACGCGATCATGAGAGCTTTAAAATTCAACGTAAATTGCGTGAAAAAAACGTACTATTTTATTTTAATTAATGTAGTCGAATATTGCTAAAACTATGGCTGTAACGAGAAAATATTTCATACAAAAGGTTAAAAGGTTTTGAAGGGGAAAACAAGTTGATAATCTTGAATTTTTGTAAAATCATTTTTTAAGGTCATTTGAAGGTCAATCTAGTTTTTTTAAATGGAACTATAATTTTTTTATATAAATCGATTCCTCGCAATATTTAGCATAAAAAGTTATAAGGGTAGAATGGCCAAAAAGTGAATAGCTTACGAGATATTTTGTACTTTAATGTGACATAATTTTACATTTTATATATATATATTGGAAAATAGTTTGCTTGATAATTAATATTTTTCTATTATTATATAATTAGTATTTTTATATTTTAACAGGTAGTACGTTGCTTTTTTAAAGTAAATTCTACAACTTTTTATACACATAAAGTTATTTTAAAAATTTCATATATTCTTGCAATTTTATCTATACAATAAACAGACCGAACATAAAATTATAAATACGTTTCCATGTGTCACGGGCGAAAATAACGAAGAATTATGCGGTTACAGCGCAGTTGCGCTAAATTAAGCGGTTAATTACTAATTAAGTTGCCATTTGAAGGGGGGGGGGGGGCAGCTACAATAAAGTCGCACGCGCCGCGCGTTTCAAGTCTTACTAGAGAAGTTGGTCGTCGTTCAATCCAGCACACGCAGCGCTACGTCAAAGTCTCGGAGGATTAATCTTCATGCGTTCGTGAACCAGAATAAGTTACGGACTCATTGCCAAGGTGATCCGTTCGGCAAACCCCGTTCTCTGTAGATCGCGATTCGACTTTGTCGAAGCTCATTATTCTCTCTGTCCGAGGTACCATCCCGAAAGATAACAAACAACGGAAAATTTTCAGGGTGGCTAAATCACGGATCGAGCGTTTACGAAATTATAGACATAAATCAAATGAAATATGCCGATAACTCAAATTTACAGCCATTACAAATAAATTTTAAAATCACGTACCGTTCTGAGTTGAGACTTATTCTTCGTCTTTCTAAGAAAGAATAAAAAATTAGGTTAAAGTATATTGTCAGTTAACTTTTAGAGTTGCATTCTTCTTTAACATGATTTTCGAAACAGTACCCATAAATTTCAATTATTTTTTTCAATCATAATTAATTATTGTTATTTTATAATTTGGAATAAAATAATATATGTGACACCAAAAAGAAAAGATACCGCACACAAATATATTTTTCTATATAATATTTAATATTTTTTCTATATAATATTTATTATTTAGTATTTCTTAATTTGACAAGAGTACAGATACAAAAGACACATTTCAGGTAATCACGAAAATATGAAAGAAAGTTTAAAACGAAAAGTATAAACCGCGCTTCTTTTCGCGATGCAAAGATTGATTATTATAATTTAGTCGTTAATGCTGTTGTTAATCATGGTTAATAGTATGGTTAATAGTACTCGGATTATAGCAGTATGTGCGGCGTGTCTCGTAAATCTCGTACATCGGCCAACATCGGGGCGTGCAAGTTCGAGAGGGAGACGCAGCGTTTACGATCCATCTCGCGAGAGAGAGGGCCTTCGTTGATCGAAGAACCGGGTTCTGCCAAAACCTTGTCAAAACTCATGTCACGGGTTTGCGTGGTGGAACTACGCAGCTACGACGTCGCATCGAGCTTGGCTAATGCGCTCGCTCCGGGTTACTCATCTCAATGTTTTCTTACGTAAAGTCGATTAAATGCTCAAACGTCCTCTCGACATATATTCTTTGATGCAAACTTGTCATTTATCACGGAAATATAGTCAATTATAAGACTCGCGAAATGATTTATAGCGAATTAGTGAGACGACGGTAATTAAAGTTACACTGTAAAAAATTTATGTAAAATTACAACTATTATAATGGGTAATTTTGAGACTCACTATAATAGTTGTAATTTTACACAATTTATATTTCTAATAAAAAATATACTTTTTCGTCTTTTTCTACACTATAAAAAAAAATTGTGTAAAATTACAACTATTATAGTGGGTCTCAAAATTACCCATTATAATAGTTGTAATTTTACACAATTATAATTTTTTACAGTGTACTATGAGTGTTAAGACGATCGATCACCGGCGCGGAATCGCGAAAATAACGGCAAACATGAGCATTTGCTACCATATTTTCAGTTTTCGTTTTTATCGCTTTTCGAGTCGTAAAAGAATTACTTGATTTTTCTACAAAAGTATTGCGAAATATTTGTTTATGAATAATGTGTTTCACGAAGAACACAATCAACGATCTTACCTCAATACTTTTATACACAAAATAATAAGAGGCATTAATTGGTGTAAAGAAAACACATAGTTGTTTTCAAGAAAAAGTATGTAATTTGCAACTGGCAGTTAGATATTTTTTCTTAAAAACAACTATGTGTTTCCTTTACACCAATTAATTCCTCTCATTATTTTGCACATAAAAGTATTGAGGTAAGATTATCGAAAAATGAACATTTTACGAGACATTTCATAGTTTATGTAAAATTACATCAAAGTATAAAATATCTCGTAAATTATTCACTTTTTGACCATCCTACCCTTATAATTTTTTATGCCGAATATTGCGAGGAATCGATTTATATAAAAAAAACTAGGGTGATTTCATTTAGAAAAAAACTAGATTGATCTTTAAATGACCTTAAAAAACGCCACTCTAAAGGGCAATTCTAGATCACGATATTATGTCGAAATCTTGCTTTTGCCACACATTTTTTTTTAAACCTCTCGTGATTTCCAAATATTTGTCCGTTAAGATTAAAATGAATCACCCTGTATAGGAAGAACACAAAATTTCATGTCATTAGAAGTGCTGAGTGTTCGCCTTATGGCGCGTGCATAAATCGAACGCGCGTCTTCTTTAACGAGCGAAGCGAAATGCCACAGTGTCATTTTACACGGCAACTTACACGCTCGACACTGGTCGGAATCGGAGCTAAACGCCGGCCTTGCAATGTGATCTTTATTGGAACACAAATTGCTCGTGCTACCGCGCTTTTTTCACCTGCGATCTAAAATTTTTCATCGTAGACAGCAAATGATAAAGTTACAATCCAAATATGCGCAACCAATAATTAGTTAAATTGAACATATAAAAATTACTTGAATTCGCAAACAGTGTTTGTAAAATTCCGTGCATTCTAAGATCAAGTTTGAGTTACGATAATTAAACTTTTTTTTTTCAGTAAAACTAATTCAACAAGTAACTTGCAAATCAATATCTTCTGAAAAATTAATTATTTCTCAAGAATCGAAAAGAAAGCAAACTAAAATTTTTTTTTCCTTAATATATTCCGGTCTATTTATCGCATTATGCATTAAACATTTACTGTTTGAATTATCCGAGCTATGTATAGGTTATAAAAGAATCGGATGTTTTTGAATTATATACGAAAGGAAGAGCGCACGATGCAACGAATGTTGCGAGTTTCGCGTCACTTCGCGAAATTTCCTTCCGCTCGACACGTGTCGTCGCATTTGACGAGCGATTGGTTACATTTGCGCCAAATGTTCCGAGTCATTCGGGAACACCCGATTGAGGCCTGCAAGCTACTTTGAAACTCGACCGAGCATTTAGTGAGAGCTTTGGCCGAGCTTCCTACCGCGAGCGACAGACGCGAGCGGAGTCGCGCTTGCGCTATCGCGACGGCGCATCGTTTCTCTCGCGGACACCCGGTATTAACTATACTATAGGTACACACCTACCGTCGTCATCGTCGTCGTCGTCGAAGCGCATGGCGCCAGTTTGAAGTACGCTTCTCCTGCGGATGCACTCTTGCGTGGCGCGTGTCGCATATCGTGTTACGTTTCTCTCTCTCTCAGGCTAATTGTAAGCCAGATCCAATTTTCCCGGTTTCATAGTGTCGGAAAAGAATTGTATCTCACGATCGACGATTCCGAGGAAAACGGCAGTGACAGTCGAAGAAGCCATTCTTTTACGATCGCGTGGGGATATATACTCTACGAGATTTATAGTGACAGATGGTTGAAAAACACGTAATTGCAGAAACTGCATCATATATTAGGCGGCACAAAGACACGCGTCTTGAAAGACGTCTGCGAAAATATGTGTGAGTGCGCGTACACGTCGACTTGAGTTATGCATCATTTAGTATGACTTGAGATGACTGCAGTATTGATGCTATATAATCAATTCGAATGATTAAAAATATTTCGGAATTATTTAAAATTCATTCCGATAAAGATAGAAAGTCTAATAATTGAATTTGAACACAAACGCGCTATAAGAAATTTATCTTTTTTTTGACTCCTCTATTTGGTACGTATAGAATACACATTTTTTTTGTTATACAAAATGCAATACAATAAATTCTGTACTCATTGTTCAACGTAATGTGATGATGTCTATTTATGAATTTAAAAAAGTGCGCAGATGTATATGAAAAACGTGATATCTGAATGTAAATATATTTCAATGAACATGTGAAATTGAGAATGAGTAAAAAATAAAATCAATTGAAACAATTATCACAAATGGATAAATGCAATGCTATGTGATATTTTACAATTACAGAACCCGCGAACACTTATATAATAAAAATATTATATAAAATATTATATAATTATAAAAATATTATATAATTATATATAATTGTTATATAAAAATATTATTTTAAAAAAACATTGAAAAATAGAGTCGCATTTATCTTACAATTAGAGTCATAGTTTGTGGCATATGACACGAATGAGGAAAGACGCGCTTGATCAGACAAACCGCGGATTGTCGTTTTTTCCCCGTTTGCATTTTATTTACGGGGGGAGAGGGGGGGGTGGCACCCAAAAGATTTCGTGCGAGAGGAGCGAGAAGCTGCGTTGTATCGTGCGTTATTGCGTCTATTTTCGACGACGACTATTACCGGCGCTTAATATAGCGTGCATTTATCTAATTAATAGCTATTAGCCGAGCGCGCGGCATCCGATTCCCGGTCAGCAGGATGTTGTGCTAAGCCGAAAGCTTCCGGATGTCTACTTTCTTTCGCGACACCTGTCAATGGGTCGACTGAGCGATTTACGCTACTACGACTTATGTACATCGAGCGATCTATGAGTTTACGATCTACAAGTCGTCTATCGTGCTGCGAGAGCTTCTTTCATTTTCTCCGTTTTATTCATCTCGAAATATTCATTTAATTCGACTCTACGTCGGCTTATTTTTTTTCCATGCATGGTAATTAAATACTATATTTTATACACATTGAGCATATAATTTTCATCTACTAAAGACTATGACTCTTTCTCCGACGATCATGCATCGCTCTCGCTGGCGACGCGCGCATTTCGCGGATAAGCATAATGACGATTATTGTTCCACGCGTATGTCAAGATTTGCGGGAAATCCTAGTTTTAGATCTTGCTCTCTCTCTTGGCGGACCAAATCTGTAACTGAGTAACGGGCATCCTCTCTACCGCGATGATTCACCTGCGGGCAAAATAGCTGCTTTCCAGGTAAAACCGTTTCCGAGATGGAAAAGCGTGTATGTGCTATATTAAATTATCAACATTATTACTCTCGATTATAATAATCCATTAATTTAGTCGCTGCGTCCAGCGTAGAGCTACCGCCCCTTCTGTTGCTTACGTCAATCCTCTTTAACAACTTTCATCGACGCCAGTCGGCATGTTTTATTCAGTACGTGCAACAGAATTGTGCAAAAATAGCAATTCGAGTCAATGCATTTCCGTGAATTACGTAAAATGTCAACATCCAAGGATCACATTCTTTTGGTTGCATTTCTATGATCGTCGGTAAATTACATGTGGACTCTAACAATTAATTGTATAAATTCTTTTTTGTAAAAATAATAGATTTTATATATATATATATGTAAATTAATAAATATTAATTATTTACACATATTTAAAAATTCCAAGATATATAATATTAATTCAATCTATTTTTTAAATTTGTAAATATATTACATATTGATATTGTTATAAAGATTTGGGGAAGATATTAATTTTTACTGGTTTTATAACGTTACCTATTATTTCCAGAAATTAAAAAAAATTAAAAAATTATCATGCTCTATTATATGAAATTCATTTTAACATAAGGTTGTAAAAAGTAAACAACGTGTGCGCTTCTACTTTAACGTTTCAAGAAATTTTATTACTATATAGGATCTAAAAATTTCTATCGTTACTTTCGAATCAAAGTCTCGGGCAATTATGAAAAGCCGACCACGTTCTTTCATTCCGCTATCTTTTATATCAGATTTATCAGGATAATCTGCCGGTGGAACAGCGTACGGCACTTCGATATTATTCGCTTAACACATACATATATGGAAAGCCACATGAGATCATGGACATGTCCTCTAAACTCCGCCTCGACAAGTTGATCGGACATGTCGATTAAAAGATTAGCTTCGTGAGCTGACGGCATTGAGATTTACTCAAAGTGATCTAATATTACTGTTCGAGAAAGAGAGAGAGAGAGACCGAGAGAAAGGGTGAAACAAAAAGATGAAACCGATGAAACGAGACTATCCTCGATGTGTCAAATAAACGGCTAGTTATTAACTTGGCCAGTAGTCAGCTGACGACATTCATCTTTGATGTTCGAGAGCGATTCGATTTCCCCTGCTCTTCAAGATCCTTTTTCGTTTGCGCGTTCGGGCGGGACGAGGGGCCGACGATCTTTCCTCACTATAAATAACCGGACGACTGTGAATCGCGGCAATTTCCGCAATGAAAATAAATTCAACGATATGTGTACGCGCGCCCGCGCTTCGCTCACCCGTCGTGCATCTCCGCTGCAATTATTTTCGCGAAGATAGCCGGGCACCCACTCGCCTACCGATCGTAAAATAAACCGTGAATATCGATTTGCCTAAATTATAAACTACGCTCACACACGATTTACGATATACGACGCGATGTTTGCGTAATTATGTCCGCGCGTCTCGTTTAATATGCGACGAGATAAACTAGATTATCTCGAAACACGAAACATGTTTGACAAGAGTGTGTCCGACATATTCGAATATAGCTTACGATATATTGTACACACATATTTTACGTAATTTATATATGTGTAGTTTTGAAAAAATTTCGGAGTTTTAACCCTTCTGCCAATGAACGGGTGCCCAAAGCAATTTAAATGTTAAAAATGTGTCGGAAACGAAAGGGCTTTTTATTCGGAAACCTAACCTAAAATATAACGAGAAAGAATGTTCGATGCCCAACAGCTGCTTTAAAGAAATTGTCACAGTGCAATGTATCGAAAACACGCAGTTGATACCCGGATATCCATACATTGATGAAAAAAGGTGAATAATTATGCATTGACAGAAAGGTTAATGTAATTTCCATGAGACATAATTTACAAGCACGATTGTAAATGAGAAATAACAAATCATAGAACACATATTGCCAAGTTTAAAATTAACGAATAAAACCTGCTATTCTTTAGTTATTAACTCGTTCTTTTCGAGTACATATTGATCATCCGACAGTTTTACTAATCGATGATCGCGTCTCGGTGTCTCTGATAATTGTCTATAATATAAATTAAAAATAATTACATATAGGCACACCCTTCAAAAAATAAACTTTCTCGCCAAACTTGACATCGAGGTTTGTGAATTGATTGATTGCAACGAAACCACAAGATTTGAAGAATCAGAAATTTCCAAACAAATTAGTCTTCTTCGAAGACGAGGATGACAAGAGCGGAGGCGACGAAGGGAGAAATCGAGGAAGCGTGATGCCGAAGACACCGAGTCGTCCAACCTGACCTAACCCTGAATGAGCGATTGCAACGGCGTCACACGACGCCGACCCTGCTGTCGAGCCCGACGAGGATGAGCCCGAGGGGTCCCGGAAACCAGGACGGCCCGAAGATGGAGGTGCGGGTGTCGTGCGTGCCGATACCCGGGGCCGAGCCTCAGGGCATCCGCGTTCGTATTCCAGAGCCGAAGAAGCGGCCGATGAGCCCTCCTCTTCACGAATCCGTCGCGATGCGCGCCAGGTGTCCGTCCGTCCCGGAGAAGGACTTCTACCGGAAGACCTCGTCCCTGGATCGGCGGGATCGTTACTCGACTTTGTCGGGCGCGGAGATCAAGCGGAGCCTCATCCCCGATTCCTCGGGATCGCCGCAGACGCGCAGACGGAACCCGATGCTGGATCGGAGGAACCGATATCCGACCATCAGCGGCGCGGAGCTCCGACGAAGCATGGCGATCGGCAAGTGTCCCCTCGAGGACGGTCTGGATCTCAGCTTGGCTCCGTGGCCCGGCATGAAGTGGACCTGCGTCCGGGTACTGCACCTCTATTGCAAGGTGTTCGACCAGTTCGAGTTGTTTGAGCTGATTGTTAGGTAATTACGTGTGTATGACGGTTGATGATGATACGCGGTATCGATTCGGTATGCGGCACTTGCGAGTGTACAATTGTGTATGAATATAAATTCTTATTAATACAGGGTGATTCATTTTAATCTTAAAACACGCAAATATACTTCGAAAATATGCAATTTTACAAAAAGACTTTCCGAATAAAAGCTGTATGTTGTAGAGGAAAACGTACAATGGTGATCCTGGTTTGACCTTGTGACGTCTACCCAAGGTCAACCTAATTTTTTTTTATATAAATCGATTCCTCGCAATATTCGGCATAAAAAATTATAAGGTAAGATGGCCAAAAAGTGAATAGGTTACGACATATTTTATAGTTTAATTTGACACAATTTTACATAAATTATGAAATATCTCATTAAATATAAATATTCATTTTTTTTCGATAATCTCACCTCAATACTTTTATGCACAAAATAATGAGAAGAATTAATTGGTGTAAAGAAAACACATAGTTGTTTTTAAGAAGAAGTATGTAATTTGCAACTAGCTACATATTTTTTCTTAAAAATGGGTCACCATTTTACGTCTCCCTCTACAACATACAACTTTTATTCGGAAAGTCTTTTTGTAAAATTGCATATTTTCGAAGTATTTACCTGTTAAGATTAAAATGTATCACCCTATATATGTTCAAAAGACACATATATATTTTCTCAATATATATTATCTATTACATATTAAATTTTAGATCTGTAACGCTTGAAACAATCGTTGCGCATTGCAAAATTCGGGAAATTTTAAGCTTTTTATATATGTATAAGATTATTATAAATTCATCCAGAATATTCATTATTTATTAATAGAATTCAAGTATATAAATTTATTCGAATTATACAGTGTGAGTTAAAAACGTACATTTTTTAGCCATAATTTAAAAATTCTCTTCTAAAAATAAATTCTACGAATAAAGATTTATCTTCCTCTACGTCGATGTTTTAGAGAGAAAAAAAAGCACTTTTTTTAAATTACTCCACATTCAAATCAAGCAATCTTAATTGACTCACAATCATTCACCAAACTTGTTTACGAGAGATGTTATAGTCTGATCAATCATCAAGCTTTTAAGAAGCCGCTAACGTTCGGACAACCAGTGAACACAGTGTGAACGCAATTAGTTGCCGTTAGTATCAATTAGGCGAAGCCTGTAATAGTTTCCCTGTGATTGCTTTACGATGGAAAACGGCGAGAAAGCAACGCCAAGCCAAACCCACCAGAATGATTTATGTCGAGTTACGTTTGTAGGTTAATGAAGTTGATACTTCGCGCTTATACGCGTCTGCTCGCGAATCCGATTTTATTAAGCACGCAGTTTTTTATTATTATATTGTCTTATTATAAAATGCACACACACGAGAGATTGTTGCAAGTTCTCTGTGATCAATATTTCGGAAATAATTTCTTTCTAGCATCTCACAGTATTAATTATAATTGTCAAGCCAATCCTTTTATAAGACGAGATATATTTTTCGTCGCTTCTTTACCCTCTTCTTTACGCTCAGCCGTTAATATAAGATGACGGCATGGCATGTCGCATTTTTTTACTCCTTTTTGCATCATGACAGATCGACTTGCATGCTTTTTCTTTTTCGCGCGTTCCTTATGTTTTTGCAAAAAAAAATCTCTCGTGGAATTTATCGCGCTATTACGCGCGCGCGTATCATTATATCTCCCACTTAATAAATTAATTTATCGTATCAGTACCGGATATCTGATACGATCCCGAAATTAAGTTTGATGTTTTTTAGTATCGATTGAATCATAAAGTAAACTAGAGAGAGATATGTGTCATAAAATATATTAGCACGAGCAAATAATGAATTCTTGAGGAAACCGTGTAGATATAATTCTATATGAATTCTTAGGACGAAAATTAAAGTATATTGATGCTTGATGTGAGTTCATTAAAGTTTGTTATTAAATTCATGATGCTTTTAAAAATATAATAGTTATCACGTGATAGAAAAGCAGGTGCCATATATATACATATATTATAATAATTAATTATACCCAAATGTTAAAAAATTCTAAATGAATTCCTAATCTGTATTTTTCATATTAAAAGATATATATTATTATTTAATATATATATATATATATATATATATATATATATCTTCTAATTATATTCATAATTCATTGCACGTGTCTGACCTTTTTGTCATAACTAGGCAAGAGATAAAAATAAAAACACACGATTGTCGATGTCAGTTCGAACGAATTATAATCCACATGCGAATATTACATTACACATGTTCGTCAAATTAACGAAACGCCAACATTAATTTGCATCCACCCTCGCGTAAAATATCGAAACGCGTCCGACAAGGCGTGTAAGATTCTGCAACGAGAATATCAGGGAAAGAGACGAATAAAAAAGCCTTCTTCAAGGTCTACGATGACCTTTTATAACACAGAATTCCTCGCGAGACCGAGTTACGCTTTGTTGGTAAATACGATAATTGTAAGACTGACATTATCTACGTGACATTACGCCTTCGGAGACACTTCTTAAAAAGAAATACAATAGGGAATAATATATCGTCTCTAATATCTTTATTTGAATTTTTATATGTTATTATAAATTTGATATGTCGCTATATTGATTATAAAATTTTAGATAAAACATAATTAGGAATATTGGAGATCAGAAAATGCAAAATTGTGTAACTTGTTATGTGTCGGAGAATTCAATGTAATAATCAAGAAAAAAAATTAAATGTACACAAATATTATTATTCCCATATTAATAATTTATATATCAATATATGTACAGATCAAAGTATGTCATATTTAAAGAGGAATTACATAACATACATTTTTTTAAATATAGTTGCGATGAAAGTTAAGCTAAAGCTTCAAAAACTTGCATTCTGAAGGTCTAAAGGGAGAAATAAATTACCATTAAATATTGACTTTACGACAGTGACTGCAAATCAATTTTGCGTAAATCGGCCTTAAAGTAAAAGTATGCGGATAAGAAGGAAGAGAAAATAAATCTTACCGCTACGCGCGCGCGATATATGATTCGAGTTCTTATCCGGCAATCGCATACGAGAACGTAGATATAGCCACGAAAGGAAAGGTCTCCCTCGCATTAATGATAAGGGTCTCGGTGGCCTTGGAATCGACATCCGGAAGGGTGCGGTAGCGAGCCGCTATAAATGTACGCCGCAAATGCATCCCCTTGATTATACGATCGCCGTTCGATACGATGGTCCCGGTATATCGATCCGGGTGTTTCCCGCATACGCTCTTTTCGCGAGTAAAAATTTCCTGTCGCACCCACGTGTCACGTGCTCGATATCGATATCTTTTCACGTTGCGGACTACAAATGTCATATTTTACCTGTCGCGTTAATCCTCGCCCGTTTCTGTTGCCGAGCTATTCGATCTACGATGTATCAAATGTCACTGATGAGAGATTGTAAAATATAAATGTGCAAAAACGACACGAACACTACAAATTTAATCCTTCATATTTATCTATTTTTATGAAAAATATGGAAATTATTTTTTTCAAAGTTTCAAATTTATCTGCTCGTTTTAAACTCTTCTGTTGTTTTGCAATCTTGCGAGTTTTAACATATAATACATATACAGCGATGATCCATTCAACGCCTTTACATAATATTTTACTTACTTATTGTTTGACTATATTAATTAACGGTATTTAGCATCGTAATGCGAATAAAATAGTAATTAATGAATAATGATAACAATCAGAAAGCCAGCCGTGAACGTTTAGAGCTGACAGCAATTGCATTGTATCTTTGTAGGAATAAGAGGAAAGTCTAATACGAATGCAAAAAAAAAAAGATTATTGGTCCTCAATTTAATGGTCCTCGAATTATCGACGCACGAGCGCGTATATATAAAGAGTAATAAAAGTTTATTGGACATCTCATATATATCACTACGCGTCTAGAGTTAATGAACAACAGCAAATATTTATCAGAGAGTTTCCTTGGTCCTAGATAGGAAAAATTTAACCCAGAGGCTTCAATAAAATCACAAGGTTCTTCGACGCGTATCGATGATATAAAGGTTTTGTTATTCATACTAGGACCTATTTTTCTTTCAGAAAGAACTGCACCAGCTGCAAGTGCCCACGAGAGGCCCACGATGTCTGTCACGAAGAGTGGGTGTCCGTCAGGTCACGTTTGGGACTTAAAGGCGACGAGTCAAGCGGACCGATCGGTGTGGATGCTAGAGAAAGAGGCCTCGCTTGGGCACCTCCTGGACTTCCATCGCATAAGGTAAATATACTTTCTATTTCTTCATATTTGTGTGTTAATATAGAGAGTGTCCCATTTTAATTAATATAGTCGAATATTGCTGAAACTATGATTGTAACGAGAAAATATTTCATACAAAAGTTAAAAGGTTTCGAGGGGGAAAAAAGTTGATAATCTTGAATTTTAAGTAAGGTTATTTGAGGTCCATCCTAATTTTTTTAAATGAAACCATCCCAATTTTTTTATATAAATCGATTCCTCGCAATATTTGGCATAAAAAGTTATAAAGATGGTCAAAAAGTAAATAATTTACGAGATATTTTATACTTTGATATAATTTTACATAAACTATGAAATGTCTTGTAAAATATTCTCATTTTTCGATGATCTTACCTCAATACTTTTTTGCACAAAATTAATGAGAGAAATCAATTGTATGTAATTTGCAATTAACAGCTACATATTTCTTCTAATTTTTCTAGTTTCAGCAATATTCGATGTATATTAATTAAAATGAGACACCCTGTATATACAAGAATAAACATTAATTAAAATTCACTTCATACAAATTATGTGTACGAGCTATGTGTTATACATATGTGTACGAAGAGATATCAAGAGATCGCTATGTATTTCCTGCGTATTTAATTTGCTTATTGCATCAAGATAAAGAGACTAGATATTTACCCATCAATTAACGACATAATGTATAATAATATGATAAATAAATAATGCATTAAGAAAATTAAAAATCTATTGTTATACCAAGTAAAAGAAATATTTTACTATCTATTTACTTATCTAATCAATTAAAACAGCTCTTACAGAAAAAAAATCATAGATACAAAACATGTCGCTACCAAACAAGAATTCTCATAAACATTCTGTAAAAGCTTTTCGGTATCGATCGATTCAATTTACTTATATCGAATCAAATCATCTGTTACCTTTTCCTCTTACAGAAAAGTATCTTCATTTTTCAATTTTTCATTTTTTAATTATTTCACACAACCATGGCTGTATCGCATTTTAATCTTTGGAAAAGCTTCATGCGTCCGTCGCCGTTCGTGCACGAAGTGCAGCGGACAGGGTGGTTCCCCTAAACAGTCGTTTGCGGTTTATATCGCGAGGCGAATAGGATAATAACGGGTGATTGTGGGCGAAAGGAAAGGCGGAGGAGAGCCGAAGCCGTGCACAGTAAAATAGATGCGCAAGACGTTTGACGGCCGACGAGAATCTCGCGCCTGGCACGCCGCCAGTCTTCAATATTTTTCGAAAAGTCCCGGCGCAAAACTTTATGACCTAGAGCTGGTCTTTATCACGTCGGTGTGCTATATTACCAAAAGCGCTCCTCGTGCTTTTTACGAGCCCGGGCCACTCGCGGCCAATCAGCACTGTGATGCATTTATGATGTTTTCGATACCCGTGCGGGATATATATTGAAACCGCATCGTGTAGCTTGTTACCACGTTCTTCATGAAAACATGGGCGAGAAAAAAAAATCGTAGTTCTCACGCAAGAGAAAAACACAATCGCAATAATACCGATACTCTTCGAGAGAGATATTGTAAAGAGATACCGTAATCAGATACCGTTATCATAAACATATTTGTCATGGAGGAAAAGATTAAAAATCGTCACTTTCTGCGTATATTATATAACTTCACAGAGTTATTAGCGTAATAAGATTTTTTTTGCACCCGTTAATTTATATAGTTTTATTTTTATGTAATCAGAGAAAGATCTCAAGTAAATATTTAAAAGAACAGATTTACGAATTTTTTTCGAAAATTGCTTGTTTTATTATTTTTGTGTATATATGCCATAGAGTAAATCTTTTTTTTACATGATTCAAGAAGCAGGTATATACTTGATGCAATTTTTCAATTTTGTATAAAATCAATTTTATAAAACAATAATTTATTAGTTCTATATAAATTAACATGAAGATATCTTTTAGCATTTATAATCAATATATAAAATATGAGAAATTGAAGAAAAACAAATATTAATATTTTTTTAATTAACCGAAGAAAAATTATTTACTTGTTTGCTCCATCGACGTTTGCCTATATTAATAACAAAAAAAACTTATCAGCACTCACGAACAAATATGCTTGCAATTTATTATACACAAGATACTAATGAAATACTTCTCGCAGATGGAAGAATATTTCTCGATGCTACCAGAGATCGCTATACCCAGACTCGGCACGCCTGGCGAGCGACACAGAGATCGTCAGTTGGCGATCCAGTTGCCTAAACAGGATCTAGCAAGGGCCTATTGTCGACACTTGGACCCCAAACATGCCAGCAGCGCTGACGATTTTATGGCCGCCAGAAACGAGATCGCCCTGGACATCGGTAGCGTGCAGGAAGTCATCGAAAGAGATCTCGTACGTATAGCTTCAGTCTTCGGCGAAAAGTACGAAGAAATATTATAAATATTTTCTGTAAGGAGGAAAAATATCGGATCCTAACTTAATCCTAGAACCTTCCTCTCAGTAGGCAACCACTCTGCCACTGAGCCATATATTTCCACTTAATATTTACACTTTATGTAAATATTTACACTTTATGTAATATAAAAAAATTTGAAAATTGTTCGTCGAACGAGATCCTTTCGATTCAATTTCATTATTTCATCACACAGAGATCAACAATTCTAAGAATTGATTCAAATTATTAAAAAACCTAACCTAAAAGTAGCTGACAATGTTATACAGCGCTTCTGATTGTGAGATTAATGACCGCATTTAGCAGAGAAAACCGCTAAGTAGCAATCGAACGTGATTTGTCACATTCTTATCACGTTCGACGCTAATTTGCTGGATCTGAAAGTGGGAACCAATCATGTTCGATTGTTACCTAGCGGTTTTTTCTACTGAACGCGGCCAATTTCAAGTCGTAAACAAATCTGTGTGTGAGTGTATTGACAGTATCGGGATTTCTAATACCAGCTTTTGTCTTCTAGGAGTGCGGCGTGTGCGGATTGTCCTTGAAGTACGGCAGCCTCGCTGTGTCAGCCAGCAAACTGGGTCTCCTTTATCATCCGGCATGTTTCAGCTGCGCGGATTGCAAAGAGCTTCTGGTCGATCTTGCTTATTGCGTGCACGATGACACGCTTTTCTGCGAGAGGCATTATGCGGAACAGCTTAAACCGAGATGTGCCGCATGCGACGAGGTGAGTAACCATATTTATAAAGCCGTTTTCCATTGTACATGAAACATATATGTATATATACACATGGTACAACAAGTGGTACAACACATGACTTGAGATTTAATGTTCTCGTGATTTGTTATTGTAAGAATTTGCGTAGAAAATTTGTATTATCTTGACTAGTAATTTTATGTATCATAAAAAATCCTATTGGTCAAATAATCTATATTAACTAAAATATTCTGTCATTATGAAATAAAATTTTAATACACTGAGGGTAAGACCAAGATATGATTTTTTGGATTACTTTAAATTTTATTTGTAGCTTGAATATTAAGAGAGATATTTAAAACCAAGAATTAACAATTAAAGTTGAATAAAAATGAGAAAGAATGTATATACATATACATATATGATACTCTATAATGTCAATTAAAGAGAAAATTCTAGAAAATGTTTATAATGTAAAATATCAAAACTTTGAATTCAAGAGAAAAATGTATTAATGATGTATTTTCGTCACATATAAATCTTAATTTAATATAATATTTCATATAAACATAAATAGACAATTTTCATGCTTGAAAGTTGCAGAAAAGTTTTTGAAACATTATTTAGTATTAATTACTCTATAGAATATAAACAAAATATAAAAACAGAAACTCTCTCTTGATGTAAATCAGATATTTATATTTAACAAATCCATTCTTTACAAAAAGCAGTAAATAGATGATAAAATTTGCTAGGAACAAAATTATCGTTAGGAGTTAATGAAGAAAAGTCTCCAAGTAGTCGAAGCAGGTAATCGTCAGACCGCAGTGGATAGTGAGTTTATCCGCAGCCGTCTGCCTTACCGGCGACAATTTAATGCAATATCCTGCAAAACTCTGACATTGGCAATAGATACTAATATCCGCGAAATGATTTTGATGAAAGCAAAATTGCATAAAGATCGATATGATTTCTTTTAGTTTTTTCTTTTTTACGTTATTATATAAAAAGTCAAAATATTGTATAAAAATTTAAAATGTAAAAAAAAAGAATGACAAACAGCACGGTTGGAAGTTTGTAATTTAAAATTGTAATATCACGTGTAGAATTAATTCTACTCAATCCGATCTATACCTGAGTGCATTTATTCCCGGAATATTTTAAAAGAGTCGTCTTGTCCATTTAAGGTATTGTCGCGATGGTGTAAAATGTTATGTCTCGTGCAAAGATACCCTACATCATCTCGTTAGGCATTTTATTACGCCGATGGCATTGCTTTTACATTAAGAAAACTTGAAATCTCGATGACCCAAATATAAGCAGTTGTTGTCAAGGTAAATGTTCAGTGTACCGGCAATTTGGTTTTCAATGATCGCGTTTCATTAAAGTACAACCGGTTCTCCATCAGAGAGAGATGCACATCTTTCTTTACATTTTGCACAAAAGTACGCAAAGCAAACCGGCAGATTAGAATATTGTATGTTTAAATTGTATAATATATCTACGTAATATTATACAAGAATAATATTATAAAAAAGAATATTTTTCAAAAATAAGAAATTAACAATTTAAAATAAAAATATCTCCCTTCTGGAATAATATAATTCTTTATTTGAAAAAAAATATATAAAATACATTTGCATATTTATTTTTTGTATACAAGTGACATTACATAAATGGCATATATGGGCATTTCCATATTTGATCATTGCATTATTGGCCTTGACACATTTTGTTTAAAACGATAAAGTAAGTTTGAAAATGTAGCACTAACAATCCTTTAACATAAGTTCTTACTTAATATATATAATATATATAATATATTTTATATATATGTATATAATTTGCTCATCGCGGTTTGTTTGGACACATTATATACTATAAAATATTACGTGAAATAGTGCAACATAGATAATAAAAAAGAGATGTTAGCTCCTTCTTAAAATATCTAAAGAATAATAATAAATATCGCGCGAGATCGTACGCTGTTGTCTCGCTTGTTGCGCAGAAACTGGGCCACTTTCGGCTTTATTTAGATGAACCAAAATAGAGATCGAGGAGGATATAGCGAAGGTACATCATAGTCGGCCGTTCGTCACTCTCGGAAATTGCGCAATGCAAATTATATTACTACAACGTAAATCATCTCGATCTATCCGCGTAAAGATTCTCAGTTTTTTTATTGTGATCTACCAAGTCACAACTGGCAGATTATAATAATTCACATGAAATTAAATATATATAAGGTTTTCGAGTCCGCAAATAGAGATTCTCCATCGTTTTGAATACGAAGATTATTGGATAATTTAATAAAGACGACTCCCCATAGATTGATTACAAAATATATGACTGAAAAATGAAGGATTTTGGAATTCCCTGTAAAATAAAATTATATAGTGCTGATAATATATTTTATAGTCTTTAGATATTTATTCCTAAATATTATTAGATTATTACGAATTTTATTTCAGTTTAATATTAAAAATTACGATTTTCGCTGTAATATATATGTAGTCTCGAAGAATTACGTAACATAAGGGTGACTTGAGATGTGAAAATATCACATCTCGATATATTGTTTGGCTCTTCGACGTCGCAGAATTTGGATGCATCCACGAAATATGAAGCATCAACTATTTTCCCGAGAAACGTCGTCTCTCAAACTGGTTTTAATCCAACCGGAAACCTCGCGCTTTAATCCTTCGGCCAGTCGGTAATCTATTTTGATTTCTTGTCGAAGCTCCCACCACGATGAGAGCTTCTATCCAGAGACTGACCCGTTCCGATCTTTTATTAGAGCCAGTCAGAGAGTTTCAGGGAGGGAACGAAAGACGACGAAAGTGCGAGAATAAATCGCCTAGTAATATCCCTATCGCGATCGTAGAATTCGCATCTTCGATCCATGGAAAATCAATCGAGCGATCTTCCTTTTTCGTTAATCGATTAAAAAAAATAAAAAAAAAAAACCAGAGAAAGTGACCGTGTCTTTCCTCGAAGGACAAAATTCCTTCGTGACTACCACACGGCCTGCGGTCATTCGAGAAAGGTGGTTTCGAATTTCGGTAAGTGAAGTGCGCCAGCGCGTAGGCAGACACGGTTGCGCGATAATCGCGCAAAGAAGTGTTTACGGGTTTAGCTGCCAAGAGATGTCCGCAAACAATCGGGAAGAAAAATCGCCGCGTAAAAGTCGCGCGAGACCGTATAAAATTCGGCGAGACGACCCACTTGCTAATCGATTTATGTCTGTATATCTGATAATAAAATATACGCAAACACACACCCTAACCTAACCTAACCCCAGAAAAACATACATACATTTTCCTTTTCCATTCGTACACCGACGCGTCTAAAGATATAGAATAATTTACATAAAGACATTTCTCAAATTGTCCCTGATCGTCTAACGAAAACATGGTTGAATAATGGAATATAACGCGATAATTAATTTAAATTATTAATTAAATATATAGATATAATAATTAATTTAAATAATTATTTTAAATTAATTAAAATAAATATTTAATTATTTTAAATTATTAATTTAAATTATTTAAATTATTATATGGAAAAATCAATTTAATATTATTCTAATAAATACTTCTATCCGAAAAATCGCGGAGACACGATAACGACGTGATTTACGGAGCATTTATCGAATATGTATTGTATAAGCAGAGTTTTCTGATTCTCGATTTTTACGCGAAGGGACACGCGATTTTTCAGCACGAACGTTTCCTGTTGAGACTTTGCGAATGTTCTGAGCTTCGGACAAGCAAGAAGCGGAATTTATACAAAAGCGTGGCGTAACAGTGACGCAACATGTCGTAATAGCATCGCCGTAAAATTCTGGCACATTGTCTATTTCGGGCAAGAGAGCAGCATTTTTGCGACGTCTGACCGCTGCGCAGAAATCAATATACGAACTTGCGACTGTAATACTATTTTATTAATACTTATTTAACGATATTGTATATTTTTTGTAACTGATTTATCATAAATTAGTTGAACACAATTAAGTATTAATTTATTTCTTAAAATGTGCTTTAAAAAAAGGTGTTTTTGAAGACATTAGTGATAAATATATGTTAAATATATATTTTGCTATTTTTTCGATCTTGTAGATAGGAATGCTCTTTCGAAAAATAATTGAAAGTAAAGTAATGTGCAAGACGTTACTGAAACTGTTTTCACGTTTTTTAAGTTGAGCGCGGCATCACTTCAAATTTGCGAATTTGCAAAGATATTCGTACTTCAAGAAGACTTCAAGTGATTTATTGCGAACAGTGATTTATCATTTCTTGAATCTACTAATTTATTGGTAAATTATTGGTAAATGTTTGCACGTTTAAACACATAAATGGATATAAGCAACGCAGACAATAAGTACATTTCGTCTGCAGTGCTAATTTTTAGGTGTGATTGATTATGATTTAATTTTGGTTGAAGTTTCTTTAATAAAAAAAAATCATTATTGTCAGCAGAAAGAGAGAGAGAGGAGAGAAACTTCATGCGAACAAATAAAAAAATATTTATGCGCGTCTTTATGTGTGTTAATTATAGCTTGTTTATCCAACTGTAATATTATAACCAATTTTTTGAAAACTCTGCTTTAACCAATAGATTCGAGATTTATAATTTAAATACCAAATTATTTGTTTATACATATAATATTTGATTAACATTTTTATATATATTATAAATTTCTTAAAATATGTTTCTCTACATATAAACATTGTGTGTGATGAAATTAGAGAAAATATATTTATTAAACACATTTGTTCTCTAATCTATTAAAAGAGTTAGAAAAAAATATAATATTTTTTTTATATTATTATTTTTTTAATTGACATTTATATTTACGTCTGCTTATATATAAACATTTTATATATAAACAGATGATAAACATCGAGTACGATGATACAAATAATGTTCTATGATTCCATTGTAATGACGGCCAACATTGTGCAATCTGCAGATGAATGGCGTCTAAGAAAGACAATTAGAAAGCCAGACAATTAGACACCTCGGTAAAGAACGTCACGTGATGGCGAAGGGTTGCGCGTTTCGAACGCCAAACATTCTAGCTAGGTCTTTGCACTTGACCATTTCCTGGTTGCCAGAACCACGTCTCGTCTCGATCGGTCAGGTCTCCCGCTTTAATTAATTACACTCCTGACACCCCTGTCTATTGACTGAGACAAATAGTCCGGAGCTCTCGAGAAATATTTTTCAATCACAATTTTAATAAGTTACTTGACACACGCGCGTCTATTTTAAGGTTTTTATAAAATATCGATAGTACGATTTCAACCATGTAGCTAAATATGCATGTTTGTTGCAAATAGCTTATTTATTTCACTGTAAATAATTTAATATAAAAATTTTTGCAGATAAAGTACATTTGCTTCGCCAAAAAACCGTTCCAGATTTTTTTGCAAAAAGAAAAAATCAAAAACAATCCGACAACAGTCGAAACACTTGTCGACAAAATTGAGCGATAGAAATGACTTCGCGAGAATATATGTCGTAATTTCAATCGTGCATTAAAGTTAGTACAAAAAAAAAGAAACTACAGAGTAGAAAGAGAGAGAGATAAACAGAAAAGGAGAGAGGTACGTAAATTGCGAAACGAGATCATGGTCGGTTCAATGCCGGTACAATCCGATGTCAAGTAGAAGTAGCGCTGATTAAAGAGACAAGGGTTCTCTTCCGATCGCGAGAGAGAATATTTTCGGTGCCGCAGCAGACTCTCTCTCTCTCTCTCTCTCTCTAGGCGAAGCCGCTTTAATCTAATTCGAGCGAATGGGAGTTTTCGGATCCAGTGGCACGCTTTTCTTCGGCCGTGGCCGAACAACCGCCGTTCGTCGCCATTCGATCATCGACCGAAATAGCATTGGCATTGTTCCGTTTCTCTCCAGAAGAACCGGGCGCAGACAAGGAGGTCGACTAATTTCGATCCCTTCGCCTCCGTCGTCGATAGGATACGATATCGTGAGCGCGTGCTCCTTCTATGTCGGAATTACTACACCGATCAGTCTCTCTCTCTCTCTCTTTCTCTCTCTCTCGAGATAGTCGGAATGTTTGACATTATTTTTACGATTCATCGATTAACTATTACCTACAAACAGCACGTAGGGAGGATCAGGCTCCGAGTCTGCTCTTAGCTTTTATGGATAGAGTCAAGGTCCTCCACCCAAACAGTCCATTTTTACTCTTCGATCAATGAAATACCTATTGTATGCTTAATGCACGATTTATCATTAGAAAATCGTATCGTAATTTATAATGTTAAATTATTTAGATATTTTGTTTAGGTATTGTATATTAGGTATTTGGACATTTTCTTATATTCGTTTTCTTATGCTATTTTTTTTAATTTATTCTCTCTATACAAATTTTGAACATATGAAAAAACGTAGAGTTTGCATTTATGAACGTGTGAGAGGAAAATTATTTTTTATCTAAGCGTTTCACTTAAAACTGACTTAGAGAGATTAATGAGGGGATATATGAAAAAATTTTATGGTCTTGGATTAATTACGATCGTGTGCCGCTGAACGTGCAACTTTGACGTATCGTATAATCTGACGAGTAAATCCGCGACGCGAGACCCCGCAAGACGTAGAGCATCGATTTATTTTGGTTTGCATCCCGATACGCTGTCGACATATACGTTTATTTTCGTCGGCGGTCGGTGGAAGTGGTCCGGACCGGTGGATTGCGCAGCCACTCGATGCTCACCCACTCGTGACAGCATGTTTCGCGATTCTTCAGCCCGCGATTCCGACGCGTGTCTTTGTGGAATTTTAATGAAGCGCGTATCGCATCTTCTCTAAAAAAAAATCCAACAAGATAATAATAAATCAATCATCAAATTTTTATAATAAGATTGTTATTATTTTTCTACCAAATAATTTCTCACAATTTTTTATAATTTCTTATTCATTGAAATTTTCAAAAATTTAATTCTTGGGAATTGTAATTTTTTTTTCTTTATTGAATGTGTACGTTTGCAATTTTCTGAATTTAAAAAAGAAAAATTTTTTTTTAAAAATAATGTCCGACGCGTGTCTTTGTGGAATTTTAATGAAGCGCGTATCGCATCTTCTCTAAAAAAATCCAACAAGATAATAATAAATCAATCATCAAATTTTTAAAGCAAGATTGTTATTATTTGTCTACCAAATAATTTTTGACAACTTTTTATAATTTCTTATTCATTGCAATTTTCAAAAATTTAATTCTTAGCAATTTTTTTTTATTGAACGTGTACGTTTGCAATTTTCTGAATTTATTTAAAAAATAATATTGTCCCCGACGCGTGTCTTTGTGGAATTTTAATGAAGCGCGTATCGCATCTTCTCTAAAAAAAATCCAACAAGATAACAATAAATCAATCATTAAATTTTTAAAGTAAGATTGTTATTATTTTTCGACTAAATAATTTTTCACAATTTTTTATAATTTCTTATTCATTGAAATTTTCAAAAATTTAATTCTTAGTAATTGTAATTTTTTTTATTGAACGTGTACGTTTGCAATTTTCTGAATTTATTTAAAAAAAAAAAAATATTGTCCGACGCGTGTCTTTATGGAATTTTATAATGAAGCGCGTATCGCATCTTCTCTAAAAAAAAATCCAACAAGATAACAATAAATCAATCATTAAATTTTTAAAGTAAGATTGTTATTATTTTTCGACTAAATAATTTTTCACAATTTTTTATAATTTCTTATTCATTGAAATTTTCTAAAATTTAATTCTTAGCAATTGTAATTTTTTTTATTGAATGTGTACGTTTGTAATTTTTCTGAATTTAAAAAAGAAAATATTTTTTTTTAAATAATGTCCGACGCGTGTCTTTATGGAATTTTATAATGAAGCGCGTATCGCATCTTCTCTAAAAAAAATCCAACAAGATAATAATAAATCAATCATCAAATTTTTAAAGTAAGATTGTTATTATTTTTCTACCAAATAATTTTTGACAACTTTTTATAATTTCATATTCATTGAAATTTTCAAAAATTTAATTCTTAGCAATTGTAATTTTTTTTATTGAATGTGTACGTTTGTAATTTTCTGAATTTAAAAAAGAAAATATTTTTTTTTAAATAATGTCCGACGCGTGTCTTTATGGAATTTTATAATGAAGCGCGTATCGCATCTTCTCTAAAAAAAAATCCAACAAGATAATAATAAATCAATCATCAAATTTTTAAAGTAAGATTGTTATTATTTTTCTACCAAATAATTTTTGACAACTTTTTATAATTTCATATTCATTGAAATTTTCAAAAATTTAATTCGTAGCAATTGTAATTTTTTTATTGAATGTGTACGTTTGTAATTTTCTGAATTTAAAAAAGAAAATATTTTGTTTTTAAATAATGTCCGACGCGTGTCTTTATGGAATTTTATAATGAAGCGCGTATCGCATCTTCTCTAAAAAAGATCCAACAAGATAACAGTAAATCAATCATCAAATTTTTAAAGTAAGATTGTTATTATTTTTCTACCAAATAATTTTTCACAATTTTTTATCTTCTCATTGCAATTTTCAAAAATCTAATTCTTAGCAATTTTAATTTTTTTATTGAACGTGTGCGTTTGCAGTTTTCTGAATTTATTTAAAAAATAAATAAATGTTGTCCGACGCGTCTTTATGGAATTTTAATGAAACGTATCGCATCTCTAAAAAAAATTCAAGATAAGAATAAATCAATCATTAAATTTTTAAAGTAAGATTGTTAAATGAGTTAAAGATTTTCGTAATCTGTATCTATAATCGATCTTTTTCGATTTGCCATTACTAGATACTGAAATCTAATGATATCATTTTTTTATCAAATAATTTTTCACAATTTTTCTTTTTATTCATTGCAATTTTCAAAAATCTAATTCTTAGCAATTGTAATTATTTTTATTGAACGTGTGCGTTTGCAATTTTCTGAATTTATTTAAAAAAAAATAAATGTTGGTAGAAAGACTTTATATTAGATATTTATTATATCTCAGCACACTTATTTAAGAAAATGCTTTATCTCGAAGACTCTTGATAGGATTTATAGATAATATCAATACTGAAGTCTAATGATATCATTTTTCTATCAAATAAATTTTCACAATTTTTTATCTTAGTCATTGCAATTTTTAAAAATATAATTCTTATATAGCAATTGTAATTTTTTTTATTAAACGTGTGCGTTTACAATTTACTGAATTTAAAAAAAATGTTTGCAGAAATGCTTTATATTGGATATTTATTATATCTCAGCACACTTATTTAAGAAAATACTTTATCAACAAAACGAGAACAAAATACTTTATCTCGAAGACTCTTGATAGGATTTATAGATAATACCAATTATACTGAGAAATGGTTGAATCATATTTTACGCAACACACTCGGCACTAATATCGTAAAAATTTATTTGTTGTTAATAAGACAAAATGGAGAAGATTAAAATACCTTTAAAATCGCACAAGTACGCTGATATTAATACAAAGACAATTATCAATTGCATTATGGGCATATTAGGCATATTGCATATTGGACTCTTATTCGGAAATAATGCAACTACAGTACACAACTTGCGGGTCAATCTTGCAAAAATCCTGACGCAGATAGATCTCTTATTTATTTTTGATTAGTTTATGTCGGCACAATTAAACCTCTGATATGCAATAAATTATTATTATAAAAATGTAATGCAAGCAAAGCAATTTTTTAAATCTTCATCAGGCTTATATTATATACATCTTATTAAACAGATATTAAAATAATTTGTTGTAAAATACGTTGTGCATTCTTTATTTATACATAGCTAAGTACCAATATAACCTTATTATATTATTAGAGGAACAAATTTAATTTCACAATTTTTTTTTCGTTTACAGCATATTCTCTCTCTCTGTTGAGTTTTCAAGATTTTTTGTAAATACTTGGAAAGGATTCTATATCTACTATCGACTATCGAGTAAAATGTTCCGCACGTGTTCGACTTGTGCAATGCCATCATCAACGAGATAACGCGTGTTCAACCATTTAGCACGCGCTCGTTGTATCATCATTTTTGTCACATATCGCTATCTTGTTTTCCTAACTTGGTGCATCGTGACGTAACGCGGGGAGGCATTCGTCGCTTTCATTGAAATTCGAATTCCGTCGCTCGTTCGGCATCGCATTACACGCAAATATGGACCATCGAGATTTGATAAATCCCCGGCTTCGGTCTCCGCTCCGCTCCGCTTCGCTCCGATATCCTCTCGATTCTGGAGGCGCGCCAGATCGACGTACCGCGCGCAAAATATCGCGTATCAGGGATCTCGCGTCCTGACTGTTGGATTCGCAAACTGAGGTAACCGAACTGAGGTAACCGAAATAAAATCTATCGAGTGTGTGTGACGCCAGAACGCTCTCGCTCTCGAGCAACGCGACGCGTCGGCGATCATCATGTATGTGGAGCGGGCGGAATATTTGGGGAATCAGATGCAGAGCTAATTTAGAATCGCAACGCGAATCATTCTTGACCCTGTTAGCAGTCGCGCAAAATTTGGCTTCCAACTGTTATTTGAGGATCCGTACGCGCACGCATATATTCTTCATATTTTCTGAGATTTGTAATAAATTCAGAATTCTTTTTGAATTCGAGATGTCTGTTCTAAGATTAGATGTATTTTATTTATATGAATGTGTGTACACATTCTTGAGAGAAAAAAAATTTGTTAAAAATAAAGGAAAAGCCGAAGGCTTTGAATGATTATCGCAATATAGAACGATAGTAGAGAATTATCATTCATGTGACTATACGCATTTGAGAGCATTATACAATAGAATTAATTTTTATATTGCATTAATGTTATGGTCCAATAACAATCCTTAATCTCTAATGTTTATAATGTATTAAAAGATATTATATATACATTTATATAATCCTACGCTTATAATGCTGCATCTTTTAATACATAACATTAATGGAATATAAGAATTAATTCTATAAATAGTATGTAATTTGCAACTAGCAGCTACATATTTTTTCCTAAAAACAATATGTTTTCTTTACATCAATTGATTCCTCTCATTATTTTATGCATAAAAGTATTGAGGTAAGATCATCAAAAAATTAATATTTTACGAGATATATTTTATAGTTTATGTAAAATTATGTCAAATTAAAGTACAAAATATCTCGTAAACTATTCATTTTTTGGCCATTCTACCCTTGTAACTTTTTATGCCGAATATTACGAGGAATCGATTTATATAAAAAAAATTAGGATTTTATTTAAAAAAACTAAGTTGATCTTCAAATGACCTTGAAATAACTTTAGTTAGAATTCAAGATTATCAACTTTTTCCCCCTTCGAAACCTTCTTTTAATGTTTAAAATTTTACTTTTGTATTAAAATTTAACTTTTGTATGAAATCTTTTCTCGTTACAGCCATAGTTTTAGAGATATTCGATTATATTAATTAAGATAAAACACCCTGTATACATACACACACAATAAAAGTGAACTGAAACTTTAACGAAACAGTCTACCAAAGGCTACCAATTGCGCTTGAATCGGTCTAGCATCCGTGGCTAAGTGCCCAATTAATGCATTACAGTGTGCAATTATCGAAGCTTAAAAATCTTGTTTACTCCCCGAATATGTCAGATCTCTACGCTTCTGGCAGCCAGAGAGCGTGAGATCACCGGCGTCATCACATGGTCAAAATATTCGAGTCGTTTTAACGAACGCAGAGCCGCATCTGATGCAGAGTCGCATTAAAACATCGGCGAGCTTGCTTTTCACCGAGGCGAGGCTCCCTCGCGAATAAGTCACGTTATTGAACCGGACACGACAATCGATCGCTCATACCGGTATATGACCGGTATGACGGTATTCTCAATCCGCGTGGTGCGACGGCTGCTGCGAATCGGTATCGTTTAATTAATACCGTTTACGCTGATCCATCCAACGTATAACCGTCCATTAAGGACAGGAACTCAGGTCCAGGGACATTCGGGCTAACTTTAGCCTTTAGCCGGGTCCCGCGCATCGTATACCGATGTCTCGCGACGTCGAGACATAACGAGCCGACGGCTACCAGCCTGGCCAGCCGCTTTTGCCCGTGGAAAATAAAACAGTGCTCTGGCCGCCATCCGGCCGCATGGATAAGCCGATAATCGCGTGATCGGACGCGTAATCTTCGCGTCCCGATGATAGCTCAATCATTTTGATATCGAAAACCGAAAAGGAGAGAAAGAGAAAGAGAGAAAGAGAGAGAGAGAGAGACAGACAGAGGGAGAGACAGAGGGAGAGAGAGAGAGACAGAGAGAAAGAGAGAGAGAGAGAGAGAGAGAGAGAGACGCCGCATTGACGCGTGAAGAGAACGTTTACTACGTCTCAATGGTGGAATGGAGTGACGCGTGGGTGGCTCGACCCCCTCTCAAGATCGCGTAATCGTCGTCTGTCTTTCCCCCGGTGACGTCACTGACACCAAGAATCATTACCGTGCTTACAAGAGACTGGTGCTCGCGCTGCTGAAGCCACGAAATTACCTCATGGGAATTGGTCGATCCGGACGATGCTTTCAGAAAAGAGTACACGGAATATTGACGGATCCTAGAAAAGATGCAAGGAAAGATCCAGGAGAGAGTCACCTGAGGTAAAATTCCTCGCGAATTGTATCTCTATCTCTCTCTCTCTATTTGAACGCGTAAGAAATCTTACATATCTCGATTTCGTCTAACGTCTCGTATATTCCCTCTCCGGGAAAACATCGATCGCAAGATCGCAAGATCCTCCTGGGAATCCTGGGAATCCTGGACAAAGTAGAAGACAAGTGTTGCAATTGGGTTTTCGCATTCGCATGTCGTCTGCCAAATTGTTCCGAGCGGAATACAGAGCTAATCTTGTGCGTTACAAATTGCGACTATTCTCGAGAGAGCAGCTCTACAAAGGTTCCCGCGAAAATAATCGATGACAAGACGTGTCCTCGAGACACTCGGTGTAGAAATCGTGACAAATTCGAAAAAAGACATAGGAATAACTTTCAAAACTCACATACTTTCTGCTGAATCGACTCTTCCTCCTTCTCTCTATAGTGAGGCCATTCATCAGAAATTATCATCGAGATGGAAAGAAATTAACGAATCGTCGTGATATGAATTATCGCGCGATCTTTATCGATCGACAATGAAAATTCTCTCAGTTATACCTTTACAAATTTTTCTCAAAACAAGTTCAGTTTTGTTATATAAGGATTTTCTCCCGATATTGAATTTTAGTCAGTAAAGTCAGTGATGTGCGATCTGATGAAAAGTGAGGAATTAGATTTGAAATGCTGCCAGAGCGTAATTATTTATAGCTAATTGAAAGTACGAGAGTAGCAATTTGGATTATGCAACAAGACACTGTAATAGACGTATCCAATATATAACCAAGACATTTATAACCAATAAACAATATAAGCAAGACTATACCAACTGATACAATTTCTTTAAAAAAATCTGTCTTAAGCTGAACTTCTACTCGCACTTTCAATCTACGATAAATTTCTCGACGATGAATCCACGTGTAAACAAGCTGAATTCGTAAGATAATCCGGATCATTTTCAATCATCGATTACCTCGATCGAAGATGGGCTTATTGCTATCTGTGCTAGTCGGCTGCGTCGGCGTTTTAGAACTGCTGGCATGTCTACGACACGCGTCCGACGGCGCGATGATCAGCATCAATTCGCCAGCACCGTGTTTGTCATACCACGAGCCAGCAAACAACGACGTTCAGAGCATCCACGATTCCTTCTGCAGCTTCAGCCACTCGACCGACGTGCGGTTTCCCCGCAGCGTCAAGCACAAGCTCGAGAATCTGCACGAGTACAGTCTGAGAGTGCGAAGTGAGCTCCGATCCTTGGACAGAAATTTCGACGGTCGAAGCACGCTCTCGGAGTGTAGCACCAGGTACTTGTTTGGTGCCTCGAAGCCGGACTCGAGACTCAGCCCAGATTTAAATTATCTCCTTCTGGAGAACGACGAAGCGTGGATTGTCCACGTCGATCGACGCGATTATAACGATGACGATTATATCGAGACGAAGAGATCTTTGGAAGAGCTCAATGCGGAGATCACAGAAAGTTTACAGCAAGTCGCGCGATCATTGGCCCCGCCGGAGCCGGAGAAGTATGTCAGAGTCCCAACACCGATCCCGTTCGCCCACGATGGAAAAGAAATGTCCGTCTCCTCGAGCGAGGTGGACACGTCCTTCGATCAGGATTCGGGCAACGAAGCGCCCACCATGAGGTCCTTCGACGGTCTGCCGGCTATTAAAAAGTACAGGGACTCGCAATCGGCTTCGGCGGACGACGAATCCGATCACGAGGAGAGAAAGATCAGGCGAAGAACCCCGCGAAAATCCTCCTCGAGATCCCCGGATCCTTCGAAGAAGCCAAAGAGCGCCGACGTTTCCGAGAAAACGCAAGAGCTCTTCAACGATCTTCCGAAAATCGACTCGGCTGTCGGTCCAGTTATCGAGGAGAAGACCTTTGTCAGCCAGAAGAAACCCAAGTCCGGCAAATCCTCGACGACGATTGTGAGAAAACCCACTAGACTGAAGTCCAGGAATGCGGAGATCAGCAAGTCGGCGGAGAATCTGAGCACGAAGAAATCGAAGAGGAGTCGCGAACCCGAACGTCGCAAATCCGATATATCCGTGCAAACGGTACGAGACTTGTTGAGGGATATGTCGACGAATACGTCACCGACCAGCAGTCCACAGTTGTCGAGGTCGGAGAGCAAGAAGAGCGTTTCGGTGGAAGTGCAGACCACATTGGAGGACATGCTGTTGGAAGATGAGATCTTGGAAGAATTGGAGAACAACGTCGTCGGGCTCTCCGAAAGCAAGAGGGACCTGTCCTTTCGTGGCGGCTCCGCCAGAAAGGCCTTCAAAAGCAAGAGATTTCGGTCCAGCTCGAGAGACAAGTCGGACGATCAGGATAGACAGGCTTACACGGCGATCAATGCTGTCACCTCCGTGGAGAAGTCGCGAAGGGACAAGACGAAGACGTTGAGTGTGTCCAGCTTCGAAGATGCCGGCGAGGAGGACTACGAGAGAATCAGGACCGTTATTCTCGACTCCTCGAAAGACTCAAATGGCTGGCGTGGGAGGAGGAGGGAGGATTCGAGATCAGTGTCATCGTTCGAGGCAGACGATGACGAGTTTGTGGACGCGGAGGATGTGAGTTCCGGAAGACCACCTATACAGTACATGACACCCGACACCGATCAGAATAAAGCATTCTGGGTAATTCGCTTGACAATCGAAGCCACGCGCTTCATAACTGCACAAATCCTCGTTTGAAACTAAATCAATCATGAATATTCTTATATAACTGTTTAAACTAATCCTAAAAGATTCTAATATTGAAAGCAACGTACTTCAAATTCTTATTCCATGTTACAAAATGGATAAATTTTTCCCAGAGTGATATATAAATTTATGCATTAAACGAAATAAGTCTGTACATATAATTTAAAGAGAGATATACATATTATTTCATTGGTATCAATACTATATATATGTTTCTTAAAAATCATTTTATGTGTGCATCAATATTCTTTTACACGTCAAAACTTTTCTCTTGAAAGGGAGAAGAGGGCTTACAGAAAATAATGAATTTTTTCATAATCCGTGAATATTTATCGAATATACAAATTTATTTTTTACAGAAGAAAATATTAATTCCCATATAATATATGGAAAATTTAATAAATTTTTCGATTTAAGAGAACTAATGTTATAGTATATTTATAAAGAATAATTATTTAAATAATTATTTAAAAAGAATTCAGTTTTTCATTACGCTTATTTATTATATCATAAGTAAATCAATTGGACTCGTGCAATTATGAAATTTGCAGCTTCTATTACAACACAATACAACACAGAATATAATGGTCCTCCTTAAAGCTTGGAGTCGATCTTGAAACACAATAACAACATACAAGAAAATCGTTTACAACACTTCGGCGAACACACAAATGTAAAAATTTTAGGAACATTTTACTTGTCTATTTATCGAATTAAAGTTGTTTACGATCAACGAAAAACCATTTACCTAAGCTATAAAAAAACTGTCTGAATTTTTTCATTTATGACGTTGTAATCGACGACAGCTGGCGTAGCTATTGTGGTCTCTTCATCGTAATCTATACTAGTTGAGTTAAAAAAGCAGAAGGAAAAGTGGGGGAGAGGGAAGGGATTACGCTTAACAACAGTTAGAGCATTTACAATTTGCTACGTCCAGAAAACCGCGCATTTATAGTCACGAATAGGCTTCACGACGAATGGAGTCTTTTAATACCCGGTATATTTGAAGCTTTGGCAACTAAAAATAATCGCCGTTGATCGTTGGTTTTCTTTATTTCGTGAGGTCCAGTGTGTCAATAAACGTTATTTAACAAGGCATATCGGGTAAACCGGGGGAGTCAATTTGCTAACTTTATTTTTCATATTGAAGAAAAAAACTCGCTCAGATATGTTCAACCGTCACTGTGAAACAAGCCACTTCCGATCTTTCGCAATACTTGTTCCCAAAATATTTCGAATGTTTGGCTACGCGAGCGAGCATTCGTTACTAAAGAATCCCACGCGATTCTCCATCGTCAAAGATATTTATCCACTTTCGAGAAATTAGTAACCAAGTATCGGCATTACATATTATACAATAATCCAAACATGTAAGCTTTTCTCGAGCAGAGGAAAAATATCGGGATCCTATCGGGACTCGATCCTAGGATTTCCTTCTCAGTAGGCAACTCATCCACTGAGCACTCATCGCCGATCAGTGAAAGTTGCCAGAAAATCTAGCTTCAATTGTACTAAAAATGTACCAGATTGGTGCCTTTTGTATCACCGACACTATATCAACATAAATTTAATATTTTATATAAATTGAGGAAATTAAGGATCTTTTTTATAGTCCTTACATTTTATAGTCTTACATTTAAGTCTTAAATTTATCTTATATTTTGAGATATTTATTGCACAATATACAAAATGCTTTCTTAAGTCTGATATTCTAAACATGCTCACTAGCAGATATAATCACAGATATAGGCTACTTAAATGATATCTTTGATGATATCTAGCCAATGAAATGACTTTGTGTCTCTTGTTGAAAAACAACCATAATCTCTTGCATGTAGAATAGGCTGGTCGTAAAAGATCAAAGACGTTGCAATCAATTTGACGTCTTTCTATAAAAACGAAATAATCGTTTGATTATTACATGAGCCCCATTTATTGTTCCCTAGTGTTTTACGCAGAAGCCACTAAGAACAATTTGTTCTAACTTTTTTATTATTTTGTGATTTCTTTCACTTAAAATATGAATTGTACCACTTTTCCTTCTTTTGTACAGAAAAAATTCAGAAAGTGTCAAAAAATCATTAAAATGTAATAACGTATCATCTACTATCGATTTTATTGAATTTATCATACACAAACTATTGAACACAATTGTATATAAAGCTAAACGTCTTAATTATCTTAAATTATATAAGTATGATAAATTAAAATATAAGATATTTAAATCTTGCTCGTTAGTGATCAAAATTTTCTAAAATCAGAGCCAAATAAACAATCAGCTGTCTCAACAATACCAAATCATTCTTGGTAAGCTAATATCTACAACATATAAAAACGTTCATCGAAATTAGAAGTTATACAGAGATGTCTCATAAAAGAACGATATCCAAGGAGCTTTCACAGAAAAGCAATTGACACGATTAAAGATAATTAATGCCACCCATCGTACTATGCTTATCAATAATTTTTCAAGCATGCGGGGGGATCGATTTCGCATTTCGGGCGCTTTCACGTCGGGAGAGAACGCAAACGCCGCAACAAAACGCACTTGATATTTGCACGAGGCGGTGCCTCGGTGGCGTTTATTGGTGCCGTGTGCCTCACGCGTGGGGTCTCCTAAAATATCAATCTCATACCCGTCTGTAAATAATATACGTATATACATCGCGCGCGCGCATCCAACACGACATTTACATGACGAAATTCGCTGTCGACGACGAGAATCATCGGTGACGCCGCCTACTTTTTCAAACGAAACGCCACCCGAATATTTTTAATTCCCTCTCTTCGAGCCCCACAATATTATATTACCGACTGGTTGCATCCACTATAATGGTACTCTGTGCATTCTGTGACATTTCGATATTTCAATTATTTATAAGCGGCTATTTTTTATGGTGAAACGTCGCTTGCAACAATAATAATCCCGTATAGCTAATTTTTTATTAATGGAATGTACAAAATAAAATTATATTGATTTACTGTAGTTGTTACCTTAAATGATATATTTCAATCATTAAGAGTATCAATAAATATTGTTAACACAATACAAAACACCCCATCGCTAATCCACATTTTCAAATTTCTAAATTATGAAGCAAAAAAAATTTGGAAAAAAATAATGTTCTTTTTTTTATCTTCATTCTTTAATCATCTAAAGTCAAAAATTATGAATCGAAACTATCTCTTGTAATAAATTCTCCTTCGCGCATTCTTATATATATATATATATATAATTTTTCATAACATGTTCTTTTATATATACATATATACATATATGTGAAAAATAATATATAAAAATGCGAAGAGAGGATTTTAGATGTGATTAAGGAATAAAGATACACATATATACATATACTCTTATTATTTTCGCAAATCGATTAAATTGAACATTCTCACAGATCAGTTTGCATTCTGAAACGAGTTTAACTTACAAGTGGCTTAATGTCCACGCAAGTTTTCCCCATGCGTGGGTAGATAGGAGATATTGGTGATGTGTGAAACATTCCGACCCAATTACTTCGCCGATTGCTCTCTCTCTCTCTTTCTATCTCTACTTTGCGTTTGAATTCTATTTTTCCGCACTCCCACGCACGCGGCCCGGAACCACCTGTTTGGCAGGAGATCAAGCCGTCGCAGCGACACTTTTTTTCGACAGATCCGAGGAGAAAAAAATCGACAGGGGATTCTGAGTCACACACTGTGTGCCGATCGCATATTCCCGTTTTTATCGCTCGTGTAATCGGCAATCTGATACTTTTCCCAAAATGACACACTCGGCTAACGCGTTAAAGGAATGACCTCTTTATATTTCGGTACTAGATATAAAATTTAAAAAATAGATAGAATACTAACTCTAGAAACATGTCACATAAACGTGTTACAACAAAATCATCAAAAGTTCGAATGACAGTGACATTTCTCTCGTGACTGATCGTAAACGGGCTGTTTTATGATCGCTCGCTGTCACTCTTAAATACTATTTATACGGTACGTTTATGAATCTCTTTATATTTTTACACCTATATTAAATTCAAGCAAGAGCTTTAATAAGCTTTTATACGAAAAATTGTAAAAATGATATCTGAGCAAGGAAGGATTTATTTGATCAATCCAATTTAAGCAAAAGTTATGAGCTTTTAAATTTAATTTAAAAAATTTCTGTATCTTTAATGCATTACCTGATAAAATGATATATGTATATATATATTTTTTGTCATCTTGGAAACGTTACTAAAACCAATTGTTTCTCCTCTTATGATTTTAATAAAAACGCCCTGTATGTCTCATAGTCCTCGACTAAATCATTTCGATGGAGATTGATAATATAAGAGAGATCACGGTCATAAATTGCCGATTATTCCTAAAAACATGCGACTCGGTCGTTTTTATGAAAATTGAATTCCTGCCGAATATTTTCGGTCGCAATGGCGACGCGATGGCGACGCGACATCAACAATTTAACACGGAAGATAAAGCTGAAAAGAGCTGACTTTAACCAAGTATCTGTCCGCATTGCAGCTTCCCCCGTGATCGAGAAATGCTAGATTTCTCTCCGCGAAGCAAAGCTCGTCGCCAAAATTCGCGGCGAACTATGTCGACCCTATTTCGCTTCGCAGCTACTCAGGATTAGTGATGGGATTAAGTATCTTACAAGTAGGTTCGAATTTGTTTGCATGGTTTCGAACTCTCTATGATTAGAAAAAAAAACAGTATTTTTTTTCAAGTAGATTCGAACCCTCTATAAGTATTTCAAAGAACAAGAGCAGTACTTCCAAGTACATTCGAACCTTGATCAAGTATGTTCGAATACTCAGGATTAGTGATGGGATTAAGTATCTTACAAGTAGGTTCGAATTTGTTTGCATGGTTTCGAACTCTCTATGATTACATCGAAAAAAAAAGCAGTACTTTCAAGTAGTCTCGAACCCTCGAACGAGATAGGTTCGAACCCTCTATAAATACCTCGAAAAACAAGAGCAGTACTTCCAAGTATATTTGAACCTTGATAAAATATGTTCGAATCTTTTATGAGTACTTATGAGAAATTGTGGGGGTAGGTGAATGGGTGTTTGGGTGGGGGATGAGGGGTATGCGCGCGCGCGTGTGAGGATGTGTAGCAAGTATTATAAATAGATTTTTTTTTATTTTAGAGTTCGAGTACTACTTGTAAAAGATTCGATTCTTTATAAGTACTTTGAACCTTGCAGGTACTCGATCTAAAATTCGAATATAACTGATCTAGATTCGATTACTTCGTAAGTACAATATATAAAATATTATTTCTTATGAGTATCATTCGAATCCTAGAAAATGAAACTTGATTATCGAATTCGACTCGGATTTTTAAGTTACATATTGAACTTGATCCCATCACTACTCAGGATAATTCAGACATATTCGTAAAAGGAAGACGGCGAGAAAAAGAAGCGTCCAAGGGGCGGAGATGTCGAGAAGATCGGCGAGTGGTGAGAATCTTCTCGTATCCTGAGGTCGACGAGGAGGGCAGGATGAGGAAATTCGTGGAACAAGAGAGAAAGACGAAGAGAAAGAGTAAAACGGGCGTACCGGGAGTAGAAAAGTTGCACCCGGCACACTGCATCGAGATTCAAGAGAAGGAGAAGCTACGCAGAAAGAGAGACGCAGGAACGGAAGGGTGGAGGAGGGAGAAAGAGCGGGCGCGACAGGGAGGAAGGAGGGTGCGGAAGGACAAAGGGGGGGAGGTGGAAGGGTGGCGAACGGGAAGACAGCGGGCGCGCGCGGCACGTTTCTGGAGTCGTCGCGACGCCGAAAATAGCGTTCCGATATGATGACGCCCGGAGAGCGGGACCGATCCTAGATTTCAGTCAGTCAGTTCGCAAGCTCGAAAGCCGCCGAGCAGTAGTCCACCGGACCAGTGGTCTCGCTGCTCCGATTTCTTTTTCCAAACCGACGTTCGAAAAACTCGCGGACTCTCTTAATCTTTTTCATCTTTCCCTCTCTCTCTCTATCTATCTTTCTTTCCTCTCTCGCGTCCTTTTCTCTCTTCGAGAGAGTTGCCAAAACACAACACAGTCCTCCCGGTCGATCTTATCCCTCGGAAGAGAGAGAGCACGTCGTGACGGAGAAGACGGAAAAGGGTAAAACACAGAGATGGCGGACGTAGACAGTGTAGTGTACACGACCACCGAGCGCAAGGTGCGCAAAGTGAAGAAGACGAGCAAGCGCCGGGAGAGCAGCGATCAGAACGCGTCGGAGATCACGATCACGGAGGTCGACAGCACGCAGAACAATCACCACGCCATCGAAGAGTATGTGCTGGCTGACGATATAGTCCGGCAGACCCGCATAGCCTCATTATCATTTCTTCTTCTTTCTTGCTCCTCTTAACGGCGGTCCGTCGTCGTCGTCGTCATCGTGATTACCGCTCGCGATCCACATCCTTCAAGAATAGGATCTTGAGAGCGTTTATCCCAAAAATCCTCGCGATAACAATATAGTGGTAGTAGCCTAAGCAATATAAAAATTGCGCTTCAAGCTTGAAGCTGATCTTGATTTGGGGTGAGAATCTTTCCTCCGATACGGTCTAAAGAAAAGGATAACGAATCGGTAATGAAGGGGGACTATTTAGGGATAGCAAACTGAACAAAGATTGTCGATACAACTAATCTAATAAAATAAAATATATCCGAAAGATATTTCTAAAATTTCTAATATTGCATTCTCTTTTCGGACGTTTTTCAGATGTTTATTTGAGAAATAATTGTACTCGAAAAATTATAAAAAATTATATCGATCCTAATTTAATTCAACCTAACCTAAGTCTACTTCGGTCTTAAATTAATTTAACCTAACCTAAATCAATCTAATTTAACATATGTTAATTACTGCCAGTCCTCTCTCTCTTTTTCTCTCTTGCTCTCTTGCGCTCTTCAGAGTTGAAATAAGCAATATATTTCTGCGATCTTACTTTCGCGATTCGATTGTGCCCGGAAGCGCAATTTAATCTCATAAACACTCTTCCTCACTCTTCCTTCGCTCGTAACAAACTCGAAGCGATTTACGAGCAGCCGAATATACTCGTGAGTAAAGAAAGATTAACTTTAGACACCGCGTTTTCATCTCGTCACGCAAGGATCACATTTCCCATATCTAAAACGATATCACTCGCCGGAAATAATTTCCTCCGGATGTCCTCTGACATTTCGTGACTTCAAGCCACCATTTCGATGTACGTACTTTATCTTATCCAGGAACTGCTTCAGGAACTCGAAAAGAAGGAAAACACTCTTCATAAAATCATGCTCTATATATATATGTATAAAATATAGTTTTTTTTCTCAGTCTTCAAAAAATCATTCTTTATTGCTTGTAAGATATTTATTTTATAATGAATGTAATAGAAATAACCCCAGTTTTTTTGCAAAAATTAAAATGATTCTGCGAAGACTGATAAAACATACATAGGTGCCCTTAAGAAAGCAAAAAAGAACACTCGCTTGACTTACGCAACAAAAAAATGCGATCGAGACAAGATTTGTACAGTCATACGCGTGTCACGATAGAGAGATATGACTTTGTACAGAAATACTCAGCCAGCACATACAACAGCACTCATCCAAGGTACATATTACCAGCACGAACCAACGATTCCGTTCGCCATAATCGCGCACAATCGAGAAAGCCGAAACTCGAAGAAACTCTCAACGAGACAGCAAAACGATAGAAAAACACAATGAGGGGAGCATGCGATTTCCTTAACGTGTTATCTCCAGAACTCTTGGACGTTTTACGTCGTTCCCTTTAAAATTGTGAAAAAAAAAAACGTCTTGAGACGCGACTATATACCGTGTGTGATTTTTCCTCTCAATATGTACCATCAAATTTCCACAACTAGGTGTGGAAACGTATAGCCTGCTAAAAATGTATATAAAAAATTTAATTTAGACATAATTTTTACGATTAGACTTTACAATTTTTTTTTTATTTGCAAACTAACTCGCAATACATTTACAGTGTTTAATCCGTGATTAAAATTTACATTTCTTCGAGGAGACTCATAATTAGTACATATATCTAAGATTAAAGCAAATTTTTATAAATTGAAATTTGACAAATATGATAAGCATAGAATTACTGATATCAACATTGCATATCTAGCATCACAATTAGTAGCGATAAAGTTGCCATTATTAAACATTGAGTATTCTCTTCATTAAAACAAAGTGGAATGATTCACATAAAGATATACATACAAAGCAATCACACGCTACTCAATTTTGAAAAATGTTAAACGTAAGGTTTGCGTATGATACAGAATTAGATTTGATACAAGATAATCGAACAATCGAGCAATGTAAAATGTTCTTAGATTTACTTTTTTACAAACACTTGTGTATCGTGAATTCTAAACGCTTGGTATTCGCATTGCAGTTGATTTTCAGTGGCGAATACACAAAGGCGATGAACAAGGATTGGCATAGCGGTCATTTCTGTTGCTGGCAGTGCGACGAATCCCTAACAGGACAGCGTTACGTTCTCAGAGACGAGCATCCTTATTGCATTAAGTGTTACGAGAGTGTATTCGCCAATGGCTGCGAAGAATGCAACAAAATCATCGGCATTGACTCCAAGGTAGATATTTTTCTGTCATATGACAAGTATTTTATATAGTATTTTATATATAATTTGTTGAAACTCGGGTAGTACTACATTTATTAAAAAAAAATCCGAACTTTTATAAGACCCAAGTATATACAAAAAATTCAAGATCTTTTTGGATGAAGTAATTTTTTAAACAAAAATCACAATTTGGTATTAAATAATTTCAGTCATTTCTAATATAATATGACAATAGCATAACGAATAATTTTAAAATTATATTTATATTATATATGAAAAAAAATATATAATTTATATTATATAAGAGAAGAAATTTATTGCAACGGACACGGTTGAATTTTGAATTGCTCATAAAATTGTGTCCTTCTTAACGTTCTTCAGCCTAAGCCTAAGTTATACGCTTTGACGCGTACGCGAACGATAAATTACTTCGTTGTACAGTCCAAAGGCGCAATTAGCGGTCGTCGAATGATTACGAGACCAGGTGTCAATAGATGGAGAGGCATGGGCGTTGACTTACTCATTTCTAGAAATAGAAGCGATGATGCAGGTGCTGGGTATCCGTGTATCGGTTCCAAACACCGATTTCCGCTCTCGCACGTGCGATGTGTGATCGCCATTATTCTAATATAATAATATCTCGTTCGCCCCTACGCACAAAAATTGTCGACCCATAATGGGCAAGTGAGAACACGTTATTTTCCTCGTGATTATCATCACCACACACGTATTATGTAATCATAAAATTTGTATGATTAATCATTTTCGCGATTGCAAACCGTTGCATCCGCAACGGTTTCCGTTGAAATTATTAACCTTATCGAGATACGCGATGCACGTGATGAGAAAGATTACATCCTTGAGAAAGATTAATTAAGTCCTGCGATGCATAAGAATATACTGAAAAAGTTGTATTCTTATTTTAAGAATTTCCCACTTATTTTTAGAATACTCTGTTCTAAGATAGGCGAAACAAATCTTCTTACCTTAAAAGGGGAATCCTCTAAAGATTAGTATCAGATATTCCTAATTTATAAAAATGTAGACGAAATGGGATTTATTTTTACATTAACATAACAAAAGTACATTATTTCATAGCACACGGGCAAAGAAAGACTATAAAGAAAGCATAGACATAGCACATATAGACCAAACATAAGACATCTGGGTCCTTCTTGTTTGTGATCTATATCGCTTTAAAAACGAACAATTTCTTGAGATCAAATACATTTGATGAAACAGTATTGCACAACAATAAACAATAGTAGCTGATTTTCAATAATTACGGAAGTTATGTAAAATAAAAATTGGAAATAGATATAAATTAGAAAAAAAAAAATTAACGTGATCAATATGTCGTTTTCAGGATTTGTCGTATAAGGACAAGCACTGGCATGAAGCCTGCTTCCTCTGCAACAGGTGCAGAGTGTCTTTGGTGGACAAACAGTTTGGTAGCAAGGTGGACAAGATCTATTGCGGCAACTGCTACGACGCCCAATTCGCCAGCCGTTGCGATGGATGTGGCGAGATCTTCCGTGCTGGTATGTAATCTCTTTAATATTATACAGCCAATCTCTGTCTTCCAATATGAAGAAAGTTCTTAACATATCACAGAACTTTGTAGCTGCTTTTCCAAATATGAATATGTTCACATCAGATATTTATATCCGACGCGGATGTTACATCTGCTTGTAGCTGTTTATAATATGCATATGAACAATTGAAATATAAGAGAATGTCATTTCCATTTAATTCTGTTAAAAATGAAAAAGACATTGAAATTTCACAAAACTTTAAGAAAATTGTATTTGCCGTATTTGAAATTTGATTATTTGAGAAAAAGATTCTCTATTCTTATGGATAATATATATATATATATATATATATATATATATGCTATAACTATTTCTAACTGTTGTGATAACAGTTTGCAACGTATAAAAACATATATCGTTCTTGTTTCTCTTTTTTTTATTTCTGAAGCAAAAATAGGAAAAATAGAAAGTTGAAATGCGCGTGTTCCCAGAAACCTGAAAATGATTACGGATTTTATGACTCGTTAATAATCTTTGCAGTTTATTGCATTGTAAAAAATTTATAGCGTCATTAAATTCTAATAAGATTGAACATGCTTCCAAAACGCAATAAATGCGACAATAAATGCGAACGTAAAAATATTTATATATAAATATATAAATATGACATCTAATATGAAGCGAGTAACGTGATCGATATATATATATATAAAACATAAACGATAAATACTCCGGTTAACCAGCTATCAGTGTCTTCTTGAATAATCTGAAACTGAATAATCCCATCATTAATCATAAAATGCGAATAAACGTGAGAATAATATAATTTGCGAAGTGAGACAGATACGGAGAATAATAATCACGATGAAGAATGAAAAATTGAGTTGGGAAGAAATCTAGTAATTTTCACCTACAATCACATTTAACACCTGTTTTTGATCGATCATTGGCGAATCCGTTCCCAGACAGTGATTCATGGTGTCAGGCACGAAGCACGGACGATCGAGAAAGAGAAGAGCAATATAGATCTTGCATTTGGTGTTGCTTATTAAGGTAACTGAGTCAAGGCTCCTCGAGACTCCAGACCAATTATTGTAAGCCATTTTGAAATTGAGAACACGTCACTCTTTTTCTGTCTAATTCGCCAGTCCTTTATTAGCGACATAAAATTGTTCTGCATAAACATCTTAATTATATTGCAGCTATCTTTTTTTCATTCTCAGAGATTTTGTCCAACTAAGACCGCGCGATCGATGGTTTATATTATAATGTAGCATTCGAAAGATCACGAGACGCTTAAAAATTGCTAGAAAAGGAAACGGCGAGCCTTGTTGTTCCTCCAAGACGACTGAATAACGTACATAAATGTCATTTCTATTCAAGATTAACGTGACATAATTTCAATATTTATGCGCTCAAAAGAGTGTGTAAACTTGCATATCTTGATTCCGATAAGATAAAAGATGAGAGAAATTCCTTCTCTAAATATATATGACGCAATTTGAATATTTAAGCACTCAAAAAGATGCGAACTTGAAAATGAGGAAAGAGAGATGAGAGAAATTCGTCTTGAATTTAAAAAGATTTAGCTTTTTTTTATAAGAGACGGAATGTTATGCTTGTGATATCAAGAGATTTTGCAGAAGAGATTATAGAAACAATAATTTTCACCGATAAATTCTTACTTATTAAATATTAAAAAGTAGAAAAAAAATTTTTAAATAAAATATATAAAAAATATTAAATATTAAATTATTAAATACAAATTATTACTATATATACGCTAACAATAAATTATTACTTGTGTAAGTTATTAAAGAAACGAAACACGCGCGCTGTATATTCCTATTTTTATATAATTATAGAATTATATAATAATAAAAAAAATTGTATAATAATAGTCATTAATTGTCAGGATTCGGCTACTCTTGCGCTCATATCCGCTCGTTAACAATAATTTGCGTGACGTCAGATTGGGGAAGGTCAGATGGCGTGGGAGTCGGAACGAATCCCAATTTCACCTTTTGGCAGATAAAAAGGAGCCGATATTAGAGGAATCGTCGGCGCGAATGATTCGGTGCCAGCGCGTGTCCGGGACTCGACATATTGCGAACTACATATCAATCTCTGGAATCGCTAATAAAACGGAATCCGATTCAAGATATCGCGAACATGCAATCTGCCCGAGATTTCTCCATGTGCTCTCTATCTCTGTTTCTGTCATGTTTCTTCTTTCGATGCTGATTGAAGAATGAATTGAAAAATTAGGCGTGTTTGTCACAAATTTTCCAAATTAAAGCAAATTTTCCAAATTACCAATTGAAAAATTACAAAAGAAATGAAAACGAAAAAAATAACAAAAAGAAAAAGACTCGTTAATCATTTAATGTAACTACGAAAATCACTTTTCAAGATAAATCTTTGGACACTTTAATTTATCAAAATGCGAATACAGTCTGTAGACAGTAAAACTTGAGACTTATTTTCATATTAAAAAATACATATCATGTAATTATTTTTATTTAAAAAATTATTTAATTCATGATTCATAAAAAAAATAAAATTTGCCAACAAATATAAATTAAAGACTTTATATAGCTTTCTTGTTCACGTGATTTTTGTCTCGAACTAATTTTGATAGAATCGAAAGTAAGATAACATATGTATAAATCGATATTTAAAAAAAAATAATAAATCCATTTTCTTTTAAGATAAATTTCAACCATTATTTGCTATTATTATTAATAGCTTAATTCGCGAAAAATTTCTTCACACACATTCAATTCTTTATAATTCCAAGACTTTCATATATGTCATCCGTTAATTAAAAATTTTATACACTTGGCATAATTCGAGAAGATATCGAAAGAATAAATTTTTCTCAACCGAAAAGATGAATCGGTCAGAATCAAATCTCTCATATAACGCTTTTTAATCATTTTGTGGCTCTCCACGGCCAAAATCTGGAGGTGCTCATCCAGATATAATCCGACTTACACTAATCTCAAAATAAGCGGCTCATGTATAAGCAGGGATGTGATATAGAATGCCTCTCTCTCTCTCGTTGGTTGTATAGCGATCAAGTTATCACACAGTAACACACGTTGCGCCTGCTCGCAACGGAGACTCCAGCGAGAACCGAAGAGCTGTCTGCCTTCAGTGGTTCGCAAGACCTCGGCCCAATCGCACGCTCGATTCGCTACGTTTGATTATTCGGCTCTCCTTTCCTTCCTCGCGATTTATCTCGCTGTTTCATTAATTCGATCGTTTGACTACTCTGCGAGATAAATAATTGAATTGATAATCCAGAATTTTAAAATGATGATTCGAACGAATCTTCGATAAACGATTAAGCAAAAAAAAAAGAAACTTTAAAAAATAATCATAATTTATCCGCGCAAATTCTCATCTCGAAACTCGAATCGATCATGATTGCAAATCAGGCTCAATTGCGTTCGATGCGGAGCGTCGAGTAAAGAAAGTTCTGTTTCTGAGAGTTCGCGTTTCGTGTGAAAACTTTGCAACAGCCGGTGAATGTAAGCGTGTTTTTGTTTGCACAAACATTTTGAGAGAGACATTCAATTGCGAGAGAAAATATGGCCACCGACGCGTTGAGTGAACGGCTATCGAGCAAGCTGCACCTGCAAACGAAAACGGTGGGCGACGAGAGGATCAGGCGAGCAAAGGAGAAGGACGAGGATGTCGCGATCTTTAGCATGTTTTCTATGGAGGGCGACCCTAAGTTCAGATGCTGTTTGGGCAAGGATTGCCTGATCGGAGACCCGAAAAAAGCAGACCCAGGTGATCGCGACGAGCGCGTCTCTTTCGAATGTCAAATTATGCCGCAATGTTATAATGACAATTAATATATTTATTGATATTATAATTAATATGATCGAAATATCGTGACCATATCTGGTGTATACTTTTTCAATGACGGCGAAAAATCACGGGAAGGAATTATAAGACAACTTCTTTAGATAAGGCAATGATATTTCTTAGATCGATCAGCTGATCGCGAAGAAGACGCGACGCATTTAATTTGTGTCTCATTGTTAACATAATATAGCACGCTAATATTTTCCTGAGAACTTTGCTTGAAATAAAAGTTTTACGTTACAATTTCATACGAAAGAAAATGAGAGAGAGAGAGAGAGAAAGATGAAAACCCTCAAGCGTGAGGTTAACATAAGTGGCGAGGTTAACATAACTTGGTGAGGTTAACAAGTGTCAGGTTAACAATAAGTGAAGTTAACAACAAGTGAGATTAATATAACAAATTACACCTGACGCAAAGCTTCAATTCTCGAATTAATCGATAACCGATGGATGATGATAAGCGTCTGCTTGACTTTCTGGCAGCATTTAGTTTACTCTGACGCTAATGCATTTGTTTTGCAATTATCGGTTTCTTCCCTTTTATCATCGATGATAATGCTCGCGCGGAAGATTACCAGCGAATATCCCCGCCGCCTGTGTCTGCGTGTGGCTTGCGTTTCAAATGCTTGCATTTAAATCTGACAAATATTTGCACAAAATCGCAGAGCAGGCACAGAGATCGAGAAAATCATTTTGCGACGCAAATACTGCATTACACATATTCTTATTCTCTGAATTTAATCACGCGCGATACACACAGAGCTGTAATTGGTAAATATGGTTATTCAAATCAGCCGCTCCATAATATCAGCAACGAAAGGCATACGAGAGAGAATCATCCGTAAAAATAACTTTGATTTTTCGAGACGAATGAGCCCATTAATCTCAAGAAACCGTTAAGAGAGGACAATTTAATCCGATAAGCATAATAGATTTTTTATGAGACTAAAAAGAAATTTACTTTTTATGATCATTTTTTCATGCGTAAAATATTATTTTTTAATTTTTATAAAAATAATTCACACTTAGCAGATAAGCATAAAATTAATAATGATATTAATTTAATTTGTCAGATATATTAAATCACGTTTTCTCGACAAATTCTACACATTTGATATAAATAAATATTATCATTATGTGAAAATAATTATATAAATTATAAAAAAACATGATTAAATATTAATTATTATAACGTTAAACATAAACTATAAAGCTGATTGTGTGAAAGCGCAGAAACAGAATGCGGTCATGAAATAAACAACTAAAGCATGATAATGACATTCAATCAATTTGCATTTAATCTTTCCTGTATGAAAACATTCATACTAACGCGATCTCATTGCACATTACGAATGTGCACGTCTATTGTTCAATGACAAGTTTAAAGTAGCTATGTAATTGAATTAAAAAAGAATACAAGATATTTCTGCACATCGTTACGTCTCATTACGGATTACTTTGCAAAATTGAAATCAACTTTTTCTCAAGAAATATTCAAAAAATTGTTTAAATACTTTCTTTCTTTACAATTTAATAATACTTAAGAAATGAGTTTACATTTCATATCGAATACACTTTTTTATTTTTTATAAAAAAAGTTGAATATAATTTTTTAAATATTGTATTTCAACATTTATTCAAACATTGCTGAAGTTTTGTTATAACATGAAACTTTAAACAACTTTGCGATAAATCAAAAATTAGTTTAAATTTTCTCAAAATGAAGCCCAAATTAAATTTGTAAATTAAAGAACAATTTTTTATTCTTTATTTGTATCCTTCAAGTTTTATTTCATAAAATTTTTGGATTTTTAACTATTTATAATTGAGAAACTCCGAATCAACACTACATTCGTCATTGAAAAGAAGTGCAAGGAAACTTTGAGCGTATAAACAGGCAGCTTTGCGTGACAAGCTCGCGTATCTATGATTGATTTTATTTCAAATGTGACTCACGATATCATAAACGTCGAGTCTGAGTATGTGTGTATTAAAGCTGTGATTAAAAATACGAAATACTGCATACACATACATTACATTCTATTAAGTTTTGGAACGGAATCAACTGCCGAATAAAGAAAAGAAATTTGCGATTAATTTCTAATGGATAAAAAAATAATTGGCGAATACTGATTATAATTATTTTGTTATTAAGCACTTTTGAAGCATTAAATTGGAAAAATATCTGCTGAAGTTACAGTGACATTATAAAAAAAAATACATTTTCTTTACACGTTTAATATGCGCTTGTTCTGATGCAGTGTAATTCGTTCATGCAAATATGTAAGCAGACATTGTCAGCGCGATCTTGTACGATGATTGACATAAATCATTACGAAATACATTGGAATTCGTTTTAGTGTGATGAAAAACCTACATTGACGTGTTTTGTAATGATCCACCTCGTTTCGATCGCCTCGTCAGAAAGTTTAAACGCGCATTACTGCGTATGTTTCGAGAGAAATAAGCAGACAGTTGTGTTTGTAATGGACTGTCTTGTGTGTACATGTTATATTGCTGAAGTGGTAAAAAAAAGATGGATGCAATTATATATACACGCGCGAGATTATTGAAATCGCGTATCATCGAAAACACTCCATTCGGATAAGAGTCTCAATATTAGTGTATTAATATGAGTGATATCATAAGTCGTAACGGCAAATCGAGATTTTTCATGTTTGAATATCAATTGGCATAGTATAAACAAATCAAACAAATACAAATTGTTGTTCAGTTGCGATCTCTTTCGTGAATTCGATCTCTAACCTAAAATTTGGACCTCGTTTACATAAGAATGTAACTATTTGACATTAAATTATATTTTAAAAAACTACAATCTCCATTAATCAAATTGAGAAGAATACAATGCTAATGTTACTTATTCGCACATCAAAATACGAGTATATTTATAAATTAATGTCATTTATATATATATATATAAATGAGAAGAACTTACTGCACGCCCTCTCTCGACAAGTATGTAAAAGGAAAAAATAGCGAATCTGATTGGCTGCTCCATATTGCTTTCTCCATTCTGACATATTGAATCAAATTTTAATTTTTACTGAAAAAAATGAAACAAAATTAAATTATTACTTGCAAACAAATTCATGAGTATGAGACGAGCAGTTTATAACTTTGTGCTTTTCATTTGACGTAAAACGGAATTTGCCTGGGAGGAAATCTTAGGACCGATGTAGCTTCTTCCTCTCATTGAATTATATATAGACCTGACGTAGGAAAAGCAACTTCCACCTCTCGCTATATGAGAATCGGTTTATGAGAGCATTACCAATTTGACGATTGATAATCATAAAATCCGTTTGAACGATCGCATTAACGATTGGCGAGCACCAGAAAGAAAGATTATGGTAATTAATGGCGATATTCGCGGAAATGGATAGTGTTTCTATTGCATTTGTTACTCATCCGACCAGAGGAGAAACGAATAAGCATAAATAGATTACTGTTAAAGACACTGCGGTTAAAGAAATCTGACACTAAGGGATATTTTGTATACCTCATATTATTATAAAATTCGCGATATTATATAAATAAATATCAGATGGTTCTCAAATGAATTTGAGAGTTTCTCCGGCAATCGAACGATTTTTCTTCTATCAAAAACGTGCAACTTTATACGCGGTTAACACATATTAAGAAGCGCGCGTTTTGTTACAACTTAAAATATTATTACATTAAATTGTTGTTTTAAATTATCTCTTCAAATATGTGATCTCTTTAAATATTTATATTGTATCTAAAAAATACGTACACTCCATTATTATAGCCACAGATTCTAATGACAAATTTTCATTTTTGTTTTCTCATTTAATCAACTGAAAAATCTATAAAATATTATTGCATTTAAAATAATCTCTATATACCTATTCTAAAAGATTAAAATAACGTGGATAAGATTATATATGAAAGAATGTTTTATATGTAAATTACACATATAAATGTTTTACGTTGATGAGTTGATGAAGGTGTATAATTTTATGCAGATATTCAATTTTACATATAAGCGCATCGTTCGTAGCGCGAATAACTCACGGATTAACGCGACGCGCGTAAGATTACCACATCGACCTTGGACCATCAGCTTTATACATATACGGTGGTATTGCCTGGCTGACGTCACGAATCTTCGCTTGAGTCATAGTGGTCCACAAGGCAACGTATCGTGTACGAAATATACGCGGACATGCCGGAATGTCCATCTTTAGCGCGTTCTTCGCGCCGTTATATTAAAACAAAATAGCTACAAATATGAAAATCTCAGATACATGACTAAAATTTTCCAAAAAATATTTATTTATTTAGAAGGGAAAAAAATCATAAATTATATAAAAACAAAATTTGTACAGAGAGAATAATATACATCTCATATTTATTTTGAATATTATAGATGTTGCGATAAATTTTCATTTAAATTTGTTTCGAATGTTTCTCGAGCTTAACGTGAAATCTTTCATAATGGAAAATTAATTATGCCCGTATGGCATTTACAACCGAATTTTTATGCTTAATCTTTATTTAATTATTTTATTTTTAATAAAATTTTTCAATCGCGAAGTGCTACTAACAGTGATACGAATTATTATAAGGTAGGCATCAAATGAGTGACGAGTTAGGTCTTATGTTAATACTATCGGTTTGCGCATTATAATCTTAAATCAATCATTTATGACTAATTATAACGTTAATATGTCAAATGTGCGATCGGGATGTAATTATCCACTTAACAATGTGTGATGGGTGAACAATTATAGAGCTATCTATAGTCGACGATGCGTAGTTGCAGCTAATTCGATTTAACCACTCGTCGGAATGTTCGACGACGAATGAATAATTTAACAAATCGATCCGCAGTGATTAATGAGCCCGTAAGTATCGAAAATACACTTGCGCTGTTCATTAATCAACATCTACATCGGCGAGGACGATTATCACACTCATTATACATATACTCATCGATATACGATATAATGCTTCAGATGTTTCGAGAGCTAAATTTAACACAAGAGCTTAGAACTTTTCGACAAGGTTCTCCTTTTTATATGTGACGCATTATGTTTCTGCTTGTCCTTAAAAGAAAGGAAAAAGAAACTCGTGCATTTTTTAATGAAACGAGCTCTTCAATCGTCACCGAGACTGTCATCCTTCACAGACGTGATCCTACGTCGTAAACATTTAGAATTGAGCTGATGATTCATGGAGACACGTTATTATATTTAATGTCACATTTAAGTGTGTCGTTTTGCCCGGGTCTTAGCTCACCTTTCGAAATAGAGTTATTAATTCGTCTTCTTGTCCCTCGGACGTAGCGAGAAAATGAGAATGAGTAATGAGAAACGCGAAAAAGAGACAAGGCAAACGCCCACACTATTGCGCCTCAATCAAAGTCCGCATGAATAAATTTAATTCATTGATCAATTGGTTATGTGTGCGAATTGGATTTTATTACTATTTATGACATTCAAAATGTAAGTATTTATAACAAATTCCAACGGACACCTTACATAGTTTATTTCATGTATTATATAAATAGCATTTATATATATTATTAAAATAATGCAACAATTTTGGTTTTGAAGTATGCAATTCATACACAAAAAAAATGTATTCTTATTTTAAGAATTTCCTACTTATTTCCTCCTTATGTTCTAAAATAGACGCAAAAAGGATCCTTTTACCTTAAAAGGGGAATCCTCTAAAGATTAGTATCAGATATTCCTAATTTATGAAAATGTAGACGCAATGAAATTTATTTTTATCATATAACGCCAAATGAACGGTCCGCATAAAAAAAACATATGACCGTTTGTTATTAAGAATTGTTATAAAGAATATAGTTTTAGAAGATGTTCTAGAAACACTTAAAAATGTCTGTTAAAAGGGATTTTATAGTACACAGTTTTCTTACTTTGAGAATACAATTTTTTCGGTGTACGACATTAGCGGCAAACAATATGTTTGCGTTTCCTAGTCATTGATTTTGGGTATTATCTTCCCATTTCTCAGATCACAGGCCAGAACGTGACAACGATAATGAACTGACAATACCCATCAGCTAGACAGCGTTGTACGTCAAGTCACGTTCTTCGCATAATGCTCCTAATCTTAAAGAGAACACGAAGTAACCGAGATCGTCTCGTTTCTAGCTCTAAATTATGGTAATTTTGCAGCAAGCAAAACAACTTCACTAAAAAGATTACCGCGTGATTAGTTTCAATTTTACACATATATGTGTGCCTAGGAACGCTTTTATTTCTGTGCGTATGATTCATTGTATTATATTTTTTAAGCTGGATATACTTATATATCACCGAAGACTGAATCATCAAAGATGTTTCTTTAATGTCCCCTAGATATCAGTCAAAGACATTGATTAAAAGAATTATAATGCTGAGATATTGTGGTAAATACTAAATAATCTCAGTAGGTGACATTCTAGATAAAGTTTCAATAACAATAAATAACTTTATCATCCAATGATTTATCATATATCATGTGTTTAAAACAATAAAATCTTCTTAATGAAATGTCTATATAGAAATAGCATATATATGTCTAAAATATATAACATTGAAATTAAAACAAATCTCTCTGGAGTCTATGTAAAATCTTTTTTTCATTAAAATTTCCAAGTTATCTGGCTACATTTATATCAGCGCATCTTCCTTCCTGGATAAAAGTCATATATATGTGAACAATTTAAGTTTTCCAATCGCTGATTCAGCAATCGCGCAATTCAAGTCTCGAAAGAGTGCCGTTAATTAATTTTGGCCCGATTGTTCTTGTTCCCATGCGACTGCCTTCACCTGTGCATGTGCTGATCGTGGATTGCGAAAAAAAAAAACAATCAGTCCTCAATACGGGAAATGAGGTCGCAATGCACCGAACGGAGTTCCGCGCACGACGAGGGCGAAGAAATTCCGCGAATCGATTTAATTTAACGAAGGGCTTCTAATGGCAAATTCGCGAAAAAAATCGGTGAAAAATTGCGCTATTAGCGAAGCGTTTAAGCGAAATACGATGACGGTACACGCGATTGCGAATTCGCAGCCAGCCAGTCGCCGCATGCAACCATCCGTTTGGACGCTAAAACGCGGACTACGACCTCATGCTGCACTTATCTGCAGAGATTCCAATTTGCATTTTTCATGATGGTTCTTTCCGACATGCAATCAGCGAGCACCGTATTCTCATGACGAATTAAAAAAAAATAATAAATTCAACAAACACGTAGGAACAATTTTAGTAATAAAAAGATGATTTAGAAATATAGAAGAAATTAAAAGAAAAATTAATGAAAGATCTTTTATATTGTATTTTAAATAACCTGATCAATATATAAATTAAATTTAAATTTTGCTGAATTACACAAAAGAGATACGTTATTTTAAGTAAACTATATTTATATGCATCATTCTTATATCAATTTACTTGCTTTACAGGCACTAAGAAGATGGAATATAAGACCAGACAATGGCACGAGAAGTGTTTCTGCTGCGTGGTCTGCAAGAATCCGATCGGTACAAAGAGCTTCATCCCGCGCGAACAGGAGATTTACTGTGCCGGATGTTACGAGGACAAATTTGCCACCCGGTGTGTTAAATGCAACAAGGTGGGCTACTCCTTTCACTGTATCGGCGATTGCTTCGCATTCTCGTCTCGCGGTTCGTTTATTACATATCGCCCAAAAAGCGAATGTAACAGATGAATTATAAAAGTGAGATCTCGTTGTAAGATTGTCAGTTATTTAATTTTTGTTGTATTAATTTTTGAAAGTACTTTGTACTGAGCGGACTCAACTCTCGAAACACATAAGCTGTATTAAATATATAGAAAGAAACCCGATGCGATAAATTAGACGGATACGATTAGATAGACGGATACGAAACGATGATATGTCCTGTAGAAAGATCTGTAAACATTTCTCCTTGTCGCCAGATTATCACCAGCGGCGGCGTGACATATAAGAACGAGCCGTGGCACAGAGACTGCTTCACTTGCAGCAACTGCAACAACTCCCTGGCGGGACAGCGATTCACGTCGCGCGATGACAAACCGTATTGTGCCGAATGCTTCGGCGAGCTCTTCGCCAAAAGATGCACCGCTTGCTCCAAACCAATTACAGGTATGTATCATTTTACAGCGTATTTCACAACCTCTAACTTTAATAAAAAAAAAAAATATTCGATGATTATATATTGAAAAAGCTCTAAGAATCTCTACGCGAGAATTAACGATTTAATGAGTTAGATAAACTTGATTTTTTAATCATAATAATCGATTTTTCAACAAAGGGGCTCAGTGATAGGGATGGAATCAAGATCAATATGTACTGAAAAATCCGAGTCGAATCCAATAATCAAGTTTCATTTTCTAGGATTCGAATAATACTCATAAAAAATAATATAAGAAATAATTTATTTCATATATTGTACTTACAAAGTAATCGAATCTAGAACAGTTACATTCGAATTTTAGAGTACCTGCAGCACCTGAGAATTTGAATACCTGCAAGGTTCGAAATAGTACTTATAAGTACTTTCTATCGTAAAGAATCGAATTCTTTACAAGTAGTACTCGAACTCTAAGATAAAAATCTATTTATGATACTTGCTACACACACACACACACACACACACAACGTAAAATTTCTCATAAGTATTCATAAAAGATTCGAACATACTTGACTCAGGTTCGAATGTACTTGAAAGTACTGCTTTTGTTTTTCGAGATACTTATAGAGAATTCGAATCTATCTCATCCAGGTTCGAGTCTACTTGAAAGTATTGTTCTTTTTTCAATGTAATCATAGAGAGTTCGAAACCATGCAAACAAATTCGAACCTACTTGTAAGATACTTAATCCCATCGCTACTGAATGGCAGAGTGTCTGCCTATCGAGAGGAGAGAAATCTTAGGATCGAGTCCCGATAGGACCCTGATATTTTTTTTCCTGCTCGGGAAAGGCCTGCACATGTGTGTCTATTATCTTTCGCGATAATCGATTCTTTTAGTAAACGTACGAATATTTATTTTTAGACATTTTTTTACGTTTTATTCATTACGCATTAACGTTAAAACATGAAATTAATTCAATCTAATCCGCTACTCGGTGATTGATCCAGGTATCGGCGGCACTCGTTTCATCTCATTCGAGGATAGGCACTGGCATAATGATTGTTTCATCTGTGCGGGCTGCAAAACCTCATTGGTCGGACGTGGTTTTATTACCGATGGCGACGACATTATCTGTCCTGAATGCGCCAAATTGAAATTGATGTAGAGCGCTTCACGACGACGATGGATGACAACGGGATCGACGGAAAGAAGCGAAGGGAGAGAAAAAGAACGGGGAGCGGGACTTCCGGAACGCAGAATCCACACAATCAAGCGGATTCTATTATACGCCATAATAAGAAACCGTCGTCGCGATTTTATTTATTTAGTTGACAATTCGAACTCGAAACGAACGCAGCATGCGGACGATAAAAAAATTTTATAAAGTCATATCAAGGGACGAGATTGCGGGAAAATATAATAAAAATTATGAATAATAAAGGAGAGCTCTTGCGTTACAGAGCCGCGACAAGTTTTATTACAAACAACCGACGTACTTTGACAAAACTTTTCGCGCCGATTTTTTTTTTTTTTTTAGAGAGAAATAAAGGTCAAAAATCCTCTGACCAAGTCCTCGTCTTGGTCAGCATAGTGATTTTACAAGGCGCCGATTGATCGAAAGGAAGGCGGCGCGAGAGAACACGAGAATCGTTTCTAGCTTCGTAGTCATAGCGACATTAGTCTTCGTTATTTCGTTCTACGTGTGTTTGTGGAAAGAACACTTGACACGTGTGTCTTTCTATGTTTGAGATGATTTGCTTGATCATCCCGTTGAAATATCGAAGAGCAGCGAAAGAAATAAGGATCGAAAAGGAAAAGGAATACACAACCAGCGAGCTCGATGAAGAGAAATCAAATCGCTTTACTGTAATAAAATGATTATCGATATAAACGATTAGGATGATAAATAAACCTAATCGCTCCGCATACGTGCTCTCGTGATGTTACTAATATCATTTTTGCTTTGTACAATTGTAGAGAGATATGCGCATGTGCGCACAAAAAGAGAGTCTTATATAGCGTATGTGTGTGTGTGTGTGTGTAATTTACATTTTGTGTGCGAAAAACACAACGGTTTAACACATACACACGCTACATATTCACATAAATCTACCCCATTGATATCACATCTTTTTCTCTCTTTTCCTTTCTGTACAATACTATACATCTATTAAAATTGGCAAAAAAAATAACATCCAAATACTATAGTATATCCATTATTAATTTGTGAACAAAACTCGTCGAAAAATGAGTTTCTGAAAACGTGGCCTATAACGATCAATTTTCCGTATATTAAATAATATTTCCAAAGAAATCTCGGTATTTCCAGATTTGAGTAGAAAAATTATTTGACGTTCGAAAAATCGCCCCGCGTAGATCTTTTTGTCAAAAAATTTGTTAATTTTCTATATGTATTGACGAAGTGATAACAATTCAAAACTGTACGAACACGTGCTGTTAATCGCAGCCAGATACAAAGTGTACGTATTTTCGTATCATCGCTCAATAATATTCTGGCTCTCTTTTCTTCTCTTCTCTCCTCTGTTTTCCCCTTTTTCATCGAAAAAAATAGGCGCATATCGTCGTAGAGATTTGTCATTGTCCCGTATAAATCGTGCACGCACACGCACAAACACACACACACACACAACACACACATATATTTATATATATGTGCATATATATACACATCATACAACAAACTCGAAATTTTTCGCAATAACATAATATTTTATTGAAAAAGAAGCAAAAGCGGCAGAAAACACACATACATATACACACACACACACAACACACACACACACACACACACACACACACACACATACACACACATATATACACGCATACGACGTACATACATACATAACACACACGCGTACGAGTGTGCGGCGGACGCACTCGCGGAAACACTAATTGTGGCCTTATCCGCATCGAGTACCATAGAAGTAAAAAAAAAAAAAAGAAACTAACGTCTTACAATAATTTACTTCGTTACAGGATACTTAATATCAAATCTATTGTTATATAACGTAAATGAAAGTAAGTGTAACGCTGCGCGCGAAGTCAAGTCTATAAATGCGGAACTACAAGACAAATTTGAATCGCAAACGTTCGAATTTTTAATCGCGACCAATATAAGTCACACACGTGCTATAATATACATGTATGTTCCGACGAAGTCACTTACACACTAATCGCCTTAATTAATAAACGATAAGAAGAGATTATTCTATATTCAGCGTATCCTATACACACTGTTATATTGTAAAATTGATAAATAAATAAATGTAATTATTTACATGTCGGATTTTGTTTGTATCCCTTCATCCTTTCTAATTCACGATATCGTAGAAAATTTTCTTAAAATTAACAATGTTATGAATGCGACAATGCTGAAATTGTCATTTCGTCAATATAATCAACAAACTTTATCCACTTTTAACTCATTTATATCATATCAATTATAAATTTACACAATAAATTAATTTACGAGATTGACTTCATTAACTAAATGAATTAAACAAAAAGACAATAGAAATAGCTGATCTTTTTTTTATTCGCATATAAAATTAGATTTTAAACTTAATAGAGAGCAATTCGTACATAAGCGATTTTCCAATTTAATTATGTCATATGCAAAAAAGGCCAGATATTTGTGATTTTAGTATCAATTAAGAAGATATTTATAATGTTAAAAATTGAGAAGTTATGTGTTAGATTTAATAAAAGTAACATTTTGTTTTTTAATTAAATTTATATTTTTTATTACGTTCACACAAAAAGTTTATATAAAAAGTGTAATTCATAAAAAAAATATATATTATACATATTATATTATTATAATTTATAAAGTTAACGTAAAAATAGAATTATTTATCTCTTAAATGTAAGTATAATATAATATACATACAAGCTGTTAAAATAAAAAAAATAAAAAATAATAATATTATTTTTAAAACAAAATATATGCTTTATATTCCATAGATTACTCATTGTTGACATAGATGGAATGTTACACATAGTTTACATTGTTTACGCGTAGACGTAGAGTATTATAATTTACGGGTAAATGCCCAACCCTGATCCTAATACAGTAAAAATTGTGGAAAATAAGAAAATAAAAAAAAATAAAAAAATTTTTTTAAATTAATTGTATTTATGCATCATTCATTAATTCTCCGATCGTTTTATCTGATTGTATCATCATAATTTACTACGGAAATAAATCGATTCTTACTTTGTTTTTTTCTCATACAGCTTGGACAATATTACAGTTCATCTCATTTTACAAATCTCATTTTACGCATATTGTTATTTATGTCCAACATAATCATTTTAGTTAATTCTTTGTAAAATAAAATTTTTTATTTTCTCTATATAAAGATTATGAAGAAGTAATTTTGGCATATAGTGATAAATTTTTATTATAATATTTATTAGAAATTAATACATAATATATTTGTTTAGTTCATATATGTATATACATATATGTATATATAAATGTTATTATTTAAAAGACATGATAATTTTCTACTTACAATTAGCGTTTTCTATTGGAATATTATGCAGACTTTATATGATATATTTGAGTAGTGTTTACAAAATTTAAGTTAGTAGTTATAATTATGGATGTTACCAAGCTATAGATTAGTGAAAGCGTGTAAATGTTCTTTAAATTAAAAAAATTTCGCATTATTATACAGGGTGTATGAGACCACCCGTCCATCCCTTTTATTTTGAAAAGGGATAGTGCTAGAAAGTTGGGACAAACATATTTACCATAAAAGCCTATCTGAAGTTTCTGATGATGATAATTTTATTTTTGGGAAACCCCCGGAAATACCAGAAATCGAGCGCAATTTAAAAATTTTAAATGACAACATGGGGCAACATGAGTATCGTTGGGTAGAGCTTTTAGAAAGAAACAACTTTTGCTTGAAAAAAAATTTAGTATCACTTACCGTTATCGAGAAATGATAAAAAAACATTTGCAATTGTGACGTTCAAACTTCTCAACCTCTTGTTTTAAAATATCGAATGAGACTCGTGGTACGGATTATGGGCCAAATATTAACATTTCAAATGCTTTTTCATTCGAAAAAGGCATGATTTTCACCAAAAAGGATATCAGTCGCTACGCGTAGACTCTATCGTGTAGTGTTCGAACGTAGAAGTTCGAACGTCACAATTGCAAATGTTTTTTGATCATTTCTCGCTAACGGTAAGTGAAACTAAATTTTTTTTCAAGCAAAAGTTGTTTCTTTCTAAAAGTTCTATCCAACGATACCCATATTGCCCCATGTTGCCATTTAAAATTTTTAAGTTGCCCTCGATTTCCGGTATTTCCGGGGGTTTCCCAAAAATGAAGTACCATCATCAGAAACTTCACCAGATATGCTTTTATGGTAAACATGTCCCAACTTCCTAGTACTTCCCTTTACAAGATAAAAGAGATGGTCGGGTGGTCTGATACACCCTGTATATACATATATATATATACACATATATGTATATACATATATTTTGTATTATATATATATATTCCATTCTAATATTACAGTACAATCTTTCCGAGGTCGGACATTTTACTGTTACTGTAATAATGTTACATTCTTATTTTGTGGTGCATTTGCAGTGTCCGAAAGTTGCAATGAAATATTCTTCAGTAAAAATAAAATATTTTCATCTCTATCAATATCTCCCCTAATAAAATCTTCTAATAAAAATTCTATATAAGTGACATAATAGTCAAACTTTGTATTCATTGGGGCATTAAATTGTTTAATAATTGCTAAGTAATTGATAATCACACCGATAAACTGAAAAAGAAATTATTATTATTATTTATTTGTTGTGATAGTGCTGTTAATTATATATTATTATCTACAAAGCAGGAATTAATTTGTTTCATAGATATACTCACACAAATAAATAGAGCATTATTCATTTCGAAAAAGTTGCAAGCAGTAATTGCTACTCGATGCTGTTGTAATTGTATCGAAAAATTATTGATCTCTTTTTTGACATCTCGGTCTCGGTCCGAGACATCGTGGTTTTCATTGTTACTCCTATTAGAATTATGCTCGCTGTCTTGGTTTTCCGATGGTACTTCTACATTCGATTGATTTCTCGTGCCGTTTTGGTTATCAAGATTCACATCGTTGCAATTTAACGCAATTGTAGATATAATTACTTTGGTGTTTTCAGATTCATGACGCACCAGTGTACAGATCCAACACGTTACGCCGAATTGCGCAGTACAAAAAATCCAATCAATATTATCTATCAGCACGAATATGTTACGTCTTCCTGTAGTATTTATGTAAAGGAAGTGTAGTTTAGACACGACTATGATGAAACAATATGCCGAGGAAAAGAGAAGATGAAGACCGTGAATACTGTTTACCATGATAATTGCATCACAAATTTCTGCAAAACAGAAAGTTCTCAATTCAACAATGTAATATTAATATTATTATAGTGATATTTTTCAATAAATTGTACACATATTGAATTATATCTTGAGTCATACGTGAATAATAATATATAAACTATAAAAGAGAGAATAATGCTATAAAAAATTCTAAAGTACTATTTATCTCCAAAGAGATTGTAAAAATATTTTTAATAAAATACGAACATTTACCTTTGTGTAATCTTCTGATATATTTGATTTTACTCGTAATCAGTGGAGCATTAAATTGCTTATCTAATTGCATGATTAATTTGTTTATTGTTTGAAATTTGTGGTATAGCACGTAGACAATAACGTTAAAGATGAAGCTGTTGATCAATGACTGAGCTAACGTATAATAAGCAATAAGCTTAACTTCATATTCATATTCATCGATATAATATAAATAGAAATAGATTAGAAAAAATAGAGGAATCAATATCGCGAGAATAATCAGCACTTCGACAATTTTTATCGGTCGATCGTTCATAGGCGTTTTTTTGCTGATATGCTGATCGAGGTTCTCCATTTTACTCATTAATTTAGGCCACTTTTCGTATTGCTTAATGTTGTGGTGACCGTAATAATACATCGACACATAATATATGCTTAGGTTCGCGTCGAGTATAATCTTGTTTAATGCGTTTCCAAAATTAATAAAGTAATTATCAAGGGTGAACTGTAATTTCCCATTGCGACTGACAATGACAGAACATATTACAAAGTGAATAATATGTAGAAATATCGTAATAACTTTAGGACGCCTTAGATGTGTTCTATGGTGCTCCATGGAGGGCGAGTTGTCTTCTACTTGTAGAGAGATTTCATTTGTCATCTTTTGCGTCTTCTTTAGTAATTAATACGTTTACAACTGTAAATGATTACATTGAAGTTATATTTCTGATATACAATATGTTGAAGAAAAAGTATTGAAATATTAAGTTTTTCTGGAAGCAATGTAAGACATTCTGACAAATACATAGTACATTTTCTTTGGTATATTAGATAGAACAAAGGACATTACTAAAGCTCAGATTACTATTAGCCGTCCTAAGCATAAATTAAAACAATTTTAGTAAATTAAATCAATTTCTGGACAAAGAGAAGAACAATATACACACAACCATTAATAATGCACAAGATTTTGGAACCGGAACCTTACGTTAAAACACATGCTTTTTTTGTAAGCGATATTTCATATTAATACGTACTAATTTACGTTATATTAACACATAATATTTAAAATTAAAAAAAAAAACAAATTTAAAAAAACCAGTTTTTAATAAACTAATAGTTTATGATAAAATATAAAAAATATAGCAACTGATGTGTGCTATATATTTATACAGGATGTCTGTTAATGATCGCCGTACCTCTCGTGTTCAGGTAGAGCGGATTAAACCGCGTTTATCAGGTGCGGTACGCAGAATTGTCGCGTGATTCGATGAGCAAATTGATACTCCAGATTGATGCTACCCGAAGGGAATGGAAGCACAATACAAGTACGCAGCGTGAAGAAGCAATCCAAGTCCAGTGCTACGCGGTTACTAGACGCACGACGAAAAGGGACAGCCTTTTAATAGTACACGGTTGCTTGACGCGACGAAGCGGGGACCCAATAGCAAATGCACGTCAAAATGACGTCATTTGATGTCACAATGACATGCGCTCACTACCCAGGGAGGAGCGTTTTACAAATGGCAACGACTACGTACTAATGGCACATAACGCTGGACCACTGCGTGAGCTGTCTCTCTCATCTCGCCGCGTGCTTATAGTCGCACGGATTGACAGATTTTTAAAAATTAATTTCTCATTAATTATTGCAAAGATTGCAAAACGGTAGAAGACTTTTCTACTCGGTTTAACCCGCTCTATCTGCACACGAGAAGTGAGGCGATTATTACCGGACACCCTGTATACATAACAAAAAAATTAATATGTGATGAAATAGCAGTTTTAATTCCTATATCAAAATATATGCATGTATAATGTATATATTCACTGCCGGATCCGGGTTGGAGGGGGGGTTAAAGTGTCCTAAAGCTGTCACGATAATCCTACGTATCATTCACTTCGGAGTATGCTCCGTGGCGATAGATTCCTTCACCTCTAGTCATATTTTAAATATTAACTGTGTTAATTAATAAGTGAGAGGATCGAACAAATACAAAAAAAAGAAAACGAGATTGAAACTTGGATAGAAACTAACGATCACAGACGATTTATTATTCACTCAACGAAGATACAGAGTTACAGAAAAATGTCTCGAATAAAGAGAGCGGCTGAAGCGCGAGGTGACGATAACGAAAGTCGATCAAGGACTGACTAAATTCAAACCGAAAAATCGAGAGCGTTAAATATACCGAATATGTCGATGTTTTGAGTCAGCTGATCGTCGCTGAGCAGGTAGAGCGAGGGGCGCGCGGGAAGACGAGCGACACATGAAAAAGCGCGTAAACACGACTCGAGCAAAGATATCGACGATTCGGTAGTTCCGCGGAGAGTATTTATAAAGCGAAAGAGATAGACAATATATTCCGAAAAATAAGGTCTTACAGAGAACATAAATTATAGCTTAATAACGCACTAAGAAATATAACGATACAAATTAAAGAAATTTGCAGAAAGTATTAACATTACCGCCCGCCTCAGGGGCGTGATAGGCGCCGCTGATTAAATGAGAAGAAATTAATGAGACGCTTTGAAAGAGCAAAATGAAACCGAGTTACATTGAAGATGAATATTTACAATGATGAAGTGTTAAGAATGAAACAAATTAAATGATAAGAAAATTAAGAAGAGAGAAAAAAAAAATTGAAATCGATGAGCAGTAGACAGCGTTTAAGTCGCGATCGGTAATGGACAGAGTTTGACGATCGGTCGTTTATATTCGGAAACGGCTGTCCGAACAGTGACAACGCGTACACGACCGTCAGTTCCTGGATGTAATGCTGTCACACGCGCAAGAGGCCATTTGGCCGGTGGATAGCGTTCATCAAGGACAAGGACGAGATCTCCAATTTGAAGCGGCTTGGTAGAGAGATGCCATTTGTTCCTTGTTTGCAGACGTTGTAGATACTCCGTTGACCATCGCGCCCAGAATCTTTCCAAAAGTTGACGTAGAAGTTGCCATCGCGATAGGCGAGAAATCGGCACGTCGTTAAGTGACGGCTCCGGCAGGACGATCAAAGGTTCGCCGATGAGAAAATGCGCTGGCGTGAGCGCGTTGACATCCGCAGGATCGTCGGACAGCGTGGAAAGCGGTCGGGAATTGAGCACGGCCTCGACTTGCGTGAGAAGAGTGTTGAATTCCTCGTACGTCAAGATCGTGTCGCCTATAAGTCGTCGAAGATGAAATTTCGTTGACTTGACGGCGGCTTCCCACTTTCCTCCGAAGTGTGGAGCGGAAGGAGGATTGAACTTCCACTCCGTTCCATCAGCGGCCAGTAAATGAGCGATCTCCGCGGCGTCCTTGGAAGCAGAATTGAATAGGCGTCGAAGTTCAGCATCTGCTCCAACGAAATTTGTCCCGCAGTCGCTTGAGATGGTGACGCAACGGCCTCGTCGAGCTATGAAGCGGCGATACGCAGCCAGAAAACCTTGCGTGGAGTAATCTGTCGCAAGATCAAGGTGAACAGCGGATGTTGAAAAACAGATAAAGACAATCAAATAGGCCTTGTATGTTCTGGACGCTCGGCCTCGCCAGGTGCGAAGCGTGTAAGGTCCAGCGTAGTCAACATCGGAATGCAAGAATGGGCGCGTCGGTGTGACACGTGATGTTGGAAGAGAGCCCATCATCTCCTGAGCGGTTGCCGCGCGATGTCGGGCACATCGGACGCAGCGGCGGATGAATGAGCTGACTGGAGCTCGCCCTCCGAGTATCCAATAATGTTGTCGTAAAGTAGCCAGGACAACTTGAGTTCCGCCATGAAGAGTTCGATGGTGAAGATCTGAGATGATAAGTCGTGAGAACGACGAATCACGAGGAAGGATGGCAGGATGTTTTCCATCTGGATCGAGCAAAGAATTTTTGAGTCGTCCACCGACGCGAAGAACTCCTTCAGAGTCGACGAAGGGAGCCAGTTTGAGAAGTGGATGCGTTCTTGGTAGTGACGTTTTTGTCGAGCAGATCTCTAACTCGCGATTGAAATAAGCTCGTTGGGTGTCCTTGATCCAGAAGGTCCGAGCTTGAATGAGTTCCTCAGGATGTAAGGCTCGGGATGAGTGATGATCGGCTCCTTTGAAGATGGCGACGCTGCGCAGGATCCATGCGGTGATGCGAAGGAGGCGATCAAGACTGGAAAATCGATCAATGAGATTCCATGAGCATGAAGATGACTGGCTTACCGCAGTTACGAGGACTTGCTGAGGTCGCCTTTTTTCGAGGTTGATAGCGTCGTCGATTGGAGGAGCGGTGGATGGCCACCCCACGGAAGGACCTTGAAGCCAGACTGGACCACGCCACCACAATGAATGAGTTTGCAACAGGCTGGGAGAGAGTCCGCGAGAAACGCAGTCAGCGGGATTTTCGCTGCCGGCTACGTGATGCCATCGAGCGTCCGGAACAAGCTCTTGTATGACGGCAACTCGATTCGCGACGAATTCTTGCCACTGAGAAGGATGTCCGCGTATCCATGCTAAACTGACGCTGGAGTCGACCCACAGATGAGCAGGAACATGTTGAAGGCCGAGAATATTACGGACACGAGCAAGCAGACGAGATAGAAGAACGGCTGCAGCCAGTTCCAGGCGAGGAATTGTTTGTTTTTTGAGAGGCGCCACCTTGCTTTTAGCCGCGAGAAGAGTGACCTTGGCATCCGTGAAGGTTTGAATGGTGCGGATGTAAAGCACTGCGCCGAGAGCGTCCTGAAAGGCATCCGAGAATCCGTGAAATTCGACCCCGTGAGTGCTGGTCGAAGTGCCAAGCCACCGAGGAATCGAATATTCGGAAACTCCTCGCAGATCTTCGTCGAATTGATTCCATTGCTGTGCGAGAGACGGCGGCAGCGGATCATCCCATTCGATGTTCAACTTCCACAGCTGTTGGATGAACATCTTGCCGAGAATCGTTACAGGAGCGAGCCAGCCAAGCGGATCAAAAAGCTGCGCGATCTTCGAGAGAATTGATCTCTTGGTGAGCTTGACGATCGGATCCGAGCGACTGACGTGGAACTTGAAGGAGTCCGAGGCTGGATGCCACGTTAGACCCAGAGTTCGAGCTTCTGATTGAAGTTCTCGAGTTGAAGAGCACTGTGATGAGTCAGCGATGCCTTGGAGAAGATCGTCGTTGTTGGCTGACCACTTTTGCAGCTTGAAACCGCCCGCCCTGAGGAGCTCGGTTAATTGAAGAGCCTTGACCTTTGCGTCCTCCGGAGTGTCTGCACTTGATAGCACGTCATCTACGTAGATCGCCGTTCGCACGATGTTGGAAGCTTGAGAAAGGACGTGTTCTTCGTCCTTGGCGAGTTGCTGAAGAACTCGAAGAGCTAGATATGGAGCACAAGTGAGTCCGTAAGTCACAGTCGTGAGTTGATAACTGCGAGGCGAATCTGAGGTAGCCCAGAGAATCTGTTGGTAGTGTCGGTCTTCAGGATGTATCACAATTTGCCGATACATTTTCTCAATGTCAGCGGCAAATGCGAATGCGTGCATTCTCCAGCGTAAGATGACCGCGTCAAGATCTTGCTGAAGCTTCGGACCTGCGTGCAGACAATCGTTTAGCGACATTCCAGAGCTGGTTGGAGCTGACCCGTTGAAGACTACCCGTAATTTGGTAGTCGAGCTGCTTTCGCGAAGAACGCCATGATGCGGCAAGTAGACTGGTGTTGGATGATGTTGAGAAGCAGAAGAAGTCGGCACCATGTGACCCAGATCGGCATACTCTTGAAGAAAGTCCGAGTAGAGCTTTCCGAAGACCTCGTCTCGTCGAATGCGCTGTCGAACTCTTGCGAAAGAGCGTGATGCTGAAGGAAGAGAGTCTCCCAGTCCGGTGGTCGAGGAGCGAAAAGGCAGCCGAACGATGTATCGCCCGGTCTTGTCCCGCGAGTGCGTGGTGCGAAAATGAGTTTCGCAGGCTTGCTCGTCAGGAGTGAGACGTGAAGTGATGGACGGAATGACGTCTTCTTGGATCCAGAATTTTTGCAGAGTGTCGTGAAGATCCACATCTTGAAGCTTGCAACATGAGATGATGGAGGCAGAATCAGATGAAGACGACTGAGCGTTGAGAGGCCCAGAGACAATCCAGCCTAAAGTGGTATGTTGAGCGACGGGTGAGTTGAGCGATTCACGTCTGATGTCGCCGAGTAATAATGAGCCGTAAACATCGGCACCAAGGATGATGTCAATGGGACCTGGTGTAGCGAACTCGGGATCAGCTAACTGCAAACCTTGTAAATGATTCCACGAGGCTGTCACTTGATGTGATGGTATTCGACCTGTGACCTTCGGAAGAACGAAGGCCGAGACAGAGAACTCAATTGATGGATCATGGCGTGATTGAATCCTCAAGGTCACAACACCTCGGGATGATCCGATAGTGTGAGCGCCGATACCCATGATCGGCACAGAAGCACGAGCTCTAGGAAGACGTAGTAGCTGCATCAATGACTCCTGGACGATGGAGATCTCAGATCCTTGATCCAAGAGCGCTCGTACCTTGATGTTGTCTCCCTTCACGTTAATCAGCGTGACGCATGCAGTGGCGAGCAACACTTGAGAACGCTGTAGATGAGCTGCTGCGTTGTGAGAGTGCACGGCCGTTGATTGAGACGATTCTGAAGACGGCGTAGTGGTCGATGAAGATGCTAAAGAAGTGCTTGGAGAGGCACTGGAGATGGGAGAATCCTTAGGAGACGAAGCAGTGTCGCGATGAAGCAATGTGTGATGCTGACCTTTGCATTTCCGACATCGTTTGAGAGATCGACATTCGTTGAGCTTATGTGAGCCGAGACAATTAAAGCAGAGTGACTTTCGAGTCACGAGATTTTGTCGGTCAACCATCGATTTGGATGCAAAGTCAGGACACGATGCGATGTAGTGAGAAGAACCACAACAAGAGCAGCCAGGTTGATTGGTGACAGCAGCGTGAGAGTGAGCTGAAGTCCTTGATTTGCTGCTTGACTTCTGTGAGGATGCTGACGTAGAAAGTGAGCGAGATTGCACAGATTCGAGAGCTCGAATACGTCCCTCGAGGAAGAGCTCAAGCTGAGCGAAGGTAGCGAGTTCCTGCGACGTTCCCTGATCGAGTTCCCAAGCTTCGAGAGTCTTCGCGTCCAGACGTCGAGTAACGAAGTACACGATGAAGACATCCCAATGCTCCGTGGGTAATCCGAATGATTGCAAGGCTCCTAAAACGTCCTTGACCGTAGAGAGCAGTGACTTGAGTTCAGAGCTTGATTTTTGCGTGATTGGCTTGATATTGAATAAACGGTCGAGATGAGTCGTCACAATAACGCGTCGATTTTCATATCGATCGGTGAGCGCTTCCCAAGCGCGCGTGAAACCTTCCGACGTCACCGGGATGTTGGCGATGTATCGCGCCGCTTCGCCAGTCACTTGCGATTTTAAGTAATGGAGCTTCTCTACGGCGGAGATATCCTTGTTGAAACTCACCATTGATTGAAACAGATCGCGAAAGGAAGGCCACTCATGATACTCGCCGGAAAACTTAGGCAAACTGATCTTCGGCAACGCTCGACATATGCTTGACTTTGAGTCAGATCCGCTTGAATCGTTTGAGTGACTCGTGATGGAATCGCGAAGCATTAGAATACTTGCACGAGAATCGAAATAAGCTTCTTCGCAGGCCGCATATAAATCTTCCGAAAAATAAGGATGCTGACGAAATTCCTCTGTCATAGCGCCGATGAGTTTGTCATGATGCTCCTGAAATCGATTCCAATAAGTTTCGAGTGACGTAATTCGGGCGTCAAGGTTGTGGCGATTGAGTTTGTCCTTTCCAAGTTTTTTCGCATTCTCGGGAGCTCGAGTGATGAGACCGAAGAGACCGTTTTGCTTCTCGACAATTGCTCCGAAGGTTGACATCGTCAGTTGTTGACGTCGAAGGTCACGAAAATACCGTTTTAATTATCACTGAGTTTTAACGGTCACTTAACAGCTGATAATCACTATGATATTGAATGCAGTTTGCAGAGTTGCACTGCGAATGTAGCAGTCACTACGCGGGCGTACGCGAGAGAGAGCGAACGAGCGCGATGAGAGCGAGAGAGAATCGCTGAGCGAATGCGCGACGAATGTTCGAGAATCAGCGAACGAACGATATGCGATCGAAAGATCCCTAATCCGGCTCGAAGGACCATAAAATGTTAATTAATAAGTGAGAGGATCGAACAAATACAAAAAAAAGAAAACGAGATTGAAACTTGGATAGAAACTAACGATCACAGACGATTTATTATTCACTCAACGAAGATACAGAGTTACAGAAAAATGTCTCGAATAAAGAGAGCGGCTGAAGCGCGAGGTGACGATAACGAAAGTCGATCAAGGACTGACTAAATTCAAACCGAAAAATCGAGAGCGTTAAATATACCGAATATGTCGATGTTTTGAGTCAGCTGATCGTCGCTGAGCAGGTAGAGCGAGGGGCGCGCGGGAAGACGAGCGACACATGAAAAAGCGCGTAAACACGACTCGAGCAAAGATATCGACGATTCGGTAGTTCCGCGGAGAGTATTTATAAAGCGAAAGAGATAGACAATATATTCCGAAAAATAAGGTCTTACAGAGAACATAAATTATAGCTTAATAACGCACTAAGAAATATAACGATACAAATTAAAGAAATTTGCAGAAAGTATTAACAAACTGTGAAAACAACATATACAAAATTATGTACTACTATTATGAACAAAGTCATGTGTTATGTGTCATATTATCAAGAGACACGGTAGTGTCTCGCGCCAAGCACCGCGCAGCAGCAGCAAGGCACTCCGGGTATCATTACGCGAGCCGGCCAGTATTTATATAAGAAATAATATATAGATTTAATTATATATACGTTTTGTTGTTACATTTATTGTTATAATAATTTCTTTACATCATTTCTCAAAAATTTTAATTTTTAATGAAAATTCTTTAAAAAGTATCAATTTTCGATACGTTGGTACTGATTTTTATAAGCATCATAAAATAGCAGGATGTAATAATTTATTCATGCGATTAAATTATACTCCCGCTCTGCTTTACATCTCTTTAATGTATAATACGGTCATCCTTTAACAACAATTCTATCGATCATTGATTGTCGTAATCTATAAGGATATGTTTACTGCGTTACGAATGAATTCAGACTGTCACTGAGCAATCCTCTCACGGCGTTTACATGTTTTCTAATGTGCCTGCATGTGTGTAAAATACAGACAGAAATGCACGCACGTTATATACGTTTGCGAACGCGAATGTAATTCGCTCGAGTGAGAAAAGATCAGGGCGGACGACACGTGGTAGAAACGTAAGCTCGGTAGATTTCAACCTATGTACAACTAGTCGAATTCACGGGAGATATCTTTTAGCAATTTAGCACTCTGGGTTCAGAGCTGGTAGGACTATGGCATTACGTCGCACCGTAACATGCCACTGTACCATTGATCCTAGGTATATCGCGTCGCACATTGTTACAGGACCGAATGTAATAGGATAACTAGATATCGTTCGCGAGGATCATAACCACATACAACACGGCTATTAAGACGATCACGTCTTGGAATAATTGAGTTGCCGCGCACACGCAACGAATTTGACGGATTTCCGTGCCGATCATAAGTTGACATTACCTCCAGGAGATTACTTTCGCGACTGGGTATTAGTCCGTATATAGGAGGATCGCAGTCCGCGCACGTGGCTGTTAAGACAATTACGATTCTCTCTCTCTCTCTCTCTCTCTCTCTCTCTCTCTCTCTCTCTCTCTCTCTCTCTCTCTCTCTCTCTCTCTCTCTCTCTCTCTCTCTCTCTCTCTCTCTCTCTCTCTCTCTCTCTCTCCCCCTCTCTTTCCCTCCCTCTCTCTCCCTCTCTCTCTCCCCCCTCTCTCTCTCCCTCTCTCTCTCCCCCCTCTCTCCCTCTCTCTCTCTCCCTCTCCCTCTCCATCTCTCACTCCCTCTCTCTCACTCCCTCTCTCTCTCTCTCTCTCCCTCTCTCTCTCTCTCTCTCACTCCCTCTCCCTCTCCCTCTCTTTCCCTCCCTCTCTCTCCCTCTCTCTCTCTCTCTCCCCCCTCTCTCTCTCCCTCTCTCTCTCTCCCTCTCTCTCTCCCTCTCTCTCTCTCCCTCTGTTTCTCTCTCCCTCTCTGTCTCTGTCTCCCTCTCTGTCTCTGTCTCCCTCTCTCTCTCTCTCCCCCTCTCTCTCTCTCCCTCTCTCTCTCTCTAAAGAAGTTAGAATCGAATTGTTGGTGTGCTGCGATTGAAGTGAAAGATAATTTGTATAGAGGAGTAATAATGGTAATATATCATTCACCGAGTGCATCGCACGGTGATTTCGTAAGATTTCTGGAGGATATAGTAGAAGAATTAATAATACGAGGAGAATGTATAGTAATAGGAGACTTTAACATAGATATTATGTTAGATTCGTTTTATACAAGGAAGTTGCAGACGACAATGTTAAGCTTAGGCATGAAACAATATGTAAATAAACCGACGAGAATTACGAAAGACAGTAAAACAATCATAGATTTAATTTACGCTAATAATAAAATAGTAGTGCAGGTAATTCATGAACCTAAAATAACAGACCATGCGTGGTTAAAAGTTGAACTTAATGTGAGTAAAATTGATAATAAAGACAGAGAATTTAGTGCTAGGAATTTTAAAGAATTTAATGTAGATGAATTTATTAAATTAGTGGAAAATAATTTAGAACAAAGCCAAGATATGAATGTCAGTGTGAGAGCAAAGAAACTTGTTGATAATATAGTAGTTGCATTGGACACTACAGCGCCTAAGAAGAAATTTAGAATTCCAAAAATATGGGAAGGAAAAAAATGGTTTTCGGATGAAATAAGAGAAGCAGCGGCGAAAAGGGATGAGGCGTACAGTAAAGCGTTGTATCACGATATGGACGAAAATTGGTTACAGTTTAAAATCGAAAGAAATGCAGTGGTCAAACTAATCAGGACAAAAAGAAAGAATATTATGAAAATATGATAGATCATAACAAGGGAAATCCGACATCTATGTGGAAAACCCTGAAAGAAATAATAAGAGGCGAACCAACGGGTACAAAGGCAATAGAGAATATAGATTTTGAAATATTAGATAATACTGAAGAGTGCAATATAGCTGATAAATTTAATTTATATTATATACAGAGTATTGAAAACATAGTAAAATCTATAAATAGTGGTAACTTGGGAAGTCCAGGTAAAAGAATTATTTTTGTTATTGAAAGCGAGGGGATTATGGAAAATTTTGAGATGATTAGAATAGAGCATTTACAAAAAATTGTTATGGAACTACCAAAAAAGAGAGGTACGGAAGAGGGAATAACTAGTGATATACTTAAAGCAGTATTTTATGTAATAAAAGAGGAATTTGTTGATATAATAAATAACTCTTTGAGGGAAGGTTGCTGTCCAGAAGATTGGAAAACGTCTACGATAATACCGATTCCAAAAATAGAGAAAGCTAGGAAAGCAAGTGAATTTAGGCCTATAAATATGTTACCAATATTCGAGAAAGTATTAGAATTAGTAGTTAAAAAACAAATTGAGACGTTTTTTGAAGATAATTGTATCATAACAGAGCATCAATCGGGTTTTAGAAAACAGTATTCGTGTGAAACAGCGATTCAAACAGTCATTGACGAATGGAAATTGATAGTTAGTGAAGCACAAATGGTGGGGGTAATTTTCATGGATCTCAAGCGAGCATTTGAAACAATAGATAGGGAAAGATTGTTAGAGAAATTATATCAATACGGAATTAGAGGAACAGCTTTAGAATGGTTAAGATCATATCTAAAGAATAGAACACAACAGGTACGATTTAACAATGAATGGTCTACATTATTGGCCACAGAATATGGAATACCACAGGGATCTGTATTAGGACCTTTGTTATTTATAATATACATAAATGATATAATTAAAGTCTGCCCGGAAGGATGTAACATAAAAATGTTTGCGGATGATACGCTGGTGTATGTGACCGGAGAGAGTAGTGCGGAATTAGAAAGAAAAATGAATATGGCATTTGTTACAGTGGAAAAATGGATGAATACAAATAAGTTAAAAATAAATGCAGGAAAAACGAAATATATGATAGTTAGAAGTATAAGGAAAGAACTGAGAGATAACATTACATTGAAATGTTTGGATGGAACTGAAATAGAGCGTGTGGAAAGAATGAAATATCTAGGCATAATTATTGACGATAGACTAAGATTTAAGGACCACTGTGATTATATGCTAAAGAAAATAGGGAAAAAAGTGAGTTTTTTAAATAGAATAGGTAATTACATATCGGCATATACTAGATGTATTATATACAAGACAATCATAGCGCCTCACTTTGAATATTGTGCGACGCTGTTAATTGATATGGGAGAAACACAGCTGAATGAATTGCAAAAAGCGCAAAACCGGGCCATGAGGGTCATATTACAATGTGATAGACATACCAAAGTGAAGCGTATGCTGCAAGCGTTGCAGTTTATGTCCATAAGACAGAGGCTATATTATAATGTGTGTATATTTATTTTTAAGATTTTAAATAGTATGTTACCGGATCAATTAAAAAATAGGTTAACAATAGTGGGAAATGAGAGTGAAAAACAGACACGACAAGCCGGGGATATTGTAATGCAATTTCGCAGAACTACGAGTGCGCAGAAGAGTATGTTTTATGAAGGAGTGAAAATGTATAATGACTTACCAGCTGAAATGAAACGGAATGAAACACTTGAAGCGTTTAAGCGAGCGTTAAAGGAGTATGTAATAATTCATGTAAACTAGATCTGTATTACAAATAGCTGAGAAAGCTAATAAAGATCAATCAATCAATCTCTCTCTCTCTCTCTCTCTCTCTCTCTCTCTCTCTCTCTCTCTCTCTCTATATATATATATATATATATATATATATATATATATATATATGTCTCTATATATCTATATGTCTATAGGTCTATAATAAAAAATTATAAACTTATTTAATATATATATATATAGAAATAATCATTAGATAATATCATGACTTCATATTAATATTAATAAAAAACTTGGCGCTGCTAAATTGACCAATATACTAATGATATTAACGTACTTCGTATATACATATACATTGAGTTAATGCACAACACAGTTATTAATGTAATAATGTTTATTAAAATTTTGAAAAAGGCAGCGCCTAGTTTTTTTAACTACATTTTTTATATTTTTTGATTTTGTAAAAATGTATAATTTTCGCATAAGTTTTTAATTTGTAATTTGTAAAAATTCTTAATTTTTAATTTTTCTATAAATTTTTAATTTGTTTTATATAATCTTTTTTTATTAAACTTTTTAGAATATCTATGGTTATTGGTAAATTATAATTGTGCACTTAGTTAATTATAAAATAACTATTTTAGCTATACGCCCTACTACTTTAATTATATTGCAATGTATTAAATATAATTTTTCTTAATATTGAAAATAATAAAATAAATAAATTTTATAACATAAATTTTTATTCAGTCGACGCAATTTTTTGATATCATTATTTTTGTAGGAAATTAAAGCAACTACATATTTTGTACAATTTTTTTTGGTTAAAATATTTTTATATGCTTTTATTTTTAGTTGGCGCAATTTTTTTTTGTAGGATGTTTTACACAATATTAAAATAATTCGTAAAATATTTTTTATTGTTTAAAATAACACTATTTGCGCAGATTAAAAAATACATATAAAAGTTTATCACAAAAACTATGGCGCGTGTACTTGGCGCCTTTTTTTTTTACCTTTTTTTAAAAAGGTAGGTTTTTAGATATTTATATACGTTACGTTTATCACGGCATTAAGCAATACGAAAAGTGGCCTGAATTAATGAGCAAGATAAAGAATCTCGATCGGAAGATCAGAAGAGAGAAATGCCTATGAACGATCGGCCGATAAAAGTTGTCGAAGTGCTAGCTAGTTCTCGCGACATTCGGTCCTTTATTTCGTATGAAATAATCATACATGCGTATTATTATTTCATACGTCCCGAAGATACTGTTGCATCTGTGTAGCTGCTTTATTATACGATAGCTCAGTCATTGATCAACAGCTTCATCTTTGATATCTTTGTTATCGTCTACGTGTTATATCGCAGATTTCAAACGATAAACGAATTAATCGTGCAATTAGATGAACGATTTATTATTATAATTAAGATTAATATTATAATAGTTAATATTAATATAATTTAATATTACATCGTTGAATTGAGAACTCATTGTTATGCAGGAATTTGTGATCTAGATCATCATGGTAAACGATATTCACGGTTTTTATCTTTTCCTTTTCTCGGCAAATTGTTTCACCATGGTCGTAACTACGCTATATAGAATTTACGAATAGACGTTGTAGATGAAAATTACGCATTTATGCTGATAAATAATATTCTTTGGATTTTATACGCTGCGCAATTCGGCCTAATGTGTTGGATCTGTACACTCGCGCGTCGAGAATCCGAAAAGATTGGAGTAATTATATCTACAATTGTGTTAAATTGCAATGCTATGAATCTTAGTAAGCTAAACGAAAGCACGATAAATCAGCTAAATCTAGAAGTACCACCAGAAAACCAAGACGGCGAGAAAAATTTTAATAAGAGTAGCAGTTAGAATCTAAACTATGTTGTCATGGAAAACCTGGACCGAGATTATGTTAGAAACGAGGTCAATGATTTTTCGATACAATTACAACAGCCTCGAATAGCAATTACTGCTTGCAACTTTTTCGAAATGAATAATGCTCTATTTAATGGCCGTGTGAGTATACGATCATTATCTTTATAGAACAGATTATATAATATTCTTCCTTTATAGATTATAATATATAATTAACATTACTATCAAAAATAAACAATAATAATTTTTTTTTCAGTTCGTCTTTGTGATTACTACTTACTTAGTAATTCTCGTTAAATTTTATGAACTCAATTCTGGATATATTTCAATAGGAAACATTAAGTAGGAAATTATGCCTTTTAAATAGCATTAAGAATATGAAGGAAGAAGATATAATATTTATATATATATATATATTATATGTACAATGTACATATATATATGAATACATATATATATATAATATATATATACATATATAAATATATATATGTATATATAATTATATATATATAAATACATATATATATATATATATATATATATATATATATATACAAATACATATATATATATATAAATAAATATTTATAATATTATAAATAAATATTTATGTACATTGTACATTTATACAGGGTGGGCCATTTTAATCAATCCACGCAATTATCTTCCGAACTATGCGTTGTTTAAAAAAACGTTTCAAATAGAACTTACTCTGTTTCAAGAGGGACATCTTATTATGGACACAAGTCCTATCTAGGTGGAGGTGCCTCCGAGATTTCAAGGTGATCTATGTTTTTTAAAATGAAACCACCCTAATTTTTTTATATAAATAGATTCCTCGCAATTTTTGTCATAAGAAGTTATAAGAATAGGATGGCCAAAAAGTGACTAGTTTACAAGATATTCTATACTTGAGGTTGCCCGTTCAAAGTTTTACAATCGATCAATTTTGTCGAATTTATATCGATACGCGACGTCTTGCGCAGTGCGCGGCTGTTTGGCGCGTGTAGCGCGCAGGTAGTCGCGCTAATTCGTATATCTAATTAGTATATCAAAAATATAACTTCGATGTAATTATTCACAGTCGTAAACATATCAATTAATAAGAAGACTCATGGTAAAAGATGGAAGAAGGAATCTCTTTGGAAACGTAGGACAACTCGTATTCAATAGAGCACAATTTACGTCCAATAATATTGGTCTCTTGGTTTCTAGGCGTCAGCATTGCACGTCCGCCAAAGTATCCTAAAGCTGTTACGATAATCCTACGTATCATTCACTTCGTTATCGTGATTTACGATAGAATTCTTTACCATTATTCATATGTTATTAAATATCGCCAAAAGCGACATATTTATAATTATGCATTCCATGAACCATGTGATGCGTTATGAGTCGGCGTATTATTATGTTTACCACGGTATTAGGCAATACGATAAGTGGCCTGAATTAATGAGCAAAATGAAGAAGCTCGAGCAGAAGATCAGAAGTGAAACGTCTATGAACGATCGGTCGATAAAAATTTTTGAAGTGCTGGCTATTCTCGCGACACATTCGTTGGTCCTTTATTTTTAATCATACATGCGTATTATTATTTTACACATCCCGAAGATAATGACGCATCCGAATTGCGGCTTTATTATATGATATCTCTGTCATCGATCAACTTCATCTTTGACGTTATAGTCTATGTGCTATACCACAGATTTCAAACAATAAACAAATTAATCATGCAATTGGATAAGCAATTTAGGGCGACATAGATTACGCTTAAAATCAGATGCATCAGAGAATTACACACGGGTAAGTGCTTCTATTTTATTAGAAATATTTTACAATCTCTATAAAGATAAATGTTACTTTATACTTTTTTATAGCATTATTCACGAAGGATTCAAGATATAATACAATATATGTACAATTTATAAAAAAATATGATAATAATATTAATATTACATGTTCGAATTGAGAATTCTCTGTTATGCAGGAATTTGTGATCTAGTCATTACGATAAACGATATTCACGGTTTTCAACGTTTCCTTTTCTCGGCAAATTGTTTAACCATGGTCGTGGATATGCTATTTAAAATTTACAAGAACGTTCTAACAAAAAATTACATTTTACATTTGTGTTGTTATGTAATATTATTTTGATTTTATATGCTGCGCAATTCGGCCTAATGTGTTGGATCTGTACACTCGCGCGTAAAGAATCCGACAAGACAGGAATAATTATACATACGATTGTGTTAAATTGCAATGCTGAGAATCTTGGTGAGCTAAACGGCTCGAGAAATCAACTGAGTCTGGAAGTACCACCGGAAAACAAAGATGGCGAGCAAAATTCTAATAGAAGTAACAGTTACAATCTAAACGATATTGTCATAAAAAATCTCCTGCATAAAAACCTGGATTGTATCAGAAACGAGGTCAATAGTTTTTCAATTCAGTTACAACAGCATCGAGTAGCAATTACTGCTTGCAACTTTTTCGAAATAATCAATGCTCTATTTAGTCTCGTGTGAGTATACAATCATTATCTATAGAACAGATTATAAAATATTTTTCCTCTGTAGATTATAATATATAATTAACAGCACTATCAAAATAAATACATAATAATAATAATTTCTTTTTTAGTTTGTCGGTGTGATTACCACTTACTTAATGATTCTCGTGCAATTTTATGAACCCTAATCCATCTAATATTTCAATAGGAGACGTTAAGTAGGAAAATATCATGAGTAAAACTGCATAATACGGACGACCTCGACGATATCAATGACATATGTTGTCAAGGTCACTGCCCTGAGTAAGTATTAACATGTTTTGAGCGTCACTCGTTGTTTATTGAAAAGTTATAAACAAATAAAGTTTAATGAATAGAACGTAATTTTGTGACATGTACGTTTAAGAAGGAATATATTTGCTTAAAGTATGCTCAAGGACGTAATTGTCTGATGTGTATGTAACAACAGTAGCAAGGTCCACCTCCATCATCCCCTGCTTTCAGTGCGAAACAAGATCTATGTTCTTACAATTTCACATGGGTTTGCAACTTTCCACGTGACGTGTCCGATTTACAATGACTGTACAGACAATAATTTGATACTACTAATACCTGATACTGAAACAAACATTTTTCTCATTTACAAACATTTCTCATTAAACAGTAAAGCTATTAACAAAGAAAGTTTAAAGTATAAATCGCATAGAAAGTTGCAAACCTATATAGAATTGTAGAAACATAGAATTCGTTTCGCACTGAAAGCAGGGGATGATGGGGGTGGACCTTGCATGGAAAGTTGCAAACCCATGTAAAATTGTAAGAACATAGAAGTATAATAATGATAATATTAAACCGACATTTTACAACAAGTAAACTTTTTTGTTAATAACTTTTTAATAAACAATGACCAAAGGCTAGAATCTTTTAAATGTTACTCAGGGTCATGATCTTGACAACATATGTCAAGGTCAAGGTCGTTCTGAGGTGCTCCTCTAAAAGTAAATAATTACCAAATTACGTTTTATTTAGTAAATTTTTTTGTTCATAACTTTTCAATAAACGACGAGCGACGCTTAAAACTTTTTGATACTTACTCGGGGCAGTGACTTTGACAATATACATATGTAAAGGCCATTGAAATTGGTGAGATCGTCTGTATTATGCAGTTTTACCCTGAACAAATAAAATATGTATTAATTTCTAATAAATATTTATTATAATAAATTTATTACAATATGTCAAAATTAATTCGGTTATTATGAGTTTTAGGGGACAATGCTCCAATGACCTTGACCTTGACATATGTTGTCAAGGACATGACCCTGAGTAACTTTTCTCTATAACTTAATCGGCGGTCATTGTTTATTAAAAAGTTATTAACAAATAAAGTTTTAGAAATAAGACGTTTGATAAATCTTTACATTAGCGTCATCACCTCCGATTTGCTTCAAAATTTACATAGAGCTTCCATTTGGTCTACAATTAAGATTTATGATATTTATAAGCCGGGGAAACAATATGTTGTTCTTGGGAAAAATTGTGAAGTGGGCGCTTTAAGAAACCGAAACGTAATGCAGTGCCAACAATTTTTGGATTTTACTTAAAAAATAGGATGACGAAAAGAATGACAGGTATGGAAAACAGTTCAATATGATAATAAATTAATTTATGGCAATTGAGTTTATTTTTTCCAAAGCAGTACAAGTGACTTAAATCAGGAACAGTCTAATTGTAAGACTGACGATGTACAAATCAATCATTTATCTGAATCTGAGGTATTTGAGAAATCAGAAATTAATCCTAGTAGCAGTGACAGTATTGGTATAGCTGCTATAGAAGGAAACTCTGATCAATCGTTCGAAATGCGATCAATTACAGTAAGTGTGACATTATCATATGGTTCCTTCCTAAAAGTGAAATCTTTTATATGCATCTTATGCTTACTTTCAGCAAGAAATACAAAATTCACCATCGACAAGTTATAGCCAACAAGAATCAGTAAAAGAGGACGAAGCTACAGTATTATTACAACAAAACAACAAAAGTTTATTAAACAATCAGCAAAAATCATGATGTTAAAAAAAATTGAAAGCGACAAGAAACGCTCTTACACAAGTAAAGAAAAAAATGACAACAATTTATATAAGATTCAATTGAAACGATTGTTCACACATGATCAAATTTGTACTTTACTAACAAACTGTAAGAGACTACGACACTGGTCTAACGATACAATTATAAAAGCATTACGACTGAAATTTGCTTGTGGTGAACGTGGTTATGAAGAATTAATAAGACAAAATATGCCTTTACCAAGTATTCGAACGCTTCAAATGAGATTACAAGGATTAGAGTTTTCAAGTGGAATATCGGATGAAATTTTTGAATTTTTGAAGATTCAAGTATCGCAGTTTCAAGACGAAAGAGATAAAGAATGTTCTTTTGTTATGGATTAAATGCGTATTACATCAGGAAAAATATATGACTCAGCAACACATTCTTATTTAGAAAGGGTCACATTGCCTAATCATACAGGTATTGCAACGCATAGTTTAGTATTTATGTTAGGTGGATTAATGTCAGGATGGAAACAAATTGTTCGTTATTATTTTACGGGGAATGGTTTTGATGAAGCTGTTTTAAAACCAATTATTTTACAGATTCTGCATAAAGCAAAGTCAATCAATTTACATGTAAATAATATTAAATCCGATATGGGGTCGGGTAATATGGCATTGTGGCAAGAAATTGGGGTAACAGCGGGACGGTATTCACAGTGAATAAAATTCAGCATCCATGTGATCCTAACCGACAATTGTATATTTTAGCTGATGCAGCACATCTTCTTAAAAATGTAAGGGCGTGCTTATTAAATAATCAATTTCTTACAATTCCTTTAACACTACAGGAAAAATATAAGTTGCCTACAAATATAGTACATGCTAATCATCTCGAAAAATTACTTAATGAACAAAAAGATTTAGACTTTTTATTAGTGCCAAAATTATGTAAATCTGATATAGACTCTAAAAATCAATATCTAAAAATGCGGGTAAATACAGCAAAAAGAGTTTTAAGTACGAACGTTAGTAGTGCCTTAGAATTTTTAGCAGATGAGAATAACACTCCTCATTACTTGACAACAGCATGGTTCATAAAGGTAATAGCTAAATGGTTTAAATTAATGACTTCGAGATACTGCTCTGTAGCTCTAGGAAAATTACACATAGAAGAATTCAATGAAAGTATTTCTTTCTTACATGAATGTATTGATCTTTTTACAAATTTAACGGTTGATAATGAGGGACACTTCAAACCTGTACAAAAGGGAATGATTATTACTACCACATCTATTTTAGAGCTTACTAATTATCTGTTAGAAAAGAGAGCATTTCAATTCGTTTTTATCGGTCGCATGATTCAAGATTGTGTGGAAAATCTCTTTTCTGTAATCAGATCCAAGAATCCTGTTCCTAACGCGTTACAGTTCAAAAATAATTTGAAACTTATTTCTGTTTCTTTATATGTACGACCTGTATCACGAAGCAACTATAAGGAGAATGACAGAGATTATGTAACGGGCTTTTTAGATGTTCTTGATTCAAAAAAGAAAACAAAAATTTCAGATCCAAAGATAAATATTAATGCTATAAAAATAAACTTGGAAGAAATTCCTATCTTTAAAGAAATTGATATGAATATACTTTATAACATCGCTGGTTATACATATAATTCACAGTTTGCAAAAAACTTCTAAGCTATGTCAGGAATGCATTCGTTCTGTTCGTAATACAGAAAACAAAACATTTTATTATTCTACATTAGTGCGAATACGCTGTTTAAAAAAAAATACATTATTTTATGTAAATCAAGCAACGTTTCATATATTTTTGCAAATGGAACATATATTCCGAGAATGTGAAAAACAAAAAATATTTATAACAGATATAAATATAAAAACACTATTAGAAAAATTGTTTATTCATCATATACAGTGTAATTTTATACCCGAGTGTCATAACTTTAAAATAAAAATTTTTAAAAGATTTGCTGTGTTTAGATGTAAGATAGCATGTAAAAAACATAAAGAACGAAAAAAACGCTATTTTGATAGCAAAACAATGGCGATGCATAATATTTAAGAAATAAATAAAGTTTATTATCTATGAACTTGTTTCTTTTTTTGAAACACCATACTTTACCATACTATAGAAATTAAATTTCGCGCCATGGCTACTTCCGGTTTTTGCTAAAAAAATGCCGGCACCAATCAAAATTGGATTCCTTATTTCGCGACTCTTATTAAAGGGTCTCTATCTGAGATTTGACAACAAAGTGACAAGTAATAAAAAAAAAGGTTAACACGGTAATATGTGTAATGTCTACTATACAATAGCATGAATATTGATATTTTAATTATTAATTTCTAAAAAAGTTAAAATTAATGGTCCGATAGGATATAATAATAATAAAATAGTACGGCATACTCGTGAGTGTTGTAATATAATTAAACTTTACAGTAACATTATAATAAAGCCAGTGGTGAATATTATACTTTATTCGCAGTAACATTATAATAAAGCCAGTAGCGAATAATAAAATATTTGTTGCACGATGCACTATACAGAAACAGTATAAAGCCAGTGGCGAACAGCCTGATACGGTGCCCCATATCTCCAGTATTACGTTAATTGGTTTGTATATATTAAGTATTTGTATAAGGTAATTGTATATAAATTTCTTTCATTTCTTTTTCTAATTTGTTGCACGATGCATTATACTTTACATTACAGCAACAGTATAGTCAGTGACGAATAACCTGACACAATATCCCGTAGAGAGGCCGTTATGTTTGCTTTTCTTCCAGTGTTTACATTAATCGGCTAGTATATATTGTATAAGGTAATTGTATATAAATTTCTTTCATCCTTCTTTCTAATTTATTGCACAATGCATTATACTTTACAGTATACTCTCCCTTCCTCCCTCCCTCCCAACCCCTCTCTCCCTCTCTCTCTCTCTCACCCCCCTCTCCCTCCCTCTTTCACCCACTCTCTCTCCCTCACCCACTCACCCTCTCCCTTTTCCCCTCCCCAATTGAAAATTTAATTTTTAAAAAATATTAATTAAAAAATAATATTAAATTAAATAAATATCCACTACAAAAAAGAATGATATCCCTAAAAACTTACTTTTTTAAAAAAAGTAAGAAAAGGCGCCAAGTACACGCGTCAGTTAAGAAAAACTGTTATATTTGTTTACAAAATAGTGTTATTTTAACCTATAAAAGTAATGATATCAAAGAAAATTGTGCCAATTAAAAATATAAATTTTTAAAAATATTAATTAAAAAATAATATTAAAATAAATTTAAAAATTAAATTAAAAATTAATAGAAAAATTAAAAATTAGAAAGGAATAAAAAAATTAAAAATTTTTACAAAAATTAAAAATTAATACAAATAAAAAAATTAAAAAATTTTAATTAAAAAAAACTTGGCGCTGCTAAACTAAACACTATGCTACAATTATGGTATTCTTAAATATGTATTTACATTGCAGTTATTGATGTAAATAAATTAAATATATTTCTATAAATTTAGGTCTAAATTGAATTTATTATTTGTTGGGTTAATATATACTTTGAAATTTAGCAGCGCCAAGTTTTTTTAATTAAAATTTTTTAATTTTTGTTTGTATTAATTTTTGATTTTTGTAAAAATTTTTAATTTCTTTTATTCATTTCTAATTTTTAATTTTTCTATTAATTTTTAATTTAATTTAATATTATTTTTTAATTAATATTTTTAATAGTTTATATTTTTAATTGGCGCAATTTTCTTTAATATCATTATTTTTGTAGGTTAAAATAACACTATTTTGTAAACAAATATAACAGTTTTTCTTAACTGGCGCGTGTACTTGGCGCCTTTTTTTACTTTTTTTAAAAAAAGTAAGTTTTTAGGTATATTATACTATAAAGTAAAAAGATTAAAATATAATTTAAAAAATTTTCTGAATTATTTGTATTCATGCATCATGCATTAATTCTCCAATTATTTTATCCGATTGTTTCATTGAAATCTACTACGGAAATAAATCGATCCTCACCTTGTTTTTTCTCATACAGCTTGGACAATATTACAGTTCATCTTATATTACAAATCTCATTTTACGCATATTGTTATTTATGTCCAACATAATCATTTTAGTTAATTCTTTGTAAAATAAAATTTTTTATTTTCTCTAAAGATTATGAAGAAGTAATTTTGGAATATAGTGATAAATTTTTATTATAATATTTATTAGAAATTAATACATATTATATTTCTTTAGTTCATATATATACACATATATGTACATATAAATGTTATTATTTAAAAGGCATGATAATTTCCTACTAACAATTAGCGTTTTCTATTGAAATATTATTCAGACTTTATATGATATATTTGAGTAGTGTTTACAAAATTTAAGTTAGTAGTTATAATTATGGATGTTACCAAGCTATAGATTAGTGAAAGCGTAAATGTTTAATGTTTCAATCAAAATGTTAAATGTAAATGTAAATGTTCTTTAAATTAAAAAAATTGCGTATTATTATACAGGGTGTATTAGGCCACCCGTCTATCCCTTTTGTTTTGAAAAGGGATGGTGCTAGAAAGTTGAGACAAACATGTTTACCATAAAAGCCTATCTGAAGTTCCTGATGATGATAATTTCATTTTTGGGAAACCCCCGGAAATACCAGATATCGAGGGCAACTTAAAAATTTTAAATGGCAACATGGGGCAACATGAGTATCGTTGGGTAGAGCTTTTAGAAAGAAACAACTTTTGCTTGGAAAAAATTTAGTATCACTTACCGTCGAGAAATGATCAAAAAACATTTGCAATTGTGACGTTCGAACTTCTTAACCTCTTGTTTCAAAATATCGAATGAGACTCGTGGTACGGATTATGGGCCAAATGTTAACATTTCAAAGGCTTTTTCATTCGAAAAAGGCATGATTTTCACCAAAAAGGATATCAGTCGCTACGCGTAGACTCTATCGTAGTGTTCGAACATAGAAATTCGAACGTCACAATTGCAAATGTTTTTTCATTGATCATTTCTCGCTAACGGTAAGTGATACTAAACTTTTTTTCAAGCAAAAGTTGTTTCTTTCTAAAAGTTCTATCCAACGATACTCATGTTGCCCCATGTTGCCATTTAAAATTTTTAAGTTGCCCTCGATTTCCGGTATTTCCGGGGATTTCCCAAAAATGAAAGTACCATCATCAGAAACTTCACCAGATATGCTTTTATGGTAAACATGTTTGTCCCAACTTCCTAGCACTTCCCTTTCATCAAGATAAAAGAGATGGACGGGTGGTCTGATACACCCTGTATATACATATATGTATATATATATGTATATACATATATTTTGTATTATTATATATATATATATATATATATATATATATATATTCCATTCTAATATTGCTATGATATTACAGTACAATCTTTTCGAGGGCGGACATTTTACTGTTGCCGCAATAATGTTACAATCTCATTTCGCGATGCATTTACAGTGTCCGAAAGTTGCGATAAAATATCATTCAAAAAACTGATAGTATAATTAAAATGTTTCTCCAATCTTGTATTTATTGTATTGTATGGTTTATAACATTGTATAAGAATTACTAAGTAATTGATAATCACACCGACAAACTGAAAAAGAAATTATTATTATTATTTATTTGTTGTGATACTGCTGTTAAATTATATATTATTATATATTATTATCTACAAAGGAGAAATTAATTTGTTCCATAGATATACTCACACAACTAAATAGAGCATTATTAATTTCGAAAAAGTTGCAAGCAGTAATTGCTACTCGATGCTGTTGTAATTGTATCGAAAAATTATTGATTTCTTTTTTGACATCTCGGTCTCGGTCCGAGACATCGTGGTTTTCATTGTTACTGATACTCCTATTAGAATTATGCTCGCTGTCTTGGTTTTCCGATGGTACTTCTACATTCGATTGATTTCTCGTGCCGTTTTGGTTATCAAGATTCACATCGTTGCAATTTAACGCAATTGTAGATATAATTACTTTGGTGTTTTCAGATTCTTGACGCAACAGTGTACAGATCCAACACATTACGCCGAATTGCGCAGTACAATAAATCCAAATAATATAATATGTCAGCATGAATTTGTAATTATCTTCTGCCATTATGTAAATGTAGTGTAGCATAGCCACGACTATGATGATACAATATGCCGAGAAAAAGAGAAGATGAAAACCGTGAATATTGTTTACCATGATGACTGCATCACAAATTTCTGCAAAACAGAAAGTTCTCAATTCAACAATGTAATATTAATATTATTATCATAATATTTTTTAATAAATTGTACACATAATGAATTATATCTTTAGTCATACGTGAATAATAATATATAAACTATACGAGAGAGAATAATGCGATAAAAAATTCTAAAGTGCTATTTATTTCCAAAGAGATTGTAAAAATTTTTTAAATAAAATATGAGCATTTATCTTTGTGTAATCTTCTGATGCCTTTGAATTTACTCGTAATCAGTGGAGCATTAAATTGCTTATCTAATTGCATGATTAATTTGTTTATTGTTTGAAATCTGTGGTATAGCACGTAGACAATAACGTCAAAGATGAAGCAGTTGATCAATGACTGAGCTATCGTATAATTACCAATAAGCCGTCCATTATGCTTAATTTTTATATCGAGATGTGTGAAATAATAATATACAGTTATGATTAGAAATAAAGGACTCAATGTCGCGAGAATAACCAGCACTTTGACAATTTTTAACGGTCGATCGTTTATAGGCGTTTCTTTGCTGATCTGCTGATCGAGGTACTCGATTTTGCTCATTAATTTAGGCCACTTTTCGTATTGCTTAATGTTGTGGTAACCGTAATAATACATCGACACATAAAGCATGCCTGCGGTCACATAGAATATAATTTTGTTTATTGCGCTTTCAAATATCTTATTAAGGGAATTAGTAAATATCAAGTATTTTTTCGCATCGTGAGCGACAATGACAGAACATATTACGAAGTGAATAATATGTAGAATTATCGTAATAGCTTTAGGACACTTTGGCGGACGTGTAATGACGCTTAGGAACCAAGAGACAAACATTGGATGTGTTGTATGGTGCTCCATGGAGGGCGAGTTGTCTTCCACTTGCAGAGAGATTTCATTTATCATCTTTTGCGTCATCCTTAGTAATTAATACGTTTACGACTGTAAATGATTACATTGAAGTTATATTTCTGATATACAATATGTTGAAGAAAAAGTGTTGAAGTATTGAGTTTTTCTGGAAGCAATGTAAGACATTCCGACAAGTACATAGTACATCCTCTATGGTATATTAGATAGAACAAATGACATTTCTAAAACTCAGATTACTATTAGCCGTCCTAAACATAAATTAAAACAATTTTAGTAAATTAAATCAATTTCTGGACAAAGAGAAGAACAATATACACACAACCATTAATAATGCACAAGATTTTGAAATCGAAACCTTACGTTACCTTTTTGAAACACATGCTTTTTTCGTAAGCGATATTTCATATTAATACGTACTAATTTACGTTATATTAACACATACGCAATATTAAAAAAAAAAACAGTTTATAATAAACTAATAGTTTATGATAAAATATAAAAAATATAGCAACTAATGTGTGCTATATATTTATACAGGATGTCCGGTAATAATCGTCGTACCTCTCGTGTTCAGGTAGAGCGGATTAAACCGCGTTCATCAGGCGCGGTACGCAGAATTGTCGCGTGATTCGATGAGCGAATTGATACTCCAGATTGATGCTACCCGAAGGGGATGGAAGCACAATACAAGCACGCGGCGTGAAGAAACAATCCAAGTCCAGTGCTGAGCGGTTACTAGACGCACGGCGAAAAGGGACAGCCTTTTAATATTACACGGTTGCTTGACGCGACGAAGCGGGCACCCAATAGCAAATGCACGTCAAAATGACGTCATTTGATGTCACAATGACATGCGCTCACTACCCAGGGAGGAGCGTTTTACAAATGGCAACGACTACGTACTAATGGCACATAACGCTGGACCACTGCGTGAGCTGTCTCTCTTATCTTGCCGCGTGCTTATAGTCGCATGGATTGACCGATTTTTTAAAATTAATTTCTCATTAATTATTGCAAAGATTGCAAAACGGTAGAAGACTTTTCTAGGTTTAACCCGCTTTACCTGCATACGAGAAGTGAGGCGATTATTACCGGACACCCTGTATATAACACAAAAAAATTAAATATGTGATGAAATAGCAGTTTTAATTTCTATATCAAAATATATGCATGTTATAATGTATGTATTCACTGCCGGATCCGGGGGGTGGGTGGTTAAAGTGTCCTAAAGCTGTCACGATAATCCTACGTATCATTCACTTCGGAGTATGCTCCGTGGCGATAAATTCCTTCACCTCTAGTCATATCTTGAATATTAACTGTGAAAACAACATATACAAAATTATGTACTACTCTCATGAACAAAGTCATGTGTTATGTGTCGACATATTATCAAGAGACACGGTAGTGTCTCGCGCCAAGCACCGCGCAGCAGCAGCAGGCACTCCGGGTATCTTTACGCGAGCCGGCCAGTATTTATATAAGAAATAATATATAGATTTAATTATATATACGTTTTGTTGCTACATGTATTGTTATAATAATTTCTTTACATAATTTCTCAAAAATTTTAATTTTTAATGAAAATTCTTTAAAAAGTATCAATTTTCGAAACATTGGTACTGATTTTTATAAGCATCATGAAATAGCAGGATGTAATAATTTATTCATGCGATTAAATTATACTCCCGCTCTGCCTTACATCTCTTTAAAGTATACGGTCATCCTTTAAAAACGATTCTATCGATCATTGATTGTCGTAATCTATAAGGATATGTTTACTGCGTTACGAATGAATTCAGATCGTCACTGAGCAATCCTCTCACGGCGTTTACATGTTTTCTAATGTACCTGCATGTGTGTAAAATACAGGCAGAAATGCACGCACGTTATACATATACGTTTGCGAACGCGAATGTAATTCGCTCGAGTGAGAGAAGATCAGGGCGGACGACACGTGGTAGAAACGTAAGCTCGGTAGATTTCAACCGATGTACAACTAGTCGAATTCACGGGAGATATCTTTTAGCAATTTAGCACTCTGGGTTCAGAGCTGGTAGGACTATGGCATTACGTCGCACCGTAACATGCCACTGTACCATTGATCCTAGGTATATCGCGTCGCACATTGTTACAGGACCGAACGTAATAGGATAACTAGATATCGTTCGCGAGGATCATAACCACATACAACACGGCTATTAAGACGATCACGTCTTGAAGTAATTGAGTTGCCGCGCACACGCAACGGATTTGACGGATTTCCGTGCCGATCGTAAGTCGGCATTACCTCCAGGAGATTACTTTCGCGACTGGGTATTTAGTCCGTATATAGGAGGATCGCAATCCGCGCACGTGGCTGTTAAGACAATTACGATTCTCTCTCTCTCTCTCTCTCTCTCTCTCTCTCTCTCTCTCTCTCTCTCTCTCTCTCTCTCTCTCTCTCTCTCTCTCTCTCTCTCTCTCTCTCTCTCTCTCTCTCTCTCTCTCTCTCTCTCTCTCTCTCTCTCTCTCTCTCTCTCTCTCTCTCTCTCTCTCCCCCCCCCTCCCCCCACCCCCTCCCTCCCCCTCTCTCTCCCCCCTCCCTCCCTCCCTCCCTCCCCCTCTCTCCCCCCTCCCTCCCCCCTCTCTCCCCCCTCTCTCCCTCCCTCCCTCTCCCCTCTCTCCCTCCCTCTCTCTCCCCTCTCTCTCTCCCTCTCCCTCTCTATGTGTATATAGTATATATATTGTATATATACATGTCTCTAAATATCTATATGTCTATAGGTCTATAATAAAAAATTATAGATTTATTTAATATATATATATATATATATATATATATATATATATAAAGAAGTAACGAAGAGATAATATCACGACTTCAATATTCCGGCATAATTATTTATTTATAGTCTGTACGGAAAAATTATCGCACGTTGCATGTAAATCTTACCCTAAAAACCTACCTTTTTAAAAAAGGTAAAAAAGGCGCCAAGTACACGCGCCATAGTTTTTGTGAAAAACTTTTATATGTATTTTTTAATTTGTACAAAGTGTTATTTTAAACCATACAAAATATATCAAATAATAAAATTGAAGTCGCCAGTGATGAATAAAAATATATAAGTGATTTATTAAAACTCGACCTGACTGGCTAATACAAATAATTCTACACAACGTTTCGGCCCTTGGGTACGGGCCCTTATCAAGTGTTGCTATAAAAATAAATGAAAAATAGTATATTAACAATTAGAAACGAATCGCGATTTGAGCTGTAATGTACAGGATATTTTTAAGAACGTTACCTTTCAAGTTGTCTAAATGAAAGCCGTGATATTACTAATGTCGAAAAAGACGACATGTATGTTATATTACTATGTTTCGCATCCAAAAAAAATGTAGTTAAAAAAACTTGGCGCTGCTAAATTGACCAATATACTAATGATATTAACGTACTTCGTATATATACGTTGAGTTAATGCACAGCACAGTTATTAATATAATAATGTTAATTAAAATTTTGAAAAAGGCAGCGCCAAGTTTTTTTAACTAAATTTTTTTATTTTTTGATTTTGTAAAAATGTATAATTTTCGCATAAGTTTTTAATTTGTAATTTGTAAAAATTTTTAATTTTTAATTTTTGTATAAATTTTTAATTTGTTTTATATTATCTTTTTTTATTAAATTTTTTAGAATATATATGGTTATTGGTAAATTATAATTGTGCACTTAGTTAATTATAAAATAACTATTTTAGCTATAGGCCCTACTACTTTAATTATATTATAATGTATTAAATATAATTTTTCTTAATATTGGAAATAATAAAATAAATAAATTTTATAACATAAATTTTTATTTAGTTGGCGCAATTTTTTGATATCATTATTTTTGTAGGAAATTAAAGCAACTACATATTTTGTACAACTTTTTTTGGTTAAAATATTTTTATATGCTTTTATTTTTAGTTGGCGCAATTTTTTTTGTAGGATGTTTTACACAATATTAAAATAATTCGTAAAATATTTTTTATGGTTTAAAATAACACTATTTGTGCAGATTAAAAAATACATATAAAAGTTTTTCACAAAAACTATGGCGCGTGTACTTGGCGCCTTTTTTTACCTTTTTTTAAAAAGGTAGGTTTTTAGGTATTTATATACGTTACGTTTACCACGGCATTAGGCAATACGAAAAGTGGCCTAAATTAATGAGCAAGATAAAGAATCTCGATCGGAAAATCAGAAGAGAGAAACGCCTATGAACGATCGGATAAAAGTTGTCGAAGTGCTAGCTAATTCTCGCGACATTCGGTCCTTTATTTCTATAATCATACATGCGTATTATTATTTCATACGTCCCGAAGATACTGTTGCATCTGAGTTGCTGCTTTATTATACGATAGCTCAGTCATTGATCAACAGCTTCATCTTTGATATCTTTGTTATCGTCTACGTGTTATATCGCAGATTTCAAACGATAAACGAATTCATCGTGCAATTAGATAAACGATTAATTATTATAATTAAGATTAATATTATAATAATTAATATTAATATAATTTAATATTATATCGTTGAATTGAGAACTCATTGTTATGCAGGAATATGTGATCTAGATCATCATGGTAAACGATATTCACGGTTTTTATCTTTTCCTTTTCTCGGCAAATTGTTTCACCATGGTCGTAACTACGCTATATAGAATTTACATAGACGTTGTAGATGAAAATTACGCATTTATGCTGAGAAATAATATTCTTTAGATTTTGTACGCTGCGCAATTCGGCCTAATGTGTTGGATCTGTACACTCGCGCGTCAAGAATCCGAAAAGACTGGAGTAATTATATCTACAATTGTGTTAAATTGCAATGTTATGAATCTTAGTAAGCTAAACGAAAGCACGATAAATCAGCTAAATCTAGAAGTACCACCAGAAAACCAAGACGGCGAGAATAATTCTAATAAGAGTAGCAGTTACAATCTAAACTATGTTGTCATGGAAAACCTGGACCGAGATTATGTTAGAAACGAGGTCAATAATTTTTCGATACAATTACAACGGCCTCGAGTAGCAATTACTGCTTGCAACTTTTTCGAAATGAATAATGCTCTATTTAATGGCCGTGTGAGTATACGATCATTATCTTTATAGAACAGATTATATAATACTCTTCCTTTTTAGATTATAATATATAATTAACATTACTATCAAAAATAAACAATAATAATTACTCTTTCAGTTCGTCTTTGTGATTACTACTTACTTAGTAATTCTCGTTGAATTTTATAAACCCAAATCTGGATATATATCAATAGGAGACATTAAGTAGGAAATTATGCCTTTTAAATAGCATTAAAAATAGGAAGGAAGAAGATATAACATTTATATATATATATATATATGTACAATGTACATATATATATAAATACATATAAATATATATATATATATATATATATATATATATTTGTATATATATATAAACACATATATATATATATATATATATATATGTATATTATAAATACATATACATATATATATATAAATAAATATTTATAATATTATAAATAAATATTTATGTACATTGTACATTTATACAGGGTGGGCCATTTTAATCAATCCACGCAATTATCTTCCGAACTATGCGTTGTTTAAAAAAATGTTTCAAATAGAACTTACTTTGTTTCAAGAAGGACATCTTATTATGGTACGTCATACAAGTCCTATCTAGGTGGAGGTGCCTCCGAGATTTCAAGGTGATCTTTGTTTTTTTAAATGGAACCACCCCAATTTTTTTATATAAATAGATTCCTCGCAATTTTTGTCATAAGAAGTTATAAGAATAGGATGGCCAAAAAGTGACTAGTTTACGAGATATTCTATACTTGAGGTTGCCCGTTCGAAGTTTTACAATCGATCAATTTTATGAAATTTAGATCGATACGCGACGTGCGACGTCTTGCGCAGCGCGCGGCTTTTTGGCGCGTGTAGCGCGCAGGTGGTCTCGCTAATTCTAAGTTAGGCTAGTTCCTTAACAAATTATACAGTTATATTATATAATTAATATATAATAATAATATTAATAAAAATAATTAATAATAATATTTAATAATAATAGTAATAATAATAATTTAATTATAATAATATTATTATTAATATATAATTATATAATTCAATAATAGATAAGCTCGTGTTGTAAAACTAAAATATTGGCATAAAATAGGCCTGAACGAGCATATAAGGTTGTTTACAATTAGATTAACTTTATTTCGCTAATAAAAGATATACATAAATCTTTGGAACGGAACGTTTTGACACTTACTTGTGTCTCTTCAGCCGTAATCGAATGAGTGAAATTTACAATGATGATAAATCAAATATTTAATTATAAATGAAAGTGGAACGCTGGATATTTGTTGCGCAAATGTTGTGAGTCGACATTGTGTGTGTTGTTTCTTATAATAACTCACTATGTGGTTTATGGTGATGGTGATGGTGTGTTTTGCGTGTCGATATCATCATTGAGTAGCTTGTCAAACTATAAAAATATTGCGTGAATGAACTAATGTGGTGTACGATTGCACTTTACACAATATTGATTTAGCTCACTTTTGTTTGTAAATTGTCAAAGAATTAAAATATCAAAGTAATAGTTAATAAAACTGTACAATATTATTTAAAGTTATATGTATGATAAATCCAAATGAATCTGTCAAGTATTTAAAATTTGATAACATTGTTGTTACGGACGTTCGATACGGACAGAGTGGTATATACGTGAAACCGAGCTTTATATATCTGTCAGTAGGTACGACCAAGATTTAAAAATAAATATTAAGAGTTATGTTTTTGTATTGCCGATGGATTCAAGTAACGGAAAATAAGATCTATCTAAATATTCGGTGTCGTCCATAGCATTAAGACTGTTTTTTTGTTGTTTGATATAAATGATTTCAGCAAGTAAACCTCTCTTGTAATAATTAGTTTCGTGGTCTAAGATTTTTACGTTATCCCAATCCATGTTATGTTTATAATCAGTGATATGTTGGGATACTACCGATTGATTTGATGTATGTTGTCTTATGTTAATCTTATGCTCGTGTATTCTCTTGTTTTTAATTGTCTCTTGGTCTGACCTACGTAAGATGCACTACGTAAGGTACACTCTTTACAATTGATTTTATAAATGACATTGTTGTTACATTCTGTAGTTGTAATGTCATTGTGTACTTTGATGAATTTATTTAGGCGGTTGAAACATTTTCTTATTTTCCGTTACTTGAATCCATCGGCAATACAAAAACATAACTCTTAATATTTATTTTTAAATCTTGGTCGTACCTACTGACAGATATATAAAGCTCGGTTTCACGTATATACCACTCTGTCCGTATCGAACGTCGGTAACAACAATGTTATCAAATCTTAAATACTTGACGGATTCATTTGGATTTATCATACTTATAACTTTAAATATTATTGTACAGTTTTATTAAGTGACTATTACTTTGATATTTTAATTTTTTGACAATTTACAAACAAAGGTTAGCTAAATCAATATTGTGTAAAGTGCAATCGTACACCACATTAGTCCATTCACGCAATATTTTTATAGTTTGACAAGCTACTCAACGATGATACCGATACACAAAATACACAATCACCTACATAAACTACATAGGGCGAGTTATTATAAGAAACAACACAACACACACAATGTCGACTCACAAGATTTGCGCAACAAATATCCAGCGTTCCACTTTCATTTATAATTAAATATTTGATTTATCATTATTGTAAATTTCACTCATTCGATTACGGCTGAAGAGACACAAGTAAGTGTCGGAACGTTCCGTTCCAAAGATTTATGTATATCTCTTATTAGCCAAATAAAGGTAATCTAATTGTAAGCAACCTTATATGCTCGTTCAGGCCTACTTTATACCAATATTTTAGTATATAATTATATGATTATATAATTATATAATTATACAGGGTGTCCTAAAACTACCGTACTTCCTTTTAATGGCAGATTCCTGAAATTATTTGGAGACTATTTTTTCTCAACGAAAATGTCGAGGGAAGTCATCATTTTTTGCAAGCTCCCAATTTTTGCCATCATATATCTTTGTAACTAAGCTTTAAATTAAAATTCTATTAAATATAACTCGACCTGAAATTAACTGAAGAATGTAGTTTTCTTAATATTTTAATTCCATAAAGCTTAATTTACAAAAAGCCCTTCATTTTCAATCACTTATAACTCGAAAATTATTGGTGCCTCGACATTTTCGTTGAGGAAAAATCGTCTCTAAATAACCTCAGGAATATCCCATTAAAAGGAAATACGGTAGTTTTAGGACACCCTGTATAATTATATAATTATATACTATATATACCATAATTATATAATTATATACCATAATTATATAATTATATACCATAATTATATAATTATATACTATATATACTATATATAATTATATAATTATATTATATGATTAATATTAATATAATATTATAATTTATATTAATAAAAATACATAACACAATAGATTCGCTTCAATACAGATAAAAATAAGTTCAAAAAGTAAGGACCGAACCAGCAATACGTAGCGTATGTAGTAGCCACGCGCCTTACCCACCAAGCCACGCCGTTTATTTGAGGGTTTGTACTTATAACTCGATACATAAACACCACGCAAATTTTAAACGCGTTTTTTTTCGCGAATGCTTGAGAGTTGGATCGTTATCATTATTTTACCATGGATTAGTGGGAGGGTAGGACTATAATATACGTCAGACTCGACGAAATCGGAGGAGGCCATGTCTGGTGTTTCCTTTTAATAAGTTAATAAAATGGCAATTTGTTTCTATAAATCGAAGTGATATATCGGAAGGTGCTATCGAAAATTTTCCGGACTTACTCTGTATAATATATTAGGTTTACATTATTTACAATTTGCCTCCATCCTTTTCGAAGTAATATCCTTGTGACTTTATACAGTGACCCCAGCGCTTCTGTCATGCTTCAAACGCTCCCTGGAAATCCTTTTGTTGTAGCGTGTAAAACACCCTCTGCGATTCGGTCTCGATCTCTTAACCGCTTGAGTTAGCATTTGATTGCGAAATCAATATGCGAATATACAGGGTGTCCTGTAATAATCGCCTCATCTCTCATGTGTAGAAAGAACGAGTTAAACCGAGAAAGAAAGTTTTTCACCGTTTTGTGATTTTTGCAATAATTAATGAGAAATTAATTTTAAAAAATCGGCCAATCCACGCGAATAGTTCGCGGGGAGAAGAGACAGCCCAGTGTTACGTAGTTACTAGGCGAGGAAAAACAGCCTAATGTTTCGCGAATATTAAGACGCAAGACAAATTATTAGGATTAAAGGCCCCTGCACATAAAAAAAACGTAAGCAGTAAGACATAAGCAGTAAGAGAATCAACATTTTTGATTTGCTACTGCTTACGGTTATGGTCTTACGTCTCGAATGTGATTGGTCGATTCTCTTACTGCTTACGTCTTACTGCTTACGTTTTTTTTATGTGCGGGGGTCTTAATAATCAAGTTTAATTATGTATTGCGCCTAGCAACCATGTAACAGTAGGATGTTTCTTCTTGCCGCGCCTTTATACTCGCGCGGATTGGCCGATGTTTTTTAATTATTTTTTCATTAATTATTGTGAAATCACAAAACGGTAGAGGACTTTCTTATTCGGTTTTACCCGCTCTACCTGCACACGAGAGGTGGGAAGATTATTACCAGACACCCTGTATATAAGTATCATAATTGAGCACTTCTACCTCTTTAGGAACACTTGCGTTATACAGGATGAACTAAATAAAGTGTTAAAAGCTGTTTTCTCCGAAACCATTGAAGATATCATCTTGAATTTTGTCTTTTTTTTACATTAAGTGGGATAGGGGGTACTGACTATTTGGCGTGTAAACAAATTTTTGTGAGAGGCTTTTAGGGGATAAAGGAAGCCTCTCTTCATTTTTTTAAATAGAACGCCCGTATAATATTTTCTATTCGGATAGCTGTCATCAAAATTTATAACATGTACTTGAAATATTTCTTTTTATTCTGCATTGTTAAGGAATTATGGAAAAGAATACATTTCGAAGGAAAACTTCAGGGCGACTTTGTAAGGTATCAAGATAAACGAATTTAGAACCAAAATAAACGTATTCTGGTTTGATAATCATTTTACCAAATATTTAAAATGGTGCCCTCAGGCTTCTAATCGTGTATTAATGCGTTTGCATTATATTGTTTCGGACATCTGATAATATTAACGGAGTATCCGATGTGCGAGCAGTACGTATTCTTATTTTTATATCTACTTTTGTTGTAAGAGTCATCAGTCATATTTGTAGTCATCAGTTACAAGCTGAACGTCGGTTTAGTAGTCTCCTTACTTTATTCTGTCTTTTTTGTATAAGCTAATAGCTCGCGAGATTGGTATATATACGCGAATATACATATACGTATAGGCGTCATAATTAAGCACTTCTACTACATTAGTAATTCACCCCATATGTGTGCTAAGTATTTATTGAACCGTATCTATCTCTCGAGAGACAGTCACGAATTTCTCGACAAAGACGTCCACTAGTATTTGTCTCTTGGTTCCTAGACGTCGACGTTGCATGTCCGCAAAAGTGTTACGATAATCCTACGTATCATTTACTTCGAAGTATAATCCGTTATTGTAGCTTACGGTGCGATAGATTCCTTCACCTTTGATAACGTTTTCAAAAGCGACATATAACTATAAATGTAAGTCCTAGTACTGTAATGTATACTAATAACATGCATACTTATAACAAAGTCTTTTATAGATATATTTTTATTGATATATTTATAGATTTATAGATTTATAGGTTTATAGATATATTTTTATAGATATATAAGAATTAAAACCGATAAAAATGAAGATGAGGGGAGGCACCTTCGATGATCTTTTTCTTCACATATGTTGTGAAGGTCATGACCCTGAGTAACATTCAAAAGGTTTTAGCCGTCGGTCATTCTTCATTAAAAAGTTATTAACAAATGAAGTTAGAAAAATCGTTTGCATTGACCTAGTTTTGTATTTTAAGCAGGGGTGGTGTGGGGTGAACCTCGCTTTGCGTGGAAAATAAAAATTAGCGTGGTAAACCCATGTGAAACCGTACATTTATAGACCTCATTTCGCACTGCGTGTAGGGGGCGGTGGGGGGTGGACTTTGCTTCGCCTTGCAAAGTACATGCTTGGATAACGCAAATGTGCAAAAAATGTGGTATTTACGCCAGGTTAAGTTCAGAGTATAGTGTTAAACATACATTTATATTGTCAACTTCGTTTATTAATAACTTTTTAATGAAGAATGACCGACGACAAAAACCTTTTGAATGTTGTTCAAAGTCATGACCTTGAAAACATATGTCAAGATCAAGATCAAGGTCATTGGAGGTGCCTCTCCTCATCTTCATTTTTACCTTAAAATCGCTATTTTATCACACATTTTATTTTTTTTTGTTATATATATATATAACACACATTTGTTGCTATATTTTTTATATTTTATCATAAACTATATTAGTTTGTTCTAAACTACTTTTTGAATATTGTGTATGTGTTAATACAACGTAAGTTAGTACCTATAATATAAAATATCGCTTACGAAAAGAGCATGTGTCTCAAAAAATTAACGCAAGGTTTTGATTATTCAATATCTTGTGCATTGTTAATGGTGTGTGTATATTGTTCTTCTCTTTGCTTAAAAATCAATTTAATTTACTAAAATCGCGTTGTGCTTAGGACAGCTAATAGCACGCAATCTGAGCATCGTTAATATTACAATAGTAAAGTCCTTTGTTCTATCTAATATATCAGGGAAAAAACATATTATCTACTTAGTATCAGGATGAGAGGAATAGGCAAGTACTTATTGAGGAATACGCAAGAACTTAGGCGCAGAAACTTCAGTTGAAATCGTCTTTATTTAAATTTGAACGTTTCGGTCCTTGCGCTCGGCTCTCACTTGCCTATTCCTCTCATCCTGATACTGAGTATAATAGAACCTTTTATTTCAATTTATTATATTATGTACTTGTCAGAATATCTTACATTGCTTCCAGAAGAACTCAATACTTCAAAACTTTTTCTTCAAAATATTGTATATCAAAAATATAACTTCGATGTAATTATTCACAGTCGTAAACGTATCAATTAATAAAAAGACTCAGGGCAAAAGATGGAAGAAGGAATCTCTTTGGAAACGGAGGACAACTCGCCTTCAATAGAGCACAATTTACGTCCAATAATATTCTCTTGGTCTCTTGGTTCCTAGGCGTCGGCATTGCACGTCCGCCAAAGTATCCTAAAGCTGTTACGATAATCCTACGTATCATTCACTTCGTTATCGTGACTTACGGTAGAATTCTTTACCGTTATTCATATGTTATTAATTATCGCCAAAAGCGACATATTTATAATTATGCATTCCATGAACCATATGATGCGTTATGTGTCGGCGTATTATTATGTTTACCACGGTATTAGGCAATACGATAAGTGGCCTGAATTAATGAGCAAAATGAAGAAGCTCGAGCAGAAGATCAGAAGTGAAACGTCTATGAACGATCGGCCGATAAAAATTTTTGTAGTGCTGGCTATTCTCGCGACACATTCGTTGGTCCTTAATTTTTAATAATACATGCGTATTATTATTTTACACATTCCGAAGATAATGACGCATCCGAATTGCGGCTTTATTATATGATATCTCTGTCATCGATCAACTTCATCTTTGACGTTATAGTCTATGTGCTATACCACAGATTTCAAATAAACAAATTAATCATGCAATTGGATAAGCAATTTAGGGCGACATAGATTACGCTTAAAATCAGATGCATCAGAGAATTACACACGGGGGTAAGTGCTTCTATTTTATTAGAAATATTTTACAATCTCTATAAAGATAAATGTTACTTTAAACTTTTTTATAGCATTATTCACATAGGATTCAAGATATAATACAATATATGTACAATTTATAAAAAAATATGATAATAATATTAATATTACATGTTCGAATTGAGAATTCTCTGTTATGCAGGAATTTGTGATCTAGTCATTACGATAAACGATATTCACGGTTTTCAACGTTTCCTTTTCTCGGCAAATTGTTTAACCATGGTCGTGGATATGCTATTTAGAATTTACAAGAACGTTCTAACAAAAAATTACATATTTGTGCTGTTAAGTAACATTATTTTGATTTTATATGCTGCGCAATTCGGCCTAATGTGTTGGATCTGTACACTCGCGCGTAAAGAATCCGACAAGACAGGAATAATTATACATACGATTGTGTTAAATTGCAATGCTGAGAATCTTGGTGAGCTAAACGGCTCTGAGAAGGTCTGGAAGTATCACCGGAAAACAAAAATGGCGAGCAAAATTCTAATAGAAGTAACAGTTACAATTGAAACGATATTGTCATGGAAAATCTCCTGCATAAAAACTTGGATTGTATCAGAAACGAGGTCAATAGTTTTTCAATTCAGTTACAACAGCATCGAGTAGCAATTACTGCTTGCAACTTTTTCGAAATAATCAATACTCTATTTAGTCTCGTGTGAGTATACAATCATTATCTATAGAACAAATTATAAAATATTCCTCCTCTGTAGATTATAATATATAATTAATAGCACTATTAAAATAAATACATAATAATAATAATTTCTTTTTTAGTTCGTCGGTGTGATTACCACTTACTTAATGATTCTCGTGCAATTTTATAAACCCTAATCCATCTAATATTTCAATAGGAGACGTCAAGTAGAAAATTATCTTGAGTTAAACTGCATAACGGACGACATCGACGATTTCAATGATCTTGACGTATGTTGTCAAGGTCACTGCCCTGAGTAAGTATTAACAAATTTTAAGCGTCGCTCGTTGTTTATTGAAAAGTTATAAACAAATAAAGTTTAATGAATAGAACGTAATTTTGTGACACCATGTACGTTTAAGAAGGAATATATTTGCTTAGAGTATGCTCAAGGACGTAATTTTCTGATGTGTATATAACAACAGTAGCAAGGTCCACCCCCATCATCCCCTGCTTTCAATGCGAAACGAGATCTATGTTCTTACAATTTCACATGGGTTTGCAACTTTCCACGTAACGTGTCCGATTTACAATGACTGTACAGACAATAATTTGATACTACTAATACCTGATACTGAAACGAACATTTTTCTCATTTACAAACATTTCTCATTAAACACTAAAGTTATTAACAAAGAAAGTTTAAAGAATAAATCGCATAGAAAGTTGCAAACCTATGTAGAATTGTAGAAACATAGACCTCGTTTCGCACTGAAAGCAGGGGATGATGGGGGTAGACCTTGCGTGGAAAGTTGCAAACCCATGTGGAATTGTAAGAACATAGAAGTATAATAACGATAATATTAAACCGACATTTTACAGCAAGTAAACGTTTTTGTTAATAACTTTTTAATAAACAATGACCGAAGGCTAGAACCTTTTAAATGTTACTCAGGGTCATGACCTTGACAACATATGTCAAGGTCAAGGTCGTTCTGAGGTGCTCCTCTAAAAGTAAATAATTACCAAATTACGTTTTATTTAGTAAACTTTTTTTGTTCATAATTTTTCAATAAACAACGAGCGACGCTTAAAACTTTTTGATACTTACTCGGGGCAGTGACTTTGACAATATACATATGTCAAGGCCATTGAAATTGGTCAGATCGTCTGTATTATGCAGTTTTACCCTGAACAAATATAATATGTATTAATTTCTAATAAATATTTATTATAATAAATTTATTACTATATGTCAAGATTAATTCTTCATAATCTTTAGAAAGAAAATAAAAAATTGTATTTTACAAGAAATGAACTGAAATGACTGTTGAACATAGATAACAATATGCGTTGTAAAATGAGACGATATGTATTGTCCAAGCTGCTGAGAAGAAAGAACAAAATGATGATCGATTTATTTCCATAATAAGTTTTGTTGATATAAATTTCGAGACTCGATATATTGCGTTCCGCGGTAAATAAATATTTGATCCTACATATATGTATTAAATTTATCAAAATAAATAAATTAAATTAAATCTATTAAAATAATCAATTTTGATAATATTAAAAAAAACTATCAAAAAATTTGGATTTTAATATCTTTAATTTAAGAATAAAAAGGTTTCGCGGCAAGTAATACGATGCAGTTTTCAGAAAAGAATTAATTTACACTGTAATACGATTAATTCGTAAGAAAAAACTGTAATTTAAAGCTGAATACAAAAGACGGAACGTTCACCTTGTAGCTTTTCTATCACATAGATGATTTAATCTGCTAAAATATAAACACTTGCGAGTACACTTGTCGCGTTGATTGCGCAACTGATGAGGCTAGTAGAGCATGCTCTCCTCGAGTGATCGCGCTTTTCTACTGGCTTAACCAGCAAGTATAGTGTCGTTAGGGCTATTAGGACCAAAAATTTTCTTTATCCCAATAGTTTTAGGGATACTGAGACTATTAGGATATCAAGAAAGTTAGAAATAAGGTTAAAATATAAATACTATTAAATTCAAATTAATTTTTAGGAAAATATTAAAAATTAAATTTAAATTATTTTTAAAAATATCTTATTTTCGATCGCGATTATTATTTTTTTATTAGATCGTTGGCTTACACCACAACTTCACCTATCTTTTCACGCGTCAAATTTTCTTAAAAAATTAAACTGTTAATTTAGTCTAAATATTTTATTTTACAATTGAGAAATTTATTATTGGCTCTTTTAATCGCGGTTGTTTGCATTACGTAACTCTTAATAAACTTTGTAATTGATGAGAATCAATCATTGATAAATATCACGTAATTAATAGTCGTCTTATATAACCTGAAAACTTCTAATGAATTTTATATTGTATGCATTTCGAACATTTTCGTGTAATTTTATATAGATATTTATAAATATTCTATGATATTTTTTATATTAATTTATAATTATTATTTCATGTAATTATATTATATTTTATAAATTCTATATGTTATTATATTATATATTGTTATTGTATATTGTATATTTTACATAACATATTGTATATTTTCTTTATTTTCTTTATTTTATAAAATAAAATAATTTGTATTTAAATAAAATAATTATAATAAAAATTTTATTTCCTCGATGGTATCTTCATCTTAACGAAGGCATTTGCCGGGTGAGAAAGTGAATGAATAGTCTACTGAATCTGACATGAGAGATATGCTGGCGTTAACGTACTTACCATTAGGGTCACCCATGCTGGACAGATCTAAGACTAAGAGATACCGTATATATTTATTATATTAATATTTTTGAATAAAATGGAAGCAAAGGAGAGATAGAAATCGAGAGAATAGAGAAAAGAGGGCTTCAGTTTGGACTTCTCTTAAGAATTCCTGAGGACAGATGGTCGCAGAAGGTATTCCGATGGACATCACAGGAAGGAAGAAACGCAACAGGGCGCTACAGAGTTTTGTATGTTTATTTAATAAAAAATAGTTACATCTGTAAATTTTATTCATTTACACAAAATATTAAAGGAGGATGTTAAATATAGGTCGATTTTGGCCCATGGTGTGGAACCAAAACTACAAATGGTTTTTTATAGATTTTTTTAGAATCACGTGGTAAAGTCCGTTTTCCTCTAGACAGCGGGGAAAGTATGGAAAAATTGAAAAAAAGACCATGAAAAATGCAATTTCCCGTATAAAAAACACATGTATTTATGGATATACTTGAGTGAACACATGCGAGTAATGATTTCGTTTCAAAGGCACATCAACAATATCAGATGATTGGATTTGATCATTGTAAGTAGAAGCATTACCGACAGATTCACGAACAGGACGGGGCATGTTTTTCTTTGAGCCGTGACTTGTGTTCAATACACATAATGCAATATGTGAATGATACATACATTGCTGTATGATACGTACAAAAGCTATATGATATCTTTAATCCCGAATCCATGAAGTTCGTGATTTTTCCTCATTATCGAAGGATTCAAATCTACTTTTGTTAGTAGAAAAAATAAATCGTTCAATAGTATTTGTCTATTTACGATACTATTTAATATCATTGAGTGTATCTCTTCTAAACTTCTTAAAAAATCGTTTCATTTGCAGGATGATAACGTTAGTTTTCATTTAGGCATGGTGTAATTATCCTATGCAAGTAGATTCGATTTCTGTTTGAATCTGTGAATTTGTTAGTTTTGACATTTAAGAATTTCTCATGTCGTGAACAATATGCCACGGACATGTTCGGTTTGTCACGTATCTTTAGAAAAAAATCACGTGATTCTTATCGTGAGAAAGGTGAAACAGTTTTTTGTAAAAAGTGCTACAGAACCGCAACCCGTCCTGTTCGTGAATCTGTCGGTAATGCTTCTACTTCCAATGATCAAATCCAATCATCTGATATTGTTGATGTGCCTTTGAAACGAGGTCATTACTCGCATGTGTTCACTCAAGTACATCCATAAGTACATGTGTTTTTTATATGGGAAATTGCATTTTTCATGGTCTTTTTTGAATTTTTCCATACTTTCCCCGCTGTCTAGAGGAAAACGGACTTTACCACGTGATTCTACGGTAAAAAATCTATAAGAAACCATTTGTAGTTTTGGTTCCACACCATGGGCCAAAATCGACCTATATTTAACATCCTCCTTTATACTTTTAGAATTATGACGTGATCAAATATTGCTTCGCATAAGTAATTTGTTTATGTGATTTCGCCTCATATATAAAATTAATTAAATTGCTTAATTAAAACGGAAACATAATAAACATCTGATAAATGACATTCTGCTGCCATCTAACAGAAAATTGTGTAAAATCTATCTGCTACTGATAATCCATCCACAAATGTAAAATTTAGTTCTACTTTTCATCTTTAGATGTCTATAGTGTTTCCTTGTAAAAAATAGTTATATATAATGAAAAAAAGAAAACTATATTTCTTACAATTAGTTAATATACATTTTTTTATATAACTTTTGTTCTTAAACAAACTACATTAATTTACAAGTTTTTATCACACTTTTTTAAAACACTAATTTCGATTTTAAATTTAAGAAATGAATAGGGCTAAAAACTCAATAAAGTTCAATGAGAGAGAGAGAAAATGAAAGAAAAATTAATTAAATTTCCATTAAGTTAAATTAAATCAAATTATCTTAACAAATGTGAAAAAAATGAATAAAAAAATTTATACAAAAATTATGTACAACAAAGCACGATATTATATTCTCATCAAATCATAATGTCCACAATTTTCGGTTTTATTAATTTTTCTTTTTCTCCTATATTTTATTCAATTTCAGCAATTTGAAGATTAAAAACTAGTTTTAAACACAAAGGTACAAAAAAAGTGCGAGAATTTATTTCGGCATGCACAACTGAATATGTACAGGGTTACACCATAAGTAAATCCGCGTCGAGTTCATCATTGACATTAAGGTCGTGTTGTCGGAGGTCACACAATAGGTCAATGCACGCTCGGCCTCACGTTCTCCTGCGTGACAGCAAGCTATCCATTGGATGACAATCTCCAAATTGCAATTTGTTTCATCGGTTTCAACATCAATTTATCGAAATCTATTTTACAATGGTTCGTTTACATCTTATTAGGGTGCTACAGAATTTTAAGATTCCCGCAAAAAATCGGGAAAATCCTCCCTTTCCCCCAAAAACATTTTCAAAGACCACCAAAATCTTACAAATTTCACACACACACACAAAGCTTTCTATGTTTATTTTTATTTTTCATAGAAACAATCAGCAAAGAAATTTGTATAAAGAAAAATAATAATTTGTATTTCTAGAGGCTATTGAAATAGAAATGCTTCTAATTTCTCTGGTACATTTTTTCCAAAAAATCATTTTATGAACATTTCCTTTCTCCATTTTTATACAAAATGTAAAAGAAAAAGCAACAAATTAATACTAGCATTTGTACAAAAGCGATATCATTTCTGAGACGATAGGTCTTCATATATCAGTATCAATAGAAATTTTAAACATTTCTACAAAACTTTCTCTTTTTCAAAATTATGATCGCGCTTAAATCTGTCCAATAAAACGCTCCGACGCAGAGTCGCTCGTAAGCGTCATAATTCAGCGAATGCATGACTATATATTAAAAAATTCTATGATCGGTCCGTGCGATATTTGTTGTGCTGTTAATTACGTTATACGCACACGACGCACGCACTTACACACACGTGCGTGCGAGCGTCGCGCTAAAGAGTCCGGGGTAAAGAGAGGTCGATGGAAAGTGGTATAATCGCGAATGTGGATCGGCTCAAGGAGAGCAGAGAAGAGGAGATCCTTTACCTTACTTATGTAACGAGCGACCGTGGTGGTGTCTCGTGTCTTCGACCGCGTCCCGTATAGAGGGAGAGCGAGAGCTTGTGCCTCTCTCTCTCTCTCTCTCTCTCTCTCTCCGGAGAAGCTGCCGCCTCTCCACTCGCTCACCTCCACTCGCTCAACCTCCACACCTCCTCGTCTCCCACAAACGTCATTCGCCTTGACTCTGTCCCGCTCACGAGCCGCTCGACACTGTCCCTGAAAATTGCTCCACGAGACTCGTCCACGCAAGCGCGCGAGATTAATAGGCGTTCATCCGTAATTGTAATTATTATCGAGAGCAGACGAGGATGTTTGTTGCGAACTGCATATTATGTATCGCGCAAATAAATAAATAATTAAAAAATAAGTAAGAGAAAATGTTCGTAAAAGAAGTTATGCAATTTATTTGCTTCTTTTATCGCGTTAAACAACAAGATAAAAGTTGTTTTACTCTTATTTTTCATTTTATTGAGAAATTCTCTCGTAAGAGTTATCATCATATATCGAAGAGCCTCGAATGCTCGATTTCCAACCTTGCTCGTTTATGTCTATGTGAACATCGGTCATGACGCTCGTCTCTCTCTCGGCTCTCTCCGGAATCTAATAGACATAACGTTACATCCTCGGCGGGCCAGTTTGTACTGCCGAGGGTCCTGGCTTAGTCTGTCCCTTCTCCATTGCACCTTTTTTGGGGGGGGTTCCCTTCCCGTGTCCCTCGTCTATCTTTCTCAAACCTACTACGACGTCGGAATCACGCCGAAGAATGATTGTTATTCGATCTCCCGGGGTCAATGACTACCACGTGGCCTTGTGCTGTGCGCCTTCACGATAAAAATAATAATCGTCCGTTTTCGCGTTTCGATGGAGGAATGTTCCCAAATCAAATCCATTCGATTTCAAAGAAACTTGGTAGGTTTGTGGAGCAAGCAAAATTAATCTAAAAATCTATACTACGTTTCAAATTCGTTCGATATCATTTGAAATACTTTTCTCATATGTAAGAATCTTTCTTGTTAGTACGTTTAAAGCAATGAAATTTTTTTGACAAATCTTTTTTTTATTACTCACTGATAAATTATCAATGTAACGTGGTGCAACTTTACAAAAATGTTTTTCATCGTCAATATTGAATATTGACAGAAGCAAAAAATGTAAAAAAATATTTAAATGTAAATATTTTTCAAAAATATGAAATGTAAAAAATATTTATCTAGTTCTCACTAATCTAGTTCTCTCTATCATATTTCGTTAAATTTCCTTCTCGTGAGATCGATGTTGAAGAACTGATGTGATCTTAAAATGTGCTTTATATCGCCCTTTTATAATGTTATCGAATTATTCATTGATTTGATTATCCACAGAAATTTGCCGCAATTCAATATATCTCGACTGTGCGATCGTGTTATCGATTTTCATTAATTATTCATTCATGCCGTATATCGCACATGTTAATTATGAGTCTCATTGATATTCTGTTATCCAAATTAAAAATACACTTCGCTTTTCTAAGTTTGTATCACGTGTTATGCGAACTCTGATTACATGAAATTTTATATATTGCATAAAACAAATAACGGAACCGCTATAAATTGGCAATCACAATGTCATGAGATTAATTAAGCAAGTCTATTTCCAAGGTTTTATTTTTATTTTTAATCGCACTTTTCATAGTCGCATATAGTGTTTTGTAAAAATTTCCCCGCTTTCGATGTCACAATATACATGTATAGCTAGATCGACTAGCGTAAATTTTTACAGATCGGCCCGAATAAAGAAGTATTGGCTCACGAATTGTAAAGACTTCGCCATTGTAGCGAAGTTATACCGGCGCGAGATGATTTCGACATCGAAAATGAGGGCCGTTGTTGTCGGAGGTCATTCGTCGGTTCAACGCTCGGGCCATTTACCTGTCCGCCAACTCGAATCCTTGGCCGCTGACATTGTGGAGAGCGACATTAGCATCCCGTTTGCGGGCGACTATCTCAACTAGCGATGGGATTAAGTATCTTACAAGTAGGTTCGCATTTGTTTGCATGGTTTCGAACTCTCTATGATTACATCGAAAAAAAAAACAATACTTTCAAGTAGTCTCGAACCCGAACGAGATAGGTTCGAACTCTCTATAAGTATCTCGAAAAACAAGAGCGGTACTTGCAAGTATGTTCGAACTTTGATCAAGTACGTTCGAACCTTGATCAAGTACGTTCGAATCTTTTATGAGTACTTATGAGAAATTGTGGGGGTAGGTTGAATGAGTGTGTGGGTGGGATGAGGAGTGTGCGTGCACGAGTGTGTGGATGTGTAGCAAGTATTATAAATAGATTTATTTTATCTTAGAGTTCGAGTACTACTTGTAAAAGATTCGATTCTTTATAAGTATTTCGAATCTTGCAGGTACTCAATCTAAAATTCGAATAGAATAACTTTCTAGTTTCGATTACTTCGCAAGTACAATATATGAAATATTATTTCTTATGAGTATTATTCAAATCCTAAAAAATGAAACTTATTATTGGATTCGACTCAGATTTTTAAATAAAGAGAGAGATATGTCGTTCCGTAATTCAGACGAACAGAAGAACATATCGATTGTGTAAATCGTGAGGTACTATATATTAATATTAATAGCAATAAACGGCTTGTTTCAATAAAATTTGTGTGAGAAAGTAATGATCGAAAAGTAAAAATGTACAAGAGTATTCATAATCAATAAAGATGCAGCGGTAAAATAGTGAAAGTGATAATAAAAAAAATTCATATTTCAAAATATATTCATATTTAGTGAATAACGCTTGGTTTATTTTTTATCTTACGCTTTTATATTTGATTATACAAACCACAATACATAGTTTTGCTAGAATGATATCGCTCGTATGTATTTTTGACTTTATCAACTGAAGAGTCTTTTATCAAAGAATTTTTATTAAAGACGCGTTTGTGTGCCGTTTCGTCCTTGGACTGAACGATTGTGAAATTGAAGGAGATGATCTTCCCGACATCTCTTCTATCGGCTTCGACCGGCGCTGGAATGACGGAAGAGAGAAGCGAGAGAAGGATTAAAGCAGGAACTCTCGGCTTCTCTTTTCGGCTTCGTGGAAGGACACGAAAGGCGCGGAGGAGGAAGAGGATAGTCTCCGCTGGTTACCTCTGAGAGAGTGCCTTGACCCTGAGCTGAACGCGACGGAGTCTTCTTCGGGACGAAGAAGAAAAGTGCGAAAGAACCGATGTGCCTCGGAGTGTAATCCGGGTCGCGTTACCTTGTCCGTTGACTTTCTATAGTGCTCGCACAGAATTCAAGAGGGAATCCATTGCCATCCGAAAAAAAAGCAGAGGGAGATCCAGTGATGTAACGCTCGGGTCCAGGATCCCTCATGAAAATGGCGCAAGCTAAAAGTAATAAGCTAACCTAAAAATAACTCAAAAGGATATTGTGTTAAAGATGCAATTTTTTATTTGCTACATCATTTATTAAGATTCAGGCAAAATTATCGAAAAAGCGAGTAATTTGAATTCAAAATTTCTCGATATTTTTTACTCTGTAAAATCTGTAAAATATTTTTTTTAGACAAGACTTTCGAGAAAAGAGAGACTGGGAAGAGATGCAAGCGGCGGAGACGCAACAAAGAAATAGAATAAAAGATCAATTTTTTAAATGCAAGACTATATCTCATCAAAGTTTCCACCATCGCAATTGTGCTCATACGAGTAATTGTACGTAACACACAAGCAGAAAATAAAAACTTCCAAAAATTTTAAAAATGCAGTGGTCTTCTGTGGAAAATAAAAAGAAGGAAAAGGATGAGCAAGGGAGAGAGCGAGACGAAACGGAATGGAGGAGTCTGGCTATGGCAAAGGGAGAGAAAGACGAGAGTTAAGATGGAGGGAGGCAGAAAGGTGTTGCCAACGGACAGGGATGGAGGTGGCAGGAAGAAGGACGAAGGAGACGAGGAAGGAGAAACCAAAGGGAGACGACCGAAGCAAGTCGAACGAAGACGTAAGTTCATATCCAAGGAGATGTGGGACGATGCCCCCGAGTAACCTCCATCAAGGATGAACTTACACCATCCGCTGACGACGGTCCCGGGAGACGCTACACATCCACGCTGTTCATCTTCCTCTGACAAACCGCGATATACAAACGCCTACATAATCATCTTGTAACTACAGATTTGATGGATTTCTCAATTAAAATCCGCGAGAGAAAAGGTTGAATAAAAATTAGGAATAAAATATTTAGACCTCCTAAAGGAATTCTCTGCGGTACAAAAATATTTTATAATAATTTTACAATATTTTGTAGCAGAGATAAATTTTTCTTAATTAAGCACAATGTTCATGCAGTATTGATAAATATTATATAGTTTCAAATGTAGCGATTAAAATCGCATTTTCTCACTTTATTATGTTTTTGCACTTTGGGCCCAACATTTGCTAAATCCGTCACTATATAATAGCGAACGCCTACATAATTATCTTGTAACTACAGATTTGATGGATTTCTCAATTAAAATCCGCGAGAGGAAAGGTCGAATAAAAATTAGGAGTAAAATATTTAGGCCTCCTAAAGGAATTCTCTGCGGTACAAAAATATTTTATAATAATTTTATAATATTTTGTAAAGATCAATTTTTCTTAATTAAGCACAATGTTCATGCAGTATTGATAAATATTATATAGTTTTTCATGTAGCGAATAAAATCGCATTTTCTTGCTTTATTGCACTTTGGGCCCAACATTTACTAAATCCGTCACTGTACTAACAGCGAACGGCCCCGATCCGCGAGAAGACGAAACTGCGTTACGGCGCGGAAAAGCGAGTTCTCCTCGCGGAGAAAAGTGCTTTGCCCGCGGTGCTCGGTCACCTCGACGAATACCAAAGAAACCAATCGAAACTCTAGCTTGGAGGAAAGTTTCATATAGGACGTTTCTCAAAATTCGTACCTTTTTTTCAACTAGAAGATTCTTTAAAATTTTAGTGTTGCATTACTTGTCTTTTCGCAATTAATATGAGACATATAATATACATACTTTATATAAATGTATTATATTCTTAATTAATATTTACTTAATGTTATATGACGTAATAAATGCTGTATTTGATGATAAAGCGAAATTATAGCGGTAAAAATGATTCGTACATTGATAATTTAAATGGTGTCGAAAAAAAAGGAAATGAGAGAAGTTTAGATAGTGTTGTTGGATTTATGTATATTTCATATATGATATATATTTATATATAAATCGATATTATATGATATATATCATATAATTTGCTCGCATTTAAATGCGAGAAAAAAATTAAGTAACAAAAATTAAGTACAAGAAAAGAGGAAAAAAAAATGAAAGAATATCTTATTTTCTTTTTTATTTTTCAAGAAATGCGACACTAATTTTTCTCCCTTCTTCAATCTTATCACTTAATTTTTTTCTTGCACTAAAATACAAACAAATTTTTAAGAAATAAGAAAGGAAATAATTTTTCGATATTAACGAGTAATCGCACGCGCGTAAATAGAATTGCAATTATTTTTTCTAGGGAGGAACGTGAGCTACTTTTGTCCCCCGCATGTGAGCTTCTCACCCTCGAGAGAGCACTGCTGTCGATGAGCTCGTACGCGATTTACACGCGTGCAAATGTAAATCGGTATTTCCGGTGTTTCCCTTCAGCGAACGCACGAAACGAGAAGTGAGGTCAATGCTTGCTAACGTTCGACGTTCAAGTAAACAGAAGCGCAGAAATGTGGAGCGCATTTATTAACGCAGCTGTCTCTTAACCACATCATTCAATTATAACTTGCTATTTAATTACAATTTAATTTTTATAGATATTGTAAAAAATATCTAAATGAGCGAAAAAAATACGGTGATGTGGGGCGTTGAATGGCTCAGTGGCAGAGTGGTTGCCTAATGAGAGGGAGGTCCTAAGATCAAATCCCGGTAGGGCTCCGATATTTTCCTCCTTACAGTATGTTCTCGCACACGCAAGAAACTATATAATTCCCTCTAAACATCCGATAAACTTCGAATCTAAGGTCAGTGATTAGGAAAAGTATGATTATCGATTTCATTGGTGTCATTTTCTAAAGCTGATGACGATCAAATTAGCATCTCCCCGAAAGTTATTTCGGAGAACGCCATCGCTGTCGAGATTCGATGACATATTACACCGAGATTCATGTATACGGGACCACGAAATTCTCGAAGCGGTGACAAGAACTCGAGAGCGTTTGGAAGAAAGTGTTGTAATAACTGGAGCACTAACGATTCATGGACGTTGTAACGGCCGGCCAAAAATCTGTTTTAGTCACACATTATACTTTCGCTAATTAACGGTAATCAAGATTCGATTAAGGATTCGATTTTAACGAATAAAAAATTGTTCCATTACCGTAACATGCGAATTCCGAATTGCAGATGAACTCCTTTCTGTCCTTAAATCTCTGATCAGTATTGCACAAACATTATTATTTTAACTTTAATACTTTTTATATTAAATTAGCTTATTAAAATTAAAATCTTTATTTAACTGAGCAAATATACAATTTTTCTTGATTGTTGAAAAAAATTGTATTTGCCGAAAGCCCATCAAAATGATTAAAGGGATAATCTTCCAAGAGAGTGAATGTTTTTGAACAATGACGAATTCTTAGTGTAATGATTTCTAGAATGAGAGAACGCTTTTAAATCAACGTCGAGATTATCGACAAATTTATGATGCTCTTACGGCTCGAAATTATCGCCGAATGTGTCTTACCTCACAAAACCTCGTTTGGGAAAGGATGCTATTCCGAACGATGCCATTTACATTTACATTCACGCGTACGTATCCCCACCTAAAAGTAAATGTATGTGCACATGTGTGTGTGTATGTGTGTATGCATTGCGGGTGCACGACTTATGCATCGCGTTACATGACTCTGTCTTATAACCCAGTATCAGTGGCTTACTACAAGAACGCTTTTTGGGTCTAGGTCTACCGAGGGCGTTCACCCCGCTTACGTTGTTAACACACTTACCATACTGCGCGAGGCCAATGGCAACGTTAGTGTACGCTTTTGCTTCCTCCTTCCACCTTTCACGGATCAGACGAGGAGAGGCAGACGCGCGTGCGTCTGCCTATGCTACTACAACCTGCGAACACATGGTCAAGAAGCTTCACTTTTAATCGCCACGCGATTAAGTTACCGCCTCAAATTCTCTGCCCGTTTCTTCAAATTAACGTGATGCAAACAAAATTATTAAATTAATTTCTAAAATGCAGTTCGGTGCAGACATTCGATTTTATAACGTGACCATTTTGCGAGAATAATATATAAGATTATATATATATATATATATAAAAGAAGAAATGTTTCAGACAAAAATTGTAGGGTTTCAAAGAGGACGTGTGGTGGTGCTATTGATTTGACCTTCGGGTGGGGGTGTCAAGGTGAAATGAAGATCAACTTCATATCAACTTCATTGTTTTGCTTTATTTTGCTTTATTTTTTTGCTTTATATAAAAAAATATATAAATATATATTAAGTAATTGGTAATTTTTTATCGCTAGTCAAATAAATTCAAATAGAGAAATTTTTTACAACTTGACCAATACCAGCAAATAAACGGGCGAAATTGGAAGAATATTTTTTTAGAGAGAACGTATCTCTTGGTTTGAGATTACAAGATTCTCTTAATTTTCCTCCAACCATACCGTAAATAAATAGGCTAGAAAAATATAGGTCCGAAAATATATAAATATATATATTTGTGTGTGTGTGTGGAAAAAAAGAAAGAGAGAGAGAGACAAATTTTATTTATACATAATTTACATCATCCGATATAATTCTCGACATAATTCTTGGAATTGTTAAGTTATGATACATAGTGATAATATAAAAAGTATTTTGCAAAATTGTTTAATTTATTTGTTGAATTTTGTCCAATGTTAATTGTAATAATTGATCACAATATGATAGTGAGAGATATTTGTAGATTCGTAACATTATAGTATAAAATTATGATATAGATTATATATAAGATTAATGTGTGTGCATAAAACACAATGTAACAATGATTATTAGAAAGGTTCAAATACGCCTCATCTACAATAAAATATATCAAAAAAATATATGAATGTACGATTAAGAAAAAAACTTATATTTAATCTAAAAATATCTAAAGACATTATTATATAGCCAGTTACATATATATGTATATATAAAACATTTATTTATGTAATTACTGAATTTTAATTCGATTGCAAACACGCGATAATATGCATTTTGTTAATTGGCGTAAAACTAATGATCTCAAATTAAAATTGTTAATTTTCGAGTTCCGTTATTCGCAAGGTAAATGTAAAAAAACAAATCGCCGATTTGTATTCGTTGAAAAACCGATCGTTGCTCCTACGTTGGCGATAAGTTTCTGGCACAAAAGGTCACGGCGCGCGATAAGAAACGAGTCGAGCGAAACGCCTCGTTGTCGCTGCAAAGTCTGCGAGACTTCCGCCTCGGTACGCCATCGTCGTCGTGACGAAATTCACTCTCATCCCTATACAGTTACATCCCGATTGCGTGTACTTTCGTTGACGCCGAGCGCGGAAAAGTACCCTAAACGCGATCGGGAGGAAACAAACGCGGCGCGCGCTCGCGTTATATACCGTTAGACCTCTCAAGGTGATCTCTCCGGCTGGGTACCTTGCCGAGTATCCAGGAGGAGTTGCTCGCACGGTGGAAGAGAGCGGAAGGCGAAGTAGGAAACGCCATGAGAAACGCGTTCGACATGAATGGACCGGCAGACACCGTTATTATCGTTATCGCGGCTTTGACGTAGATAGAAATCACATGCTGCGCGAGGGGGCGAAGAAGTATGCTTCGTGATCCCGAGAGGCTATCCTTGTCAACGTTAATCTCTCGATATCTTCATCTTTTAACTGTGAAAAATCTTTTGCGCGGGAACTACTGTCACTAATTGTCTCGATACCGTTGGAACACGTGTGTTTCGAGGAATGTTTGAGAAATTCCATTAGGATTACGAATTCGCGAAAGAAAGCGAAAGAAAATGATAATGGTTTCGTGTCAAAACATAAAAAATTAATTCGTTTACACAGTATCGGTAAGCAATTTAAAAATTTACGATATGAAAAATGAGAGAGAGATAAATAATAAAATCTTGTACATACTTTAGTTAAATCTTGAGTTAATATTTTACATCGTAATAAAAATTTAATTCACACACATTAAGATATCCAAATGTTGAAAATTAAAAACTTGCAAGTAATCAGAATGGTATCCTGAATAATTGTTGCTAAGAAAAGATCGTACAAATTTTAAAACTACAATGACTAAAAAAAGCTAAGATATTACATTTACATAAAGATATTTAGTAAATTGAGTGTGTATATATATCTATTATCTAATTTGTCTAATTGTGAACTTAAAGTTGAATATGTTGAGGGAAATTTTTTAAGTGTCAAATATCAGAGATGTACCTGCAGAAATAATCGCCTAAGTTTTAAATAGTATACCAGTTGTTGCCAGAAAAAAGTATAACGGCAACAGAGATGTAAAGTATCGCAAAAGTATCCGAATGCAGAATTGCTTTCCATTGCGCGAGATATCGAATTGATACTTTTTGCTGCACAGAATGCATCGCAGATACACGTTTGACAATCGTCTCGGTCACGAGACACGCCTCTTATATAGAGACATCGCCGTCGCTCTGTTCACATGCGCGTGTGTGGCCATCGATTCTAAAACAAAACCATTAAACTGAGAACGCGATCTGTCAAATAACTAATTCTACCTTTATTCTTAATTTAACATGTGCAATTAATTTTCTTCCATTTATATTTAACCAAAGAATCGATTATGGTTTTTTTTGTAACATTTTAGCTATATATAATAATCCAATATATATGTATTTTTTTTTGTTTTCCTTCTCTCGTATTAAATTACTCGACCAAATTGCTATCTTTATAATGACTTGAAAAAATCTAAATTAATTTCGTGAAAAATGTCGATGGAAAACTCTGAAGTAAAATGCAACGATAGAATAAGGTTTAGTTAAACCAATAATGTATGGTGTGTAAGAGATATAATATAATATGTTAATAAAAAGCAATTTTCAGAGCTATGTGCAAGATATAATGGAAAGAAAAAATACTCATAAGAAAAGGAAAATAGAAGAGCAACAAAAATAGGAAAGACACATTTTTCTGAAAGAGTGCAATCAAATTTATCTTCCCTTCTTCAGAGTTAAAAGGATTAAATTGCTTCTCTAGGAAAATAGCGCATATCCACCCAATGAAGCTTTGAATAACCACAATTAGTGATGAAATCAAGTTCAATGTGTGTACTTAAAAATCCGAGTCGAATCCAATAATCAAGTTTCATTTTCTAGGATCCGAATGATACTCATAAGAAATAATATTTCATACATTGTACTTGCGAAGTAATCGAATCTAGAACAGTTATATTCGAATTTTAGATTGAGTACCTGCAAGATTCGAAATAGTACTTATAAAGAATCGAATCTGTCACAAGTAGTACTCGAACTCTAAGATAAAAAAAATCTATTTATAATACTTGCTACACATCCACATATTCGCGCACGCACACTCTCATCCCCACTCACACACCCATTCACTTACCCTCACAATTTCTCATAAGTACTCATAAAAGATTCGAACATACTTGATCAAGGTTCGAATGTACTTGGAAGTACTGTTCTTGTTTTTCGAGGTATTTATAGAGGGTTCGAACCTATCTCGTTCGAGGGTTCAAGTCTACTTAAAAGTACTGCTTTTTTTTCGATGTAATCATAGAGAGTTCGACACCATGCAAACAAATTCGAACCTACTTATAAGATACTCAATCCCATCACTAATCCTGAGTATTCGAACATACTTGATCAAAGTTCGAATGTACTTGCAAGTACTGCTCTTGTTCTTCGAAATACTTATAGAGGGTTCAAATCTATTTGAAAATACTGTTTTTTTTTTCTAATCATAGAGAGTTCGAAACCATGCGAACAAATTCGAATCTACTTGTAAGATACTTAATCCCATCGCTAACCAAAGTACATACATATGCCTCTCGACGCCATGAGATATGTCTGTCGAAAGGGACGCGAAAATTCCACGATAGACCAAAGTACCGAGGAGAATAATCGCACGCGGATGCTCGAATATGCGTGTCGCGTGCTGCACATGCACGCTCATGCACCATCGCGCGCGCATGGCCAAGCTGTTCAGGAACTGCGATGCGTGACCTAGTGCCGTTGCGACCGGCGTTCTACCTTCGAACTAGGTCTTCCTCGCGTTCCCAACTAAATCCGCACGCGGTGGCGAATGAGCCGGCGAGAATGCGCCATACGACGACGGCCGGCCACTTCTCGTACACTGGTGCATCTAGCGTGCTTATCCGAGTCCGTGAACAACCCGAAGACAATGCAAACTCTCGCGGCGAGCGCTCCTCTCGGATGTGTGACCCCGTCGCGGCTTAGAGCTGTTGCAAAACACGTTGCACGCGCAATTCTAGGTCACGTGCAGACGGACTACGCGTGTGACGATAATGATTTACAGTTGGAGAACTCTTGGCTACAGCGATGATTGCAATAATAATCTCAAGATTATGAAAATCTCGGGAGATTTTGAAAATATTATATACAGGGTGAACCGCGTAACGTGTGTGTATCCATCTTGTTAGTGGATTGATCAAAATTTTTTTATGTCGCATAATATGGTTCAAAGAGGCCCTTAAGATGATTATAGTATACATTTTATCAGTTGTCTTTTTTTGAAGTTTTCAAAGTTACCTTTAGTTTTTTATAAATAAATCTATAATTTTTTTACGCCCATTTTTCAGCAGATGTTGAGACGAGTTTGGCAAGCATCATGAAATATTTTAAAATTGAATAGTTCACGGGATATTTTATACTTTAATTCGACACACGCAATCGCGCAAAAGCGCTGTCGCGGGTTAACTTTGTCCGCAACCCCGCAAGAACGCGTTCGTGCTTTCATATTTAATTAGTAGCCTGGGAGAAAATGTCTCTCTGCTTCTGACTGTCTAGCAGCGATTTTCACGATTTTAAGCGTCTCATGTATTGCAAAAGAAACATTCGAACGTTTCATTCTCGACTCTAGATCTATAAGATCTACTAAAAGATTGCAGCAATAAATACAAAAAGTAATACCAAGCTCATTGACAGATCCCTTTTCCTGTTCTTTTTTTATTATGTATTTATATTTTAAAAATATGTATTAATTAATTAATGAATTGTAAAAATATGTATTAATTTTAATTATTATTATTAAAATTATTACATATATTTATATTTTTATTATTATTATTATTAAAAATATATATGAATTATTTTTCCTCATACAGAACGTTACGTAAAGAAGCCCGTATATTTCTCCGCGAAAAATAAAATTCGCGTCAACCGGAATATTGAAACGGACGATTACGCAAGGCGGGTCAACGGTAATATACATACGTCAGTCACCATTAGGGCGACACCGTTAGAATTTTGCTTACGTTCACTCATGTATTATACTATGTATAGAGCGACATGCGTGCCCGTAGCGGAATACGTATTAACATCGCGGACTCGCGACGAAACACCAACGGGGTCAATGCCTCCTATACGGAGCAGTATACTTCGCCGACTTTCCGTAAAGGTATGCCCAGAAACCTCACCTCACCCGAGATTCATATCCGAGACTAGATGGCGATAAAAACGAATGTGTTACGAGAATTTCCTTTTCAAAGCGTAATCGGTACCGTCGGTCCATACATCGAGATCTACCGCTTGCCGTTCGCACGACACGCGTCTCTCAACTACGTAAAATATAATTATCTACTTATTTATGCCGTTTGACGGTACACAAATGTGAGAGAAACGCCATATACTGTAATGGAAATGCAACAATGAATAATTGCTCGATATCAATTTCTTTAGAATAAAAATGTCATATTTTCGCGCCACATACTGCTCATGTTATGAAATTAAATATAAAATTTTCTTAAAATTTTAATATGTAAGTTTAATTTTAATTTCATATGGATATTTTAAACGTCGTAATATTTAAGTCAATACAGAACAATTTAGAAATGCTTGCCGTATATATATATATGAAAAAATTAGCAGCACGAAAACAACGACAAGGCATAAAAGGCATAAAAGGCATAAAAAGCATCAAGGACATAAAAGTCCGGGAAAAAATACAGTCGAGTCTTTCGAAGGCAGCGAAGGCGTAACTTTTACCTCGAGCGTTGAATTCTTGACGAAAAGCTCGCGCGAGAATCGCATAGTTTATCGAACGAGGTCGCGCATGACATCGAGCAATGTAAATTCGCAGTATAACTAAAGCGATTTACGAGTTTATTTTCCAAAAAACTAAAGAAGAACTAGATATGTGTTACGCATCGTATATACCTTGCTTGTAATGGCAAAGCGAAATGCCGTTTGACCAAATTGCGCACGCACGTGGCAGTACATGTAATAAAGCGGGATTGCCAAAAAGGACGAAAAGGATCATTTTTAACTGTAACCTTTTCACGATATATCTTGATTTTATCTTCTCGTTATTCGTTCCTTTTCTTGGGCCGGCGAATTACTCCGGCATAAATCAACCGCGAAAGTTTAAGGGGAGTTGTACCGCGACGTGGATTAATACAGACGATATATTAAACCATTGTCAAAATGTTGTAAAATGTTGTAATTTAATTCCTTTATTTTATTCTCTTCATTCGAAGAGATAATATCCAAATTTGACAAATATCTAATTACTTAAGCTTGAAACTTGTCGTAAACTTATGTAAACTGAAAAACTATCCTTGAAGAGTATAATACATTCATTTATACATTACATTTCACTTACGCGGAGTTCGATGCCTGAACGAAAGAAAAGAAGAAATGCGCAAAATTCGCGAGAAAAAAAGATCCGAGAAACGGACATTTGAAAGGGCGGTTTCGCGCATCGTTCATTGGTTGTGTCTTTCGCGTATGAATTCGCCGATGGGGTCCCGTGACGCGATGACGCGGTGGATTGGTTATAGAGGGGACGCGAGAAATATCAAGGAGAAAGAAAAAGAGAGAAGAAGGGACGCGGACGGTGGCAACCTCGAGGAAGCAGAGCGGTCGTTGACCCCTGAAAATACTCTTACGCATTGTGTGCCACTTCACTTGTGAGCAGTCTCGAAGCGAACGGAACGGGCCCCGCTCTCATCCTCTCTCGGCGAGCCAGCGAGAACGAGCCTCAGTGTTCACCGAGATTTGTTCGATGTTACTCATGATGAATTCGAACTTATGGTGATATCAGAATCTGGGCACGAATGTCCTCAAGTCCCCCGAATCTAGAAAAAGCAAGGGTGATGTGGATCTAATAAACCTGGTGATAGGCTTTAGGGTGGATCCAAACACCTAGCTAGTAACCCAGAGTGAGGGGATACAATGGGTCATCACGATCTAGGTGTCGTCAGGGACTGTATTAGTACCACTCACTTCTACTATACTACTACTACTACTATTATGGTGCATACGTATGGCATTCCGATAGCTCGCTATCTCCTGGTGCCCCATTGGCTCCCGATCTTTCAAGCCCTTGAGACATTCCCTCTCATATGTATTGACCGCCATCGTTGATTGGACCCCCGTAGAACTAACTGTACTCCGCCGGCTAGGCTAGTCAGACGTTGAGACCGTCAGGAACGTACCGCTCGAATTTCAGAGCCCACCTTCCGTTGTCCTGTCCTTTGTGGGCAAACATACTCCGGGGAACCAGCTCCGAAAGGACCGCAGATGGGCCCGCGGTGTCGGCTTTCGAGGAACGGGACCCTTCGACTGTCAATATCCACGGATCGTACAACGAATGCTCCGGACGTGGCTCCGGAGATGCGTTTTCTTATAAGATTACGGGACTAGTCACAAAAGATAGATTTCAAATACAGATGTTTTATAAGGAATCTCAAAAGAATACGGATATCCTTTTTATCACAGATTATAGAGCATAGACTAAACATGTATTTTCTTTAATCTACGTTTGTGAAGCTAATTAAAATTCTAGAGAAAATTAATTCTGGCGAATCAATCCTTGAAGACAAAAATTAACGGAATAGTGGTTTTATTTTTTAATTTGAATTGCAGTTTGTCCTCCCCCTCCCCCTTCAAATTTTATTTAAGGCTAATTGTGTTGAGATATTTAATATTGGAAATTAAAAATTGCTGGCCTCCTTCACAATAATAAAATGAAACTTTCATTATTTCCTATTATAATAGACGTTATTATAAAAGATGGCAACTCGATATCATTTCGTAATATTTATGACAAATTATGGACAGAGATATTTCAATCTCAGACATGGTTACGAATCGATGATATATAGCGTTCCTTAAAATAGCAAATTTAAACAAAAATCTTAATTTAATCAGCTAGACGTGAATATTTCAGAATTGGCGCGTTCCAAAAATAATTATGTCCAGTGTTCAAAAACAAGAGTTGGCTATTTTATTAATAGCAATTAATAATAATATATAGGATATACGTGTGTGTTTTCGGGACTTGAAAATTAAACTTAGATTAATTTTAACTGGGGAAACGACTCTTTTGTAATTTTTTTCGTACAGTTCCGCCAATATTTCAATAATTCTCGGAAGCTTTTGTTGAATCAAGATTAGTCAACGATCAGACGACAACTCGTATCACTCCGTTACGCATATCGCTGTAAATATATGATGCAAGTCAGCGTCCCGAAGGGAGGCAAGATCGCGCTAGTCATCTCTCCGACAACGGTAGCTGCTGCATCTACTCTAACCGTTCCGCTACGGCGAGACTTGATCTTGCATCGTCCTCCTTGGATAAGATAAACTTTACGCCATCGACCGGAGCTTGTCATCAACAAAGATACGCTTTTATAAAAATATCACTAATACTTACATCATTATTTATATTATTATTTTTATCGTTACGAAAATCATTTTTTAATATTAAGCCTCTGTCGAGCAAAAGAACTGATAAAAATATATAGAAATAGGATAGAAAAAAATATTTAGAATTTTTGGACAAAAGATAATCCTCATTTTAAGAGATTATCGAAATGCGTTATATCCAATGACCTCGAGATTGCACGTAAACTTTTAGCCAAGAAGTAAGAAATTTTTGCATCTCTTAAAGGGTCGACAAATCACGTCTGCGAGTCGCACTTCGACGAAGGGCGTTCTCTTCTTCGAAGAATATTCAATATGCCAAGCGCCTTCGAGGAGAGATCGCCTTCGAGAATGATGGCCGCGCGCGACCGCGACCGTAATCGCTCTTCCGCGTCGATCTAAAAGCGAGACGCAATCTCGCGAGAGAGCGAGATTCCTCTCCTCCATGCCGCGATGTAGGTGAAGTGGTAATTTCTAATGATACGTGCACCAAGTCGTGCGAGCCGGCCGAAACGCGCATCAAAGTATCTCACGCGTCCTACACGTGGTCGCGGGAAGAATCACGCGGGGGAGAATCCGCCTCGCACGAGAGGAAGAGGACCAGGGAGGAGCGACGGGTGGCGGTGATGCGCGAAGTAAACTAGTGCATCCCGGAGAATCGCACGCGGCGCGTGCAGCACGTAACGACGTGTTGCAAGGAGAGTATTTTCAAAAGGGTTAACGAACCCGAGACGCGCGCGCCGCGCCAACCATCTCCGCCGGTCATGTCTTACTTTGCGCCTCTTCGGCTCCTCGCTCGGGTCTGTCTGTCTGCCTTACCTGCCTGCCTGCCTGCCTGTCTTAGCGCGGGATGATCGCAACAGCATCGACCAGGGAAATCGGCCATTTTTCTCCCGATTCCGCGAACATGGATTTAATTTGAGTTCCATTCGAAAGTCGATCTCCGTCGGGGAAGCAGCGCTATATCGAGCTCATTTGTCACGCGCGACGGATGCTCCGTTCATCGCCCAGACGCTATGGCATCACTCTGAGTATCGCGACTCCAGATGAAAAAAAGTGTCTAGCAAAAGCTGCCTTTTTCAATTTTAACCTAATTTCAATCGTTCAAAATGGATTCAATGCAATTTATCCAACCCTAACCCTAACTCTAACTTTAACCTTAACCTAACCTAACCTCAGGGTTAGGGTTAGGGTTAGGGTTGGATAAATTGCATTGAATCCATTTTGAACGATTGAAATTAGGTTAAAATTAGGAGGGTTAGGTTGGATAAATTTCATTGAATCCATTTTTGAACGATTGAAATATTATGATTATATCTAAAGCATTCCAACCGAATTATAGATGGTACTTGAAGGAGGCCTACAATCGACGAGTTTCTATGGTATTCGATTTATATCGCACGCATCGAAAATTCGCCTCGCAATTCTCGCCACGCTAATCGAACTGTGCACGCAAAGAAAGACACTGCAGCCGCGATATTCAAGGTGAAGGTAAGATCGCGTAGATGAAAAGTGGCGATTCAACGTGACCGCCGTGATAGGCGGTCGCGCCATACGCAACACACGCGGTAACGACAAGTTAGCTAAGTAGTGCAAGCGTAAGAGAGTGCTCGGCACTAGAGGTCAGTAACCACTTGCGATCGTTCCGTTCCGTTCCGTTCCGGTTACCCGGCACTCCACGGGCGATCGCTCGCTTCCACCTTCTGCTTAGAACTTACCTATTAGCGTTTTCGCATTCGAGGCAAACGAGGATCTCCCCATTCCGTCTAATTCTTTTTGCGTTATAGAAGCTCGCCTTACGCCGTATAATGACGTTAGAGAGTTTTCTTGCGGCACCGTTATTCGGATACACGATAAGTATCTGACATGAGTTCCCATTTACGTAGTTCTTCCGCGAGGAAGTCAATCTTCCCCAGAAAAAGCCGAAAAGCGCGATTTTGTGTTTCATAAACGGATAGATTTAATTTTGCTATAAATTGAATATAGATATATATATAGGTAATAAGAAAAAAAAGAATTGAATTGAAATAAATTAATTTCTTGAATAATCGATCCTCTCTCAAAAAAATGACGTTAACATATAATACCTCACTTCTCTCAACTATCTATTTTAGTTAACTAAACAATTCTTCTTCTGTTTTATTTTATGAGGCTTATATAGAAAACCAATTATTAATAGCTATGATTTTTTCCAGGAAAGATGCACAAACATTCTCAAGGCTTCAATTATCGAAGAGATAATAATCTCCTTATTCTGATTAGAGAACATAATGTTTTAATTTTAATTAAATTCACCCTTCGATCCCATTCAGTCAACATGACTATATAACAGGAAGATGTTTCAAACGCGCATAATAATCTTATTTTTCAAATAAATAAAATACTTTACATACTTTGAGTTTATATTAATAAAAAATGTAATCCATGTGTTTAATTATCAAAACGTAAAAAAGAATTATATAATTGAAGAATAAACAATGAAATTTCAAGGACTTACGCCTCATTGCAGCGACATTCCGTCCGCGAGTATGACGTTCAATGATATTCCGTTACCATCGCGATTTCCTGTTCTGATTGCATTCTCCTTCCATAAGTGTCCATCTCATTCTTGCCATTCAAAGAACCGCCGGATAATGATTGATGCGAAATTTCGATGACCGCGGATTACCTTCAATTATCACATTAAACCTCTTTAGACGTAGCAAAACATGCATTCAATAAATGTATATATGTATATATACTTGAATATATTATAATAACGCAAAATTATTTTGTAAAAATATTTATATTATATAATAAATCTAATAAATAAATAACAATTAATTTGTGTGCTTTTTATTTACAGTTTTAAAAAAACTAACCCGAAGAATCTAATATATTGTTGCAATTACTTGACATTGCCATAATTTATTCCAAATTCTTCCTTAATAATCTATATTTTCGTAATCTAATAAATTATTTAATAAAAGATAAATAATTATTTATCAAAAATTCAATTCACATACTAATTAAAATTTTACGTTACAAAATTAGATTTATGCCATTTGCCAAATAAACGACCCGTATATCGTTATAGTACAATGATCTCACTGCTTCATGCGTGTTACGCAACTTGCGAAGAACAGCCGTATAAATTTATAAATCGGATAGAGTCTCGATTTTGTTAGCCGCGCGAAGAATCACGTAGGCGTCGACTGCGGAGACTTCAACGCCAGATATGAGATTTCGCGAGAGCGAAGCTTGCCAGATGCCGATAAAGCCATAGCCGTATCTCCATATCCGTTTGTACGCGGTAAGGTTGATGGTTTTGTGTTGTCGCAAAAAATATGAATGGCAGGCTGCTCTATCGTGATCGTGAAGACCGAACCCACACAGAATCTTTCAGCCATATTGCGGCAATCTTGAAACTGTCAATAAGATTGCAGCAACATTGCAATATCGAAGTAAATTCGCTAAGATAGGATTTCATAAATAAAACGCGAATATAATGATAACGATCATCGTGGGCTCGTATTTTCGGAGGTCAGTAACCAGAGAACGTAAAAGACACGCTCGTTCACCATTCACAAGAAAAGAGACGGAAAGAAAGACCTACGCATGTAATATGCTCGAGAAAAACTCCGACAAAGACAGAGAAAAATGCTGGAGGAGATAGAACGAGAAAAAAGGGAGAAAGAGATGATAAATTAAGAGATAAAGAAAAAAACAGAAAGTAGAAGAACAAAATAAAACATATATAAAAAAATTGATAGATCTTATTCTCTCCTGAAATAAAACTCAATGTGTGTGTAAAAGTACATAAATTAAAAAAATTGCAAAAGATGGAAATAAAAAATCACTATTATTTGCAAAGAAGAACAAAGATACAGATATATCCTTATTATACTTATATTTTTCATGCTTTTTTATATAGTATATTTATTTATTATATATGTTATCATTATTTTTGTATTTGCTTTAATTATCATTTATTTTATTATTTTATTTTTCCTTTATTTTCATGAAATTTTATATATTTCACTATACATTTGTATATATGTATATATAATTTTATCTTCATATTTCGTTTTGATACTGTATACACACACAATAACAAAATGAAAAATTATGATAAAATAAAATAAAAATTATGATAAAATAAAATGCAGAATTATAACAAAATTCGTTACATCCCATATTGGAGATTATATCTTGCTCCCTAGTATTTAAATGCTTTTAAATGCTTATTGTAATAAGCATTGAAAGAAAGAGAGAAAGAGAGAAACGGAGAAGGATAGAAAAAGAGAGAGGATACACAGAGTAGAAGACGGATAAAAGGAAACAAAATGAGAAGGACAGACAGAGTAAGAACGCACATGGAAAAGAGAATAGGATAAAGAAAGAGTGGGAGGCAGAGTGGGAAAGATAGAATGAGAGAGGGGAGAAAGGAGTAAGAGAGAGAGAGAGAAAGAGAGAGACAAGATAAAAGACAAGGAAAAAGTGAGAAGGGAACGCGAGGTCTTACAACAAGGAGAGGGAAACAACATGGTGGCCGAGGAGAAGCCGAGGAGCGGAGAATGAAACAGAGCGAACCGGCGATGAACGCGAAAGAAGAAGGATCGACGATATCGGAGAGACACAGAGCGCGCAATGATAAGGAGGATGAGAGGGGTCCATCGGGAGAGAAAGGGAGACGAGGAGAGGGAGGAGGAGATGAAGGAGGTGGGTAGATAGCGTACACACGGGAGAGAAGAATTTGATGCCGAGCATGCTAAAACGGGGGTGGGGAAGAATACCGTTGCTTCTGTCGATGGGGAATGCCCTGCGAGTATACGAACGGAACAAACTATCGCAGCAGCAGCGCCACAGAGCAACAAACTCGGAAAAAAAAGCGCGATATACCGCGCCTTGTAAAAAGGACAAATTCAATAGAGAGGAATTCGGGGAAAGGAAATACACGCATGATACGAGGAGGCAAGGAAGAGGAGAGAACTACGCAACGAATGAACAGAATCGATGAAGGATCACGAAAGGTGTTCGGCCCGAGAGTCATAGAGGAGAAAACAAGCTTGCTAGAGAGCCGGCAGCGTAGCCATCAGCGTGGCTCTGCCTCCTCTTCCTTCCTTAGGTCCCCTTCGACGGTCCCCCTTGCCACGGCGTATACACACGTATAACGCCCGTTCGCGCGCTCCAACTACGTGGATCGCACGCACACGTGTAAGAGGCGAAGAAGCACGGGCAAGGAGACACCTAGACTCACTTTAACCGCTTCGTGCTTGTCAGTTGAAACCACGCGACTCTGTACGGTGTACACACGATCGTATGCCAAGGACGTGTGACGGTCCTCGTCGACTGTTGGCGCGGAGGATCAAGAGAGAGGGAGAGAGAGAAAGAGAGAGAAAGAGAGAGAGAGAGGAAAGTGGTCCTGACGCGATTACGAGAGTCGCACTCCCAGTTCGACCACCTCGTGGTCGACCACCTCGTAACCGGCCGGCACGCGCGAAAGGGTGCGAAAGCAATCCACGGAGCAACAAATGATAATTTAATCAATAGCATCGATAACATCGGGTCGAGGGAGTTCCTTTTTCGGAATAGTGCAATAACGCGGGAGCAAGATATCATCGGATATTGTGATACTGTCCCAATCGAGATCGTCCCAATCATCGGTTAGTGTAACTGACACTTTGGTGTAAAGAAGGGATTTAGAGAAACACTTTTCGCGCGAGAGATCTGATCACGACAAGACGAACGATTGGCGCATATCGATGATGGATTATCAGTCGAACGTTGTCAGTGACTTTAACCAAGTGTGAGCTTCGACAGTTTTGTCAGTGAGAGAGGATCCATCGGCTTCCAGGGCAGACGTATCAGCAAGGTGAGTCTGTGTGCAGTGATACAGTAGCAATTTTTCCGCCGTAACGAACGCAAACAGCAGCATTTGTCAGATGTTCGACTCGCTCGCGAGGGGAATCAAACTACGTACATACGTCAAAGAAAGTTCGTGCGTGATATGGATAAGAATACCATCGCATTTGTTTTTCACCATTGTTCGCGCTCTGAATCGGCGTGTTTCACTCTCTCACACGTGCGCGCACGTGATAACATCCTTGCCTTATCAGCAATGTCACTCATTATCGCTATTCTTTCTATCTTGTTTTTTTTTTTTTTTTTTCGTTAAATCGGCAATTATCATAAAACTCACATTTGCAATAATAATTAAATCATCTGACAGTTATTATGATGTGTTTATCGCATATAATGAATATAATCAAATGTAAATGCAAAAGGAAATAAGCAAATAACGGATACAAATGCGATACATTTGCATTCGTTTTGGCTCATGTAGACCCGTTTTTTAACAATCGGAGATTCTAGGATTAAATATATAATAGAAACTATTGTTGTTGATTTAGTATGTTGAACATAACAGAATTCAGCTATTTACTTTTGAAAGACGAATCTAAATTATCAGATTCTGAGACATACAATTGAATGTGCTATTCAGTGATATTCTACAACTTTTGATAAATCTTGAACGCACATATTTCTACTGCTGGCAATTTTCTCCCAAAAATTGTTACTCTCCTAAAATCGATTATAATAAGTAGTTTAATTAATTGCTTAACACAATTAATTGATGCTTTTAAATTGCGTACAACACTAATAGAGAAGTTAATTATGAATTAACTATGTTAAGTTAATCAATTTTGCGATCATATTGTTAATTATCAAATTTTAATTTCTTCCTTCGATATATATATTTCGAACTTAAATAATTTAAGATATTTTCATAAATATTTGATAAATATCAAATTCCTATTAAGTCGCTTTATAAATTTACACATGTCTATAAAATATAAATGCAAGAAATCATGTTTCGTTGTCATTGTAATATAATTCATAATACGATTTAAATTAGTATATAAGAACATAATGAAAGAAATGAAACGAAAATATCACGAAAGTTATTAAAAGACTAACCAAAATATTTCACACATTATCGAATTGACACGCAAATCTGTCCTCGCTCGTTATTAATATTCGCGAGTTTATCGGCAAACCATTACGACGATCCAGATTGTCATAAATAAATCAGAAGTTTGAATCGAAGCTCAGATGTGATTAGATGAAAAAATTTCGCATTAGTTTAATGATTTTTTTAACTCTCCATACGATTACCTGCAATTAATAACACGAGTATCGAGTAAGCGGAAAAAATATTACGAATAAAGTAAGCAAACAATGCAACGGCATTCGACAATTATGCAATTTTGCATAACGGTCCATCAAGACGGCATCGGCAAAGTAAGTTGTATAAAACGGCGAGCATAATCGCGCGGAACGAAAATGAATATATACGAGGCAGTCTCGAGTACTTTGAACCCTTCGATATATGCGTTACGTCATGCAGGAGATGCTCTTCGAATACAGAAAGTGTTTCTTCACACTCGTTTTTCGAGAAGTCTCAGAGTCTCTAACGGTACCAGGACCAAACCGAAAGCATGGGAAAAAATTATAGTAAAAATAATATATATATAGTCGATTAATTTTTTTATATTACATATACATATTATATTGCATCTATTTGGATCGAATTCGAAATTGATTATTTTTGATGGGTTCTATTTACGATGCAACAAATAAGTGCAAAAGAATGCACATTTGACATATATTTTCATTATGTAATATATAAAATACAAATTTCACTTTTATGTATTTATAGCATCTTTCAATTCACTGAGATTATATTTGATATCAAGTATATAGATCAATAATCAGTTTCCATATAAGGTATAAGAAGGATTATTGGAAGATTTACTACAAACAATAAAATAATTAAATAATTAAAAATTTGCAATAAAATAATAAAATAATTTAAAAAATATATATATGTATATACGCAGCAATCAAAGTTTAATTTATTTTTGTTTTCCGAAGGCAAAATAAAAAAATAAATAAATAATCATCTGCCCAGCATTCAGAATTTCGAGCGGAATTCTTCGTCAATATAAAACCATGATCTAAATGCCAAAATTTTGTATGATTTTGCTTTCCTTTTCTTTTTAAAAGAATAAACGACCGATTTTTATGACGCCATTCACGACAAACCGTTATATCTTGACATCTGCTCAGTCATTAGTCGAGCAAGGATACAGCTGGATGTATACGAGCGAACGTGAATTTTCGCTGTTAAAATTCGAAAGAAGTATACTGTAACTAATGCGAACAAAACGCGCGCGTTCGTCATTCGCGCATTCAATTTGCATTCAGATTAATTCGTTCATGAAATGAATCAACGTATATCAAAGAAAGTTCGTGCGCGAATATACGCACGCATTCTTTTTTTCATCATTGTTCCCTCAGAATCGACACATGGCTTGCATAAATACACGTGACGTTATCGTTGTGTTATCCATAGTGATGTTATCCATCTCTTTTTCTCCGCCAAATAATATAATTTAATAACATAAATCTCTATATAACATTATTTCTTTGCAATTATAACGAAACTCGCACTTGCGATAATCATTGCAATCATTCATCATTAATTCTGTCCTTTCCAACTACATATCCTATTTCTACTTTTCATCTTTCTTCTTTTCCAGACTGTCTGTCTGTTATAGAAACAAGAGGTCCACGGGAAAACACCGTTAAATGCATGTATTTCCTAATATGACGTAACGGTGTCTTGTTTATGACGATCTTTTTTTCTTTTCTTTTTTTTTTTTTTTTCGTAAAGCCGGTTCATCCTTGAAATTGACGTTATTAATGATGACGTTTATATATAATGGAACGAAATCTTATTATGCGACAATGCGAGAGAAGCGAAATTAGAATAAAGAAAGAAAAAGCGGGAATGTTTGAAGAGATCAAACAATTGCGAGATTTAAAAGAAACGGAATGAAAAAAAAAAAAATTTTTCGTACCTTGTATTTACGGTTTACGTACCTTATCAAGCGTCACTTAGCACGTTGAAAATACGTTAAATATACATTGAACACGTTGAAAAGGCCGAGCAAATTTCTTACCATGCGCGCCTACGAAAATTTCTACTATTAAAAGCATATAATAAATTTTGTTATCACTGGAGAATTAAGATATTAAGAGATTTAAGGGGAAAAAAAAGAGATTTCATACTTCAAAAAAGCTGATTTACACATTTAAGAAATTACCATGCTATTCTATTTTTGCAATTGTTTATATTATTAAGTTTATTTATTTTTTTTTTTTTTAGAGAGAATAATTCCTATATTTACCGATTATATTACAAACGCGAAAATTTACATATTTAAGAGATATTTATATTTCACGTATTTTTATTTTACAGCATCAAAGATAGAAATTCGCCAAAATTGTATATCGGTTTTTTTTTTATAGATTCAATATAGTTTATACTAAGTAAATCCGTAATGTGTAAAGTAACGCCGTCCAACATCCGTCTGACATCACGAGGTCACGCTAGGATATTTTCAGATGCCGATGCCGATGCCGTTACGATACCGTTTCCTCGCGTGTTACAGGATAAGTGCTTTTCGATTTTGAGAATGGCACGCCGTGGGAGAGGATAATGGCGCTTGCAGGTGCCTACTAATGTGACATAACGGTATCCACAGACCGCGGTTCGTATAGCCGCGGTCACTGCGAACTTGCGTATATGTAATGATTTTCGGGGTGGGAGGTGGGACAGAGGGAAGGAGAGAGATGATGGTTTTGTGAGTGAGTGAGCGAGAGAAAGAAAGAGAGAGGAAGGAAAGAACAGAAGGGGACGGTCGATTTATTGGAACGGTCGTTGCACTTTTCGTACGGGGGGCACTGATCGAAAAGATCCGTATTTTCCTGCGCGTCCGCAAAGCGATCAGAGACCGGGAAATATTCTCAATGTCCTGTCATTCCATCTAATATTTCGATCAGCTGTTCTAGCTCTTAACATTTATATAAATATATTTAAATATTGGCATTATATATATATATACATAGACGATCATCAATTAAAGAGCAATAAAGATATCTAATAATATTTAATCAATTAAAATTATTTCTACGATCATTATATATTATTTTATTATCATCAAAAGTAGAAATGAAAAAAGGACATCAGGGAAAGAGAGAGAGAGAGAGAGAGAGAATGCAATCTTTCTTCATCATGATATAATTATAAATATATAATTAATAAATAATAAATAATTAATATAATAATATAACAAATAATATATAATTAACAAATATATATTATTTGTTTCGCGATACATAATTGCGCAAACTGGAGATTCTACTATATACAGAAAATGTTTCGCAACTAAGTGTTTCGCGCGATTGTTTTTGGACAGCTAATTCACATGCATGTTTTCATAATGAACATGTTTCTTCCGGCGCCGCACGTTTCGCAACGGTGCCATAATCTAATCAACGGGAAATCGGACTACACGGCGCGCGCGGCTTTCTCCATCTTTAGGAGAAAAAAAAAAAAAAAAAAGAATCAAGGGTGGTCGATGACCGTGTCGTTCTTAGGCCTAGCCTAGATTCGTCGTCCGCCGCGGACGAGCGGCGAGGCTGAAAGTACCGTAGTGCCATTTTCCATGCAAAAATTGCGCGCTTGTCCTGCGCGCGATTCCGCGATAATACACACGCCGAACCGTAAAGTATTACGCGCTACCGTAACGATGACCGTCGGCCGCGTATATACGGGGTGTCCCGTTCGGCGCGATACTATCTCGTGGGTGTCGTTGCATTTAAACAATATGTACCTCCCGCAATGTAATTCTCATAATTGTGTCGCACTTGTGTTTTATCTCGATGCACAAAATAAATTAAATTCCTGAAATATGACTAATTTGAAACTATTATTGCATTTTAATGAGAGACACACACACTTACCTCGCTGTAAGACTTCTTAAATTGTATTTTAAGAATTTATTAAATATTAGGATAATTGTATTATTTTCGTATTCTATTCGTGAAAATAATATTATAAATGGCATCCAAAAATCGGCAAGAGTGTGTAGGAGAGAGAGAGAGAGGTATCCTATATACTTATTATTATTATGTTAGAAAATAAATATTTATTTCAAGCGCGAAAGAGGATTTTCTCTTTTGCAACATAACATCTAACGGACAGACACGCCGAATTAGTGCAAATTTTCTCCCGACGACCGGAGTGCAATAAACTCGGCCTGCATTTTCTGCAGCGTGCAGACTAGACTCTCCGAAGTATTACGCGGTACCATAACCCCGATTATACTATCTATAGGGTGACTATGAAATGTCGTAAGAGTTTAATCCGTAACTACGGTAAAACAAAATGTATGACAAAAATATTCACAATCAATCTTTCTCTCTCCGCCACCCCCTCTTCCCCCCTCCTCTCTCTCTTTCTCTCTTTCTCTATGTTTCTCTATGCACTGAACTCGGAAGTGTTACATTTGTGTCCGGGTACCGCTAGATTACTCGTGAACCCGCGCGGCCCTAATGCGCACGATCAATGTGCCGAGATAAATTAAGGAACAATGGAATTTAAAGTTGAATTCGTGTCAGCTGTGCCACACTAGTAATGTGACATAACTCGTATAATAAATAAAAACGCGACAGTGCGATGTCCTATGTCGATAATTATGTGGCATATCCGTGAAAAATTATCATTGGCCAAATCAAGGAAAAAAAAGCACGACTGGCATTATTTTCCGAAAAATAATTGAGATCTTTCTCTCTCTTTCTTTTTTTATTATTTTTAGAAAATTAATCTTAAAATACACGGATATCTTTGACGAATGTGAATTAAATATTTTATTTTCTTCCATTATTATATTTTATTTTATTTTCTTCTATTATTTTTATTCTTGAAGAATTTGGAACTGTTTTCTGCATAAGATAAAGATTTGACGATTGCATCGAAAATTATAAAATAAAGATAAAAATGGCTTAATTAATTAATATTTATAGGATGACTCAGCGGAAATTTTCATTAGAATTTTGAAAGTCCACTTCCATGAATAATAGCACGTGTCGATTAATTTGATCGAAATGATCCAGCAAGATCGTCATTGTGCGCGCGCGTTTTTCTCATTCTCTCATTTACCCCTCGCGGAATTCATCAATCGATGAAGTTTCCATCGCGATCTAAGTGCAAAGCGTCGTACTTTGGATCGCCAGTGTTTATCGTTAGAGGAGGCATCATTAAATTCTCGCTTGTTTATAGACAGTTTCTTTTTAACCTTCTGTCAATTTCCTTTTTTTTCATCTTTTCGTCAATGTACTCGGGTACCCGAGTATCATATAATGGAACTGATTGATTAACTTTGTGTGGTCGACTTTTGGTTAAAGAGAGAGCCTCTAAGGGTCGAAACTATAATTTCGCTATTCAAGGGGCGAATACTGTTGCGAGCAATATATTTAAATAACACTGTATATTTCACAGACACACTTTCGCTTGCCGATAAATTTTTAATTTCTGTCCGTGATGTGTATATTGATTATAAATAATAACAATTATAAATATATATCGATTCGTGTGTGATTCTGAAAAATCCATAATACAAGAAACACGTTTACACACGACAAAAGATATAATTTAACAAAATCTAAATCAGAAACTTTTCAGCAGACAAAATTTCGAAAACTCAAAGTATTCACACAAATACGCATTCTTGAATTTCACTAGAATGGATTTGAATTTTAATGTATTTTATTTTACTTTAAAAAAATGTTACGAAACCGTTATGAAAGGTAGCGAAAATGAAAAGAAGTCTAAAACGAAGATCGAAGAGATCGAAGATCGAAGAAAGAAAATCGAATTGCGAAGATCAAAACGCTCATCGAGCATCGAAGTATCACGAGACGCCGCGCGGCGCGTATGTATATACCGGGTGTTCCGCGACGAGAGGATAACGTCCGCGAATGGGAAGGAAAGTTCGGACGCTCACGTATATACAGGAGGCTCGCGAAGCGAGGAGTCAATGACCGTTCTACATTGACGCGTTGCGCCGGCCCGAGCGCCGGCTGAGTTGAGTAAAGTCACGGCCAGCCGTCAGCCGTGAGATTCCCTCCCTTCGCTTCACTTCGCTTCGCTTTAGCCTTGCTAGCTGGCCTAGTGGCGGCGACGAGCCGCGCACGAGTCCGCTTAAATTATAAGAAAAAAAAAACTTTTCCGCGGCGCACAAAAATTTAATAAATAGATTTATATAATTTGGTTTGTACAGGGTGAACCGCGTAACGTGTGATCATCTAACTTGTGACCAACCTAACCTTAAATTATTCCGTTATTAGTAGACCGATCGAAATTTTTTTTTCTGTGTCGCATAATATGGTTCAAAAAGGCCCTTAAGATGATTATAGTATACTTTTTATCAGTTGTTTTTTTTTTTTTTTATTTTCAAGATTATCTTCAGTTTCTTATAGATAACCTACAATTTTTTATAAATAACCTACAATTTTTTTAAAATTATGAAAAAAGTTCTTTTATATATGAACGATTTCTTTCATCTGTAGCATTATGTATAATACTATTGACTTTTGGCGCATAGGAAAAACTTTTTCATAGCGATAATTTTTCAGAGCTAGCTCGAAGTCTTATACATGTCGAGATTTCAATTAGTAAGTTCAAAGTATCCTATATTCCGCGAGCACAATTAAATTGGCACTTATCGATGTATCAAGGCCGTGCACGCGACAATGAGAGGCGGCTGTGAATCGTTACCGGCAACTTTACCGTGGGATGAGAAATTCAGTAACGCGAAAGCCGCAGGAATCCATTGCGTTTCAATTTAACAACGAATTACCGGTGAGAAGAAGCGCGCGCGTACTTTTCTTATGAAATTTCGGATTGTATAATCATTCTTCCATTATATTCCTATTCCTTTATATTCTAAGCCAAACAAAAGACAACTTTTTCGATCCACTCAACATAGTACATATGTATATGTATATTCGCTTTATTCATGTTTAATGATAATACTATTATTCATTATATGTCAACACGGAAATAAAGCGGATTTACATATCTTCATGCGTTTTGCCGAAGTACTATGGACGATTTATTTTGTAGGGACACAAGTAAACTTTCCAAACTTTACTTGCGCGTAATTTCAGAACTATTTCGTCCTTTCCGCGAGAGAAAATTCTGCGCAAGAATGCAACGATAATTAAAGTTGATGTACGCTCGCAATAAAGCGGATGAAATACCTGCATGATTCCGCCGTGCAACCGGCAGATACACAAAACCAGAAGACAGCGAAGCAGGAAGTGATTCTGTAGAAAGGTACACAAACGACGCTCGAGCGTGAACAAGAACAAATCGCGGATCCGCTAAAAACGCGTTTCTCTGTGTATAATGACATATCTGATGAATATGATTAGAGAATTGAGAGTAAATAAGACAGATGATGACACATTTAGCGCAAAATATATGAGTAATGAAATCCGTGAGGATTCGTGCCAAATAAGAAGAGAATTTTTCCCGGCACAAATTTACCTACTTTTCTCGTTCGGCTGCCGACTTTTTCACGCTGTCAATGTTGAAAAATTAATCATCCATCTTTTCCAAGCAGCGTTAAATTTACCTTGTCACTCAATACGTGGCTCGCACCGCAAACGTATCCTTTACTCTTACCACGGCCATAAACGCATTTTACTATCGCCACGATGCGCCGAAAGAGGTACACTTACCTAGAAAGATATCTCTTAGAATTTCCATTTTCTCAAGTACCCATGAACGTTGCTGGAATATAAGCGGGTGGACGAAAGAAGCGAGTCTTGATCGATTAGCAATTCAAAAAATCTCAGATTACTCGATCTCAGATTAATCGGGAAACAATTTCAAAGAATATATTCTTCTTTAATTTCACAAGCGAGTAATAAAGCCACGCCATTTCAACAGTCATTTACAGCTTTGTCTTAATTTTTCAGTAAGATCGGAAGATTCTTAAAGAAAAAAAAATTCTTCTAAAGGAATTTTAATCGATATTAAAGCTGTAAATATTCGGATAATTTAATATCCAAATATTATCCAAGATATTTTTTAATCTATTAAAATCTAGAGTGTTTAGATAATTTGAATATTCAAATGTAAGAAATTTAATAATTTAAAGGATTGATCAAGAGGATATTCGAATATTCAATCTAGACTATATCTACAATCCTAATTGATGCACACTTCCGGTTATCGAGATTTATTTCGAGAATCATTATTTATGATAAGTGTTAAATAATTTTTTAATTCCAATAAATAAAATATTTTATCTTGTAGTATGAAATTTCTGATAAAGGGAAGAAATATTTATTTTAAAAAAATGAAAAAAATTATGTTTTTACGCAAAATACTTTTCAGATTTATATGTTCCGACGTGTTAAAATTGGAGAGGTTAAAAAAGTTCTCTCAAGCTTCTGAAGTAAAAACTGGAGATAATTGTGGATTGTTTCGGTTAACTGTCGTGTAATGTTACACTTGCTAGACAATTAGCCGGAGCTGCCAACTGAAACACGATGCAGCTGAGAGCAGAAGAGAGACAGAGAAAGAAAAAAAAAGAGAGAGAGAGAGAGAGAGAGAGAGAGAGAGAGAGAGAGAGAGAGAGAGAGAGAGAGAGAGAGAGAGAGAGAGAGAGAGAGAGAGAGAGAGAGATGGGAAGATTTCAGGATTAGGAAGAGTTAGACGCGCAAGAGCACGTAATTTTCGCATTTCCTGATTCTTCAGCGAGCGACAAAACAGACGACAGAATTATTTCGCCGCATTCTACAACGCGCATTCAAATCGCATTAAGCGGATAATATGCCTGAGTCTCGGCAGCGAGCGGACGCGCTCGTTCGTTATATAAGGTGAAAGGGCGACTGACATTGACATTGAAGTTCCGAGCCGTTCGATGCGGAAACGCATAAACTCCGTTATTTAATCTCTTTCGCAACGATTACGAGATATATCGCTCTATCGGTGTAACGAAATACGATTATACTAATATTTCTCGCCTTATCAACAATTGAGAAAACGCATTATACAAGGTATGCAAATACGAATGCGATAATTTTAATAATAATTGACAACGATTGACGGCAGATTTTCTTAGAAAAAAAATTTCAAGGGAAATCATCATTCACATGGTGTAACTTTTTAATCTTGAGTGTGCATTAAATATCTTTGCAATTGCAAATACTTTATGTATTTAAACTTCAGAAAAGTATATGTAAAGTGTATTTGAATTTAAGTAAAAATAATGGCATTTTTTAAATTATTTAATGACATTCTGAAAGCTCCAATCTTTCACTTTCTCGATATATAATCTCGTTATATCTATAACTAGAAAGCTACTATTATAGCATCTTAACACTGTTGAGTCGAGGAAAACTAGACTCTAATTTGATCGGCTCTTTTTATATACAGACTAAAAAAATTTTATATACAATATTATATTTTTTTACATGCAGACTAAAAAATAGATTCTACTTTTTACTTATGCAACGCGATAGAATGTTTGGCGAGATTTTTCAATACGTTCAATAATCAAATCTTCGCAATCAATTACATCGAGAGGATGTGTGTGCTTCATTATTATTCAAGAAATCTGGTAATTCGCGTTACTATAAAATGCCGGACGACGTGAATTTTTGGATAAGAAATTCTCAATTTTCTCATATCAGCGATATCGCGCGCGCGCGCGCGCGCGCATTCGACAATCTCATCCCGAAAGTGAGAAAAGTATACCCGAAATATAGAAACGCTTGACCTGCCTCACTCTCTCACGCTATGTCGAGCACAATACCCGAATAACCGACGTTCTTATCTGTCGCAACAATTTCTCCGTTGCACGTACCACGTGTCGCACCAACGTCCGTTATCATAGCGTCGTCTGGAATATTCTGTAACCCAAGAAAGAGTTCAAATATATATGCGCGATGCACATGTGTATGACGTTTATATTTTTTTATAGACATATACAATCTTATCTGTTCTATATTATTTAATTTTTACTAATCTTCTATTTTATTATAATTTCTAGCGCATTGCTCCTACAATTTCTTGCGCCTGTTTTTTTTTTTTTTTTTTTTAGTAATAAATGTTGCAATCGAAAATCTATAATTGAAAAGTTTAATGAAAACAATCACAAGGTATGCTTCAAATCATTTTCCATTAAATATTGATTGACAAAAATTTCGAATTATTTATTTTATAGAATTGCCAAGATAATGCCAAGTTGATATTTCTAATAAAAATATTTAAATATATTTCGTATATAAGCAAAGAGAGGGAAAATACATATAATTATAAAATATTTGTATCTGAAATATTTCTAAATTCAGCGGCACAGAAAATAGTCCTTGTCTCTGTCACAAGAAAAAATTAAAATAAATATATTTTTCATACTTTTAATAACATACCTTTTCGCACTAATAAGTTATCAAATTCTAAAAAAATCGATCTCCTCCATTTCCAGCATTTGTGCCACTTTGCTAACCGCGAAAGTCAAATATTCTACTTTAGCTAAAGAGGAAATGCATCGATACCGGTCACATGTGTGTGTGCGCGCGCGCACTTGACCTACTAGCTTTATTCTAATCAAATAGTTATATTCTCGCGATTATAATTCGACTATAATATATTCGCGAATATAATTTATTAAAGTCATACGCCATGTTTCTCTCGTGATGTTCTCTCTCTCTCTCTCTCTCTGTCTCTCTTTCTCCCTTTCTCTCTCTCTCCCTCTCTCTTTCTCTTTCTCTCTGTATTAAAAAAATTTTTCAATCCGCGAAAGATGAGAAGGAGAAAAGACAACGCGTTGAATTGGCAGCATGCCACGATGAGTAGTGCGAAGAACGCAGCCCATTTCGGAATGAGGATGCCGAGTCGGTGTGTGCCGGTTAGCGCGGCACGAAGTGTGCTATTACAAAATAGGTTATGTAGCGCGCAAAGAGAGTCGGGTTCAACAACCGGCGAGAACGGTGAACCGTGAGGCGAGCGAGCAAACCCGGTAGCGAAAATGATATAGCGGTCGTCCGTGTACTGCGCGCTCGCTCGCTCGCTCGCACGCTCACTCGCTCCGGCGAGTAGGGAGAGGCGCGCTTTGCTCGGCCCGCCGAGGCTCATGGCCGATCGCGAGTACGCGCGATCACGTGTCCCCATTGAAAGCGGCCGCGCGCCGTTCGGCCCGACGTCGAGTCGCACCACTCGTTTGAGGCAGGCGCGCGACGTACGTTTCCACTTGTACTTTTGCGAAACGGCGCAGGCGGCCGTGCGAGGGTCGATGTACTCGCGGCCCGAAGGAGATCAGTAGCGATGGGATCAAGTTCAATGTGTACTTAAAAATCCGTGTCGAATCCAATAATCAACTTTCATCTTCCAGGATTCGAATGATACTCGTGAGAAATAATATTTCATATACTGTATCTGCGAAGTATTCGAGTTTTAGATTGAGTACCTGCAAGATTCGAAATAGTACTTGTAATGAATCGAATCTTTTACAAGTAGCACTCGAACTTTAAGATTAAAAAAAATCTATTTATAACACTTGCTACACATCCACACATTCGCGCACACACACTATCCCCAAAATTTCTCATAAGTGCTCATAAAAGATTCCAACATACTTGATCAAGGTTCGAATGTACTTGGAAGTACTGCTCTTGTTCTTCAAGGTATACTTATGGAGGGTTTGAACCTATCTCGTTCGGATTCGAGTCTACTTGAAAGTACTGTTTTCTTTTCGATGTAATCGTATAAAATTCGAAACCATGCAAACAAATTCGAACCTACTTGTAAGATACTTAATCCCATCACTAGTGATCAGTTTTGGCGTGCTCTCGCTGTGCTCTTTCGTAAGGAATCGACGCTGTGAGGAGGAAGCGTGCGAGCATGTCCTGAAGCAGTATGACTTTGGATTGTTTTCGAGCAATAAAATTGCCCCTTAATCGCGTTTTAAAAATTAGAGAAATGCGATATTTATTTTATCAATATCATAAAATATAGGTTTATATAATATTTGTATAACTTAAACGGCCAAAAGAGAAATATATGTATATATATAGTTAGTATTAATTTTTATTAAAATTAATAAAATATTAAAATAAAAATATTAAAAATATAATATACTTGCAATATTTGTCGCAAATTTTTAATAAACTGTTTTTAAATTTTGTTACCTATTACGTACCTAAATATTACATGCTTAAAATATAACAATTTAATTAAAGTTTTAAGATCTATTTTAAATTACTCGCTATATGCTGCGTGAAATCTATTAGTAAAATAATAATTATTTTACGGCTGTAATTTGTACTCAAAGAGGACATCGCATTAGCGAACTACATCTTGTTCCATTTTCATCATCCATTGATCAAACGATGTTTGCCTTTTGCCAGAGTTGTGCTTTTGCGAAAGCAAAGTGTAGTAAAAGCGATGCAGATATAAATTACAAGCTTGTTGCTCTTTGTGAACAACATTTTCTATTTCCCTAATGCATTCAAACAATGCGAGTAATTCAGCGTTTAAAAAGACCCCGGCTTTCAAAATAAAAACTCATTTCATATATTTATTTTCTATGATTAATTATTTTGTCCGTTGGACACGAATATATAATCACAAATGGATAAAATATAAATTAAATCATATTAAAAAATAATTTTTCTATTAATCTGTGCAAACACTTATCGAAAATTAAATTTTCAATAAAAACATATGTAATTTAATACTTCTCTTAAACAATGTTTTTATACAAATTAAAATGTTTTCATCACAAAAATTATTTAATATATGTGCGTATGCTTATATGTGTAATAAAAACTGTCTAAGTATTAATTTATTTTTCTCCTCGGGCGACTAATATTACAAGTTTTATAATTTTTAAAACGAGGTGCGAAGAGAAATTAGTTCGCGCGTGCGCAAATCACCCAAAACTAACTCAAATATATTTAAATATTTCCAGTATAATGAGAGCCTCTGATCTGGTATTCTGATTCATTTCTCTTTGTATTACATAAGAACCAGTAGATGTCAGTGTTTCCTCTTAAGGTGTGCATATTTGCGTAAGCATACAGAAGTTGCATATTACATGCGATCGAAATTATTGCGCGATACGAAACAAGTCTCGTCTTTTAAAAAAGTAATTGTAAAAAGGAATAAATAGCACAACGAGTCAATTTAGTTTGCACAAATCAATTTGGCTATATTACATTCACAAGCAACACTAATTCGATAAAGATAATTAAATTTAAAAAATATTAGCACTATTATCGCGAAAAACTGAATACGAATATATTTCGTAAATAAAATTTTGTCTGTAAAAAAAATCATAAAAAATAATAAATAATTTATGATTTTGTACTTAATCTAATTTGAACTATATATCGATTTGTAGAAGGTAAATTTGTAGAAACTTAAGAATAAATAATCTTAATATAATATAATTAGTATAATAATAATTATATAGAATATAAATGATAATTAATAATAATTAATATAAATATTATTATTAATATAAATGATATTAATAATAATTAATATAAATAAGAAATTTAGGATAGCGTTGAAGATTTTCACAAAGTGCCACATATTTAAAACATAAAAAATAAAAGATTAAAATAATAATGTATATAAGAGTTTATAAAATTATATATACAAGATTTGTGCACAGTCTCTCCAGAGGAAGTTAAAAAGATGCACACGCCGTTCGGAGTAGAAATGCAAGTGTGCGCGATCGCTTATATAATATGCATAAAGAGAAAACGCAGACACACGAATGAGGAAGACCCTGAAAAAAAAAGAGAAGAGACTTGTGATAAGAAGTCGCAGATAAGCGGACAGTCGGCTGCCTCAAGCCTTACCGAAAACGAATTCGGTTTTACTTTTTGGCCGTGTGCCTCCCTCCCTTTTTCCTCCTCTCTGTGTTCCTCCCTCTTCCTCTTCCTCTTCCTCTTCCTCTTCATCGTACAACGGTGCTTTTACGCACCTGTACACGCATAGACGCGCGTACATAGAGTGCAGGCCCACATATATGTATATATACCTATCGTCCTCACGTATTCACGCGTTTTACGACCGTTTGGCCGCGGCACTCGATGTTGTATGTACCTGTACGGTACTTTTGGTATATACACAAGGCGCGGGTTTTATATGTACAGTTAGGCGAGTGACGTGCGACAATCCGTCGCTTCGGTTTCGATGGCCGTGGCAGTAAGCAGGACGCAGGCAAGGGCGGATCGGAGACATGTTTACGCTAAAAAATCTTTTCACATCACACACACATGTATATAAATTATATATATATATATATATATATATATATATATATACAGGGTGTCCTAAAACTTGAGGAAAAATCGTCTCCAAATAACCTCAGGAATCTCCCATTAAAAGGAAGTACGGTAGTTTTAGGATACCCTGTATAATATATATGTATATTATATATATGTACATATATATGTATATATGTACCTATATATATACACACACACACACATACACATGTACATACACACACTGCATAATCTTATCTGTCGTCGTTGCGAGCAAATACAGCGATAAATACCGTTTGTGCGCCCGATTTTCTTCGATCGACACGAATCCTCTATGACGACATGCATCAGGTTTTCGCATTTAAATACGCTATCATCTTCAACAAAACGAAGGGTTGACTTGGAAATCGTAGTTTTTACAGCGATACCATCAAATCAAGTATAATTGACGAAAACTGTTGCGCGTATGTGTGATTCTCTCTCTTCCATTGCAAAATAATATTTTGTATTACAATATTATGCGCGCAATAATAAATCTTCTAGTTCCTTTTTAACTTTTAATTAAAATAAAATTAAAATTGCAATTAATTGATTTTGATTAATTTAAAATTGCAATTTGAAGAGATCAACTCTTTGTATGTTTTCTTACTTGATCGATAGTGATTTTCGAAGATGGTGTAAAAATAATTCAAACGGAAATAATTAACAGGAGAGACATATAAATAGAGAGACAAATAATAAAAATGAGGGAGGGAGAGAGAGAAAAAAAAAGGTAGAAAGCAAACGTGTTTTAACCGTTGGAGGAAACTCTTGATTCTTTAAAATACACTTTTTATCGATTTTCTTCTCAATAAATGATTTAAAACTGATAAATTTATTTATAAATGCTATAAAAAATATCTAACTTATGATTTTCGTTTTGTACATCACTCATGTTTTAATCACTTAATCATAATTTTACTCATTATGGCAGAAGAGATTCGCACTTTTTTATAGTTTTGTAAATTTAAAGAATTAGAGAGCAAAGTAAAATTGAAATCACAAAATTACACTATTAATTATTTCTATTGTATAAAGTACAAATTATTATTTTTTAATATTAAAATACTATAGCATACACATACAAAGAGCAGCATGCAATTACGATTTGTAATTTTCACATTTAATCATTTTGAGAGAGATTAATCAAAATAAAAATCATTGTGCGGGACGATATAATACGAGAAAGGACATTATCCGATGTAAAGTCCTGGCGCAGCGGAGATTACAAAAATTTGCACGCGTTAAAGTTCGTTCACCGACTCGCGATACTGTCTCGTGCGACCATACATGTAGCCACACATGTCCTAAAAAATCTTAAAATTACAATTATCATTTTACTTAATTTAATTAAAAATTAAATCTATAAATGAGCTTAAGAAAGAAATGCGTCGAAAAAAAAATACTCGTGTAGACAAAAGTAGCAACGATAGTTCCAGGACACCCCGTATATATACGCTATGCAGGTAAAGATCCCCTATGGGGGTATCGGAACCTCGTTACTCAGTGCACCATGCCTATGGTGTGGTCCAAGTTTAAGTAGATCTCCAAGTGGGACAACGACCGGCAGAGACCTTCTTTCGGATCCGTGGCGAGGAGAGAATGGAGAGGATGCCATGGCGAACGAGAGGAAAGAAGGACGAGGCTCGCTCGCTCGCTCGAGGGAGGGAGAGAGTGAGGTTTGGACGAGCGAGAAGATGGAGGCAATCGCGAACTCACTTTGCTAATTCACTTGCTCGTTGCTTTTCCGGTTTACATTTTGCTACCAGCCGGGTACAACGGCCTCTAAAGCCGCGCGCTCGGCCGACTGGAAAACGAGATTTTCAATGTTACGCGCGATGAATGGAAACTCGCTGAAATCGAAGCCGCGGGGATGTTTCGCTCGCCACCTCGAAAGATGAGGTGAGGGGAAAATATGGAACGATCAGCCCCCAAAAAAACTGCGCCATTCTCGCCATTAAAACCTTTAATACATATCTCTGTGGTATGCTTGGTATCTATTAAAATTTGTGAAACCATAGCTCTTTTTTTCCACAAATTTAAAAAAATATTATCGGACATATTTTTAGTATTTTTTATATTTGCATTTTGAGATAGATCTCTTATCAAAATATTGAGCCACTATCAGCTTCCAAGTTACAAGCGATTAAAAATCTAAGAGTGTACGTGACTGGAAAAGTAAATATTTAATATCTAAATTAGATGAGAGAAAAAGAGAGAAAGAGAGAAGGAATATAACCTTAATATAATCTTTTATATAAAAATATAAAAATATTTAGAGTATCGTATTACGCAAGATTCATGAAGACAAAATGGCAAACTTTTTTCGCAAAATATAATATTTTAAAGATGAGATTCTGTAGACAAGATTGCAAGTGTCACGAGCAGCGTCGCATTTTCAAACAAAAAAGTTTTCAAGCGACAAGAAGCAACAACAAACCGGTAATTATCCAATGCTCAGGATGCTAAATATTTCAGCGAGTTTCCTGCATGAGCGCCGTTATCGATAAACAGAGAGTACACGAATCAAAGCCAAATTTTGATGTTTAATTGGTTCGCCGATGAAATGGGTAACTTTTGTATTTTCAAAAAAAAATCTTCGCTAAAAATAATATTTATACGTCAAATTAAAAGCAGAGATTGATACATATGTTATTGAACTCTTTGTTAGATAAATGTACACCAAAAAAATTGTATTCTCGAAGTATATAACAGACATTCTTAAGTGTTTCTAGAACATTCTCTAAAACTAAGAATATATTCTTTGTTAATAACAAACGATCGTATGTTTTTTTTATGCGAACCAGCATTATATTGTTGCAGCAATGTATATGGTTATATAGTGTTGCAATTTACAATGCAATGCAGTGTTTGTCACTAAATAGGTTTTTTAGTTTATTAGAAGAATGGATGAAGTTAATAAATGGCTCTTTATTAATATAAAAATAAATCCTATTTCTTTTTTATAAATTAGGAATATCTGATACTAATTTTTAGAGGATTCCCCTCTTAAGATAAGAGGATCCTTTTGGCGAATATTTTAGAACAGGATATTCTAAAAATAAGTGAGAAATTCTTAAAATGAGAATACAATTTTTTCAGTGATGTAAAGTCTAATTTTATTCAAGTTTCATAAACTTTCCTTCCATTTCTTAAAAAGGGGAAGACTACTTGTACCGTTCGTTCCGTGGCCAATATTTCAATTAATGTCTGCTAATTGCTAATATCTATAAATATAACGGATGACGAAAAAAATCCGACGATCAGTATTCGTAAGGTTGGACAACTAGTTTTGAACAAGCGCATGAAATATTAGTTTTGTGTCTTCCGCAGTTAAGAAAGGTCTGGACGTTTGTAAGAAGGTCGATGCTTCGCCGACTGCGCGAGAGGTCGATGACCTGTAAGGCTTTGAACCGGGACATATTGCGTTTAAGCTTTTTGTAGAAAGTGCTGTTACTCCGCGTTACTTTTGTATTAAAGTAAATCCTCGCTGGCTTGCCAGCGGAATAATTTACGTTTTTTTGTAATCGTATGTGCAACTTAGTTGCCGCACCGCAGTTTTAATTATCTTATGTATCTACTATCTTTCATCCTTCGAAAACTACATTTCTTTCAACGTGTGACTCGTATATATTTATCTTGTTCCTTTAATTCATCATCCAAAATTATTAAATGCATTTAAAAAAAAATATGTTTATATAGAGCGTCCTCACACAAAAAATATGTATATGATATAATAGAATATTCTAGAATTTTCAGACAATTTCTTTCTCTTACAAAAGTGGAAATCGAGATCTAACTACGTTTAATAAAAGTAATACAGCTCTCGAATTAAAATAATTCTAAAATGCGAGATAATGTACATGTGAAGCCGAAAAATATGACCGAAGAAACAAATAGGAAAGTTAAATATCTTGCTCATACTACTTAATTACACTTACTTACTTAATCATAATCCTTTCAATAATTACGCAAAAACGAGTATAATTATCGAATCGGGAATATAGTTTCGTTCAAAATGAATCGTGAGTGAATACGACTTCGGGTTATGATTTTCGGACTCTCGCGCGGCAAACAAATTTCTCCCCGTTATTCGCCGCAATCTTTACGCACACGCAATCCACTTGATAAACACGCGTATATACGTACGCCGTGTGGACGGCCCGTTATATGCTTCTAAAGTAACAGTTACAAGTGCGCGGAATGGCGAGCGCGCGGGAGGCAAAACACCTTGCTTCGATCCAAATGGGTTCCATGGAAACGACGTTTCCGGTTCACATTCGGTTTTCTATCCGTTGGTGACCGCTATTACGTGTCTGATTAGAAACTTACGAGTGACGCGTGACATGCAGCTACGAATTTTCTAGATTTTTTTTTCTTTTTGCGCGACATCCCGATTTCTTTCTCGATCGAAAATCGATAAATATGAACATTTTTATACGCAAATCTGTCAAATACTTGAATAAAGTAACAAAGATACAAATATATAATACTTATATATGTATAATATAAATATATTTATATATATTATATAATATCTAATAATATAAAAAAATTATACTTGACATGAGTAATTGAAATTAAACACACTTTTGTTGAATCGTAAATCGAAATAAATTAAAAATTTCGGAATCAAGAAAAATTACATTCATCTCGTAAATTTATTTATTTATATGATTACATTTTTATACTTTTAAAGCACATTTTTAACTGAATATTGCGATAATCTTGTTATAAACAAATCTTATAATTCAATTTAAAGGATTATTTAACCAACTATGAATTTGCCAATATTTGTGTTTCCAACAAACATTTAATTTAAAAGTTATTAAGAAGTTAAATTTACTAGCAAGTATTTTTTTTTTTTTTTTACACAAATTTTTCAGTTCAATCGAAAGACATACTATTACATTGAATTGGAAATATTAATTTGTCACAATAAAACGAAAAGGCTCTGATATACATATAAATACAAAATCAGGAAACGGGCTAATAAGAATTTATCATCTATCCAATAATCCAAATTAAATAGAGAAGAATTTAAAAAAACAAGTTTGTTGCGCCTGATTTCTGCGCCTGGCTCTTATTAGCTCGTTTCCTACCTGAATTTGTATTCATTTGTCAGTTCTTTTTATCCAAACGAATTTAAGAAAGATTGAGACGTTAAAATATAAAAATCATAATAATAACGTGGATTGTGACAGATTTTGATTTCGATTGCAACAATGCCACTTCAGCGGCAACGTCGAGCTTCCGTATCCGAGAGAGTATTGACCTACAGAAGACACACACTCCGAAAGTTCGCAAACGCGCCGCCGACGTTCGATTCGTGGTGCAAGAAGCGGTCGTATACCGTAGGAAATTAATATATCTGGTACACAGAGTCGCGTTCTCCTGCCGAGGAGGGAAAAGATCGACGACCCCGGGGAACATATCTAGGTTAGTAGTCGTCGGCGATTCACGCGGAAACTTCTTTCGCTAGGCGTAGGACCGCCGCGCCGGCCGGCTGGCTCGCTATATCGCGAAAATCGCACCGAGAGGTGGTGAATATATCCGCACGCGTTGTTCCATCGAAAAGTGAAATTCAACATGAGCCAGCCGGGTCGCGTATGTCCACATGCCGAAATTTCGTCACAACGGAGGTCAACGGCACGCTTCGCCAGCCATAATCGTAGCTATAGAGATGGACTCAAGTTCAATATGTACTTAAAAATCCGAGTCGAATCCAATAATCAAGTTTCATTTCCCAGGATTCGAATTGTACTCGTAAGAAACAATATTTCATATATTGTATTTGCGAAGTAATCGAATCTAGAACAGTTATATTCGAATTTTAGATTGAGTACCTGCTAGGTTCGAAATAGTACTTATGAAGAATCGAATCTGTCACAAGTAGTACTCGAACTCTAAGATAAAAAAAATTTCTATTTATAATACTTGCTACACATCCACATATTCGCGCACGCACACTTCTCATCCCCACCTAAACACCCCTTCACTTACCCCCACAATTTCTCATAAGTACTCACAAAAGATTCGAACATACATACTTGATCAAGGTTCGAATGTACTTGCGAGTACTGCTCTTGTTTTTCGAGATACTTATAGAAGGTTCGAACTTATCTCGTTCAGGTTCGAGTCTACTTGAAAGTACTGTTTTTTTTCGATGTAATCATAGAAAGTTCGAAACCGTGCAAACAAATTTGAACCTACTTGTAAGATACTTAATCCCATCATTAATCGTAGCATAAAACACCGTTCGTCGTGAAGACACATAAAACGGATTTGTGACGGTATATGCGAACGACGCATTTTAATTTTGCACCTAGAGTCCCAAATCTCTTTATTTGTTTATTTATTTATTTGCAATAGCGATTTTCTTCCTCCACATGGGAAAGAAGAATTATTATCGAGGGTTTGTTTTCCTGCATTCGTGAATTAATTAATTTTCTCGGTGAATCGTATAAGCGATGAATGATTAATCGTCATAATTTAACGATCGATCAAATATAAATTTTGTAATGAAAGGTCGGGACAATATGCACAAATAAAACAGCATTGGCAAAAAAAATCTTGCCCGTTAATGACACTCTACCGTATGCGCGATTTCGATAAAATTACGAATAAATCACATACAATCCAATATCGCAATCCAAATATTCTATTAATATCAGGAACAGCGCCAAGTGAATTATAGCGAATCGATATATTGTAATGCTAAATCGTCTTGCGGTAAATATGTATTTCATTGCTCTTATCGTTGCCTGTTGAAAACTCCTATTCTTTCTCGATATCAATTTATTTCATGACGCATAAGTGTAGTATCCACGCGAACGGCGTTACAAAACAAATATATATTACATTATTCAAAATCTTATCACCATAGGCGGATTTCGATAAGATTCTAAGAAGCTCTAAGATTCTCTAAAAAAATATCTTAATGTGAAAGATAACAAATTATAATTTTTCTCATTTTTATAATCTCGATCAGAAGCTAGATTCGTTGTTATGATACATGATTACAGAAAATTTTACAATCGACATAAAAAATTCTAAATTAGCTTGAGGAATTGGATGAAAAATTTCAGTCTCATATGAGTGTAGTGTATAAAAAATGCCTCAATATATATATGATAACTCCGAAATTTAAAAGTTGTAGATATAATGTATCCTCAAGAGGGTTCACAGTAATTTCGGACTTGTCTGCTTTCTCGAATGAACGATTGAATTTTTTCGAAACGCAAATAGACTTGGATGATTGCTCACGTAACCTTGTGCAGTAGGTGATCGGGACCGGTCTTTCGGATTAGGGTCCGAGAATTTTGAGGGTTCGATGACCTTCCTTCTCGCATCGCGATGTGTCGGCGGTCCCGTGTGTCGACTAATCTCGCGATGACTCGAAAGACTCGAGTTGCGCGCGCGCGCGCAATAGTGCGCGCTCATATAGTGAACGGAGTGAACGGGGTTACCGATCTCAAATGGCCGTGACTCTGGGCCAGGGTCTGGGCCAGTCGGATTCCACATACTCGGTGATCGTGAAGTCGACGCGCAAAAAAAACCGACCAAGGATTTATATGCCGCGAACATTATATGTATACCGTTGCCATCTCTCTCTCTCTCTCTTTCTCTCTGTATATATCGTTAATAAATTGTGACATTTCATACATGAGACTGACTGATCCCATATATACATCTATCGACCTATAACACTGTCCTTATCAATGAAATGAGACACATTTTCGCAAGATGTTTTATTTTATACCGACGCATACGATTTGAAAGTTATCAATATCTTCCTTAAATAAATTAATTTAAAATTATATATATATACATATGTATGTGTGTATGTGTTAGTAGAATGTGTGTTATAAGTAAGTTCTCTATTGATTTATGCATTATACGTGATTGTGCACCATTTCGTCGCACCTTTCCTAAGTTATGAATGAGAATAGATAGTTGGAGGGCCAAGTAGTCCAAGCTCGAGGTAGTCGGAGAGCTTAAACGCATGTTCTCCCGTAAAGGGATTCCGAGAGGGCGGCAGACAAGGAGAGATGGTGCACAGAAAGGTTCGAACGGTACATCCCTCTTTCAGAGGGATGTACCGAAAAAGAATATGAAAAAGACAAAATAAAAATAATGTGTGAAGTGGCAACGAGATACGATGAAAAAAATATTTTTCTTAAAAATGAATCATAATTTCCGAGTTAACAATATACAATTCTCTCGTTATTTATTTAAAAACTATGAAAAACATAAATAATTGACAATAAAATACGAGACGCGTATTTTATTGTCATACACAGTAAAACATAATCAACCATTATAAATTTAAAATTATTTAAATTATTATTAATAAAAAATTGTTTAAATTATTATTAATAAAAATTAATGATTAATCAATTTTATTTTGTATATCAAATTCTTATTTTATTTTATCAAAACATAAATTCGAGGAAATAAAATTTAAAAAATTATATATATTAACATTAAATATATATATATATATATATCTAAATATAGCTCTCCATATTATGTAGTGATATTTTCGAACTTAAAATATCAAAGTACATGATGCAACTTTCGCTAGAACGTTTCTCGGAGTACGGACGGTGCTTTAAAATCGCGAGAAGTTATCCAAAGAATTAAACTTGGGGAATGATCGGCGCATGTCTTCTATCGTCATCAACAACAACGAGGCACGAACAAACAAGCACTGCGACGACGAAGAGAAAGGGAGAAAGCGGCGCATAAAACAGGGGGTAGTGCGCCGAAGGGGTTGGTTGCACGCGCGTCGAAGCGGGCGGCTGAAAGGGGTAGCGAGACCGCGGAGAGACGAGGAGGGTGAGACGCGATAAGCGGCAAGACGAGGACGCAAGAGGGAAATGCACGAGAGGAAAAAGAAGCTGGGGAGGGAAAGAGAGAGAGAGAGAGAGAGACAGAGAGAGAGAGAGAGAGAGTGGCAGCGGCGAACGAAAAGGAATGAGCGGGGGATGAACCGGGAATGATAGACCGGGGATACAAAAGTGGTATGTACGATAAAGGGAGACGCACAGAGGGAGGAAAACGGGAGGATTCGGGGTGGCGAGAGGAAGGGGTGCGAGGGGGAGGGGGAGGGGGGACCGAGGGAAGGAGGGGGAGGAAACCTCTGGCAACGGGTCGATCGAAAGCGCAGCGCAGAGAAATGCACCACCTCTGGCTCTGGTCTGGCAGGCTTTGCGGGCGCACCACCGCGTCCGCGTGCGTCAGAAAGAGAGAAGGAAAACGAGAGCGAGGGAGAGACGGGGAGGGACGGGGAGAGAGAGAGAGAGAGAGAGAGAGAGAGAGAGAGAGGGAGAGAGAGAGAGGGAGAGAGAAAGGGAACCGACAGAGGCGGAAGGGAGATCGACGTACATCCGCCGACCAATACCGACGCAAGGGGAGGAGGACGAGAGAGGAGAGTCAAGCCGTGTCGCGTTGGGCTAGGTCAGGTCTACCCGAGTTCCACACACAAACCCGCGCTCTCTCTTGCGTGTGTCATCCCGCCGGAGGAGAACTACGCGAAGGCGGAGGCGCAACCCCTAAACGCGGAAAAAGAGGGTCGTCGCGAATCTTTCCGATTCTCTCGCGATTTTTCCTCGAAAAAGAAGGATCGGCGTTCGCCGAACGTTCGCGCGTCCCGATAACGGCATCCTGATCGCTGATCGAGGTGCAATCCGAGGAGTGCAATTGTTCGCGAAAGCCGGCAACAGTGCGCGCGTTGTCGGACGACGCTTCGAGGGGGGTGACACGAGGAGATGCCTCGATCGGCATTGTGAATAATCACGAGTGCATATACATGTGAGTGTGCGTGTGTGTGTGTGTCGATCCAGGATCGATCGATCCGAAAAGGGTGGAATATAAGGCGAGAGATCCCCGAGATCGCCGATTCGGTCGTGCGCGGCGAGAATTAGGCGATTGTTGACAAACAAGCTAAGCGCGAGAAGGCGAGGTAACCGGGATCGGCCAACCGAGAATCTGAGAATCGATTTCACATCGCGTTTCCCGATGTCCTGATAATCGATAAGCGTCGGTGGCCGCGTAAGGTGGCCCGTGTTTGGGACCGCCTAGTTCAGCGAAAGTCGGGACAGCGATCGGTCTTATCGACGTAATTTCTTCGCCCTCGCCCCTCCGTCGCGATCCTCCAGTCCGCGATCAGATCGGGGGATCAGGATAAATGTTGAGGGTAAACGGCGCCCTGCGTCGCCCGCGAGGCCAAGCGGATCGAGCCCGGAACGCGACCGGCGAGATGCCGGTCTCTCTGAGGAACCACAGAATAACATAAAGGGCGGCCCGCAAAAATGGTTTAGAGGCCCTTTTGCAGCCGCGCACGCACGGTCGCGCAACGGCGAAAGGATCGCGACAGAAGAGATATCCTCGGGGTGATTCTCAGGGTGGTGAACCTAGGCTACCTACATCTACACCTCGAGGAATAACGTTGCCATCGTGGATATAATTGTCCGACGACGATTCCGATGCTCTCTGAACAGAAGCTGCGAATAACGTGAATCCGGATCGAGAGATATCACGCGGTTAGTATCGAGTATGAAGAAAAGAAAAATGTAATACATTTTGTCGAATTAGAATTGCCGTCCTAGCAATTAAAAGTGTATTCTTTTGGGTCGCTTTGGAGCCAAAACGGTAAAAAAGAGATTAGTAGGTTTTTTTTTTCCTTTATTATATTAGAGTTTTCAAAATATATTGAAAAATACGAGGATGTTGTTTGTTGTTCTAGAACTAATGGCAATGAGATAAATACAGTTCTGTAAATATAATTCTTTGATATTTGTAAAGTTTGAAGTGATGAAAAAAATTAGTTCTCTGACACTTTTTTTATGTATTATTGTAACAAATATTTTATGAGCAGACATTTCGAATTTAAATGGAGTAAAAAGGAGAAATGGAAAATCAGCACAAAAATATCATTTCCATTAAAAAATTGAGTGATTATATGTGTAACATGTAAAAGATTAAAAATTCGTAACGCAACCGGCCAGAACATCATATATGCCCTTTCGCCAGAAATCGATTCCGTAGCGGCTGCAATTTTTGCGAATGCAGGAATCTATAAAATGCGATGCACTATGTGTTATGTGAACAATCTTTATCTTTCGGACTTTCTGTTTAGAAATCTCATTGCATGATGAAGAGCTTAGATGAAAGCTTTATTAGAATAATTTGCATTTAAAACACAATAAGCCAGTATACTGGTCAAAATATTAATTAAAAGGAAATTAAAATATAATTATATTAAGCCGATCTCTCTTAGTTGACTCTATTATAAGAAAATAATTCTTTAATTAAAAGAAAGACCATATAAATACATAAATAATTAAAAATTAAATAACTTATAATTGATTTAAATAAATAAATGTTGCGTGAAATACGGATAATAAAAATATGTCTTTTTGTCAGGAAACTGCGTTATGCAATATCCGTGTTTTCAATATTCTTTGAAACGAGAACGAGAAGAAAGCTTTCTCAAAAAAGCTATACATAGAATTTTACGTAATAAATCAATTTTAAAAAAGTGATTGCAAGGAGAAGGAAATGAGTTGAAATTGTTCGTAAGTTACACAATAACAAAAATCAAGAAAGTATGAAGCTTTTAGGCATCTATAAAAAATAATTTATAGAAAATCGTGAAGAGAGAGAAAGAGAGAAAAAATTTTGTCTAAAATTATGAAACTTCTAGAATAAAATTCTGGTAATTATATTTTGGAAAGAGAACTATTTTTTTCCTCTCTCTGTCTCTCTCTCCCTTTCGGAATTGTGATATTTATTTTGCTAAAAATCTGTTTTTCGAGTTTTCAAAAACGCGATAAAATGCTCTTTGCCGGAAAATCGCGTCGAAAGTATATGCGAGCGAATAGTTTGCGACGACACAGAGCGCGATTTTCATGGAAATCGAAATTCACCGGGTAGCGAAAACCACCCCGACGGGTGGTAGCGGGGGGTGGGGGGAGGGGAGGGGGAGGACTTCAGAGTTTATGCCCCCGCGCCCTTCCTTCTCTTCTCTCCCTTCCTCTTTCCCCTGCAGTCGATCAATGCGTGGACGGGTTTCACTTTCGCGGTGTTAAAGTGTTGCACCACCGCAAATTGAAGAGTCGACGAGAAACGAGAAAACCAAATCGCAAATGGCGGTTTATTTAATTTCGATCGCGCTCTTTTCCGTACAGATGAAGATTATTTGAATATTCGTGGAAAAAATTCTTGATAACAATTTAATGTTCCACAATAATCACTTATACGTATGTATGTATAAATGGGGATGCAATTATTTATCTCGAGTTTATACGATTAATTATAAATTATCTCTCAATATTCCTAAAGCGAGGCATTTAAGCCAAAAGAATCGTAAAAAAATTGTCGAGAAGCCACGATTATTTTCAAGTGTTGGCTATTTATTTACGCATGTACATATATCGATCCAGTCGGTTCCGGATAGTCCGATTCGAGCTTATTGCAAATTTATCATTTCCTGAAATTTTCCGAAGGTTCGATGTGAATACGTTCAACAAGAAATAGAAATGCAATGCTGAGGTTTTTAATTATTCCTTCCACAATGATCGCGGTTAAGTTTCGCCTGAAGTTAACTGAGCGTTTGCTCGACGATAAAAATAAACAGACGTAGACCTATAAAAAAACGATATGGGTAAAAAATAGTGAGGCATCAATGGCAAGACTTCAATTATTCATTCGAGCGCTATTGAACAGATAAGAATGAAGCATACAGCTCTCGATTTTTTAAAAAATAATTTTTTTAACAAACAGATAATTCCTAATTCTGTGAATGAAAAATAATGCTCATACGACAGCATATTATAGAATTATTAATAATTATACATATTATAGAATTATTAATAATAATATATTCGCACACAAAAAGTATCACAAAGATTCAAAATTCCTAACGTATAACTTGCTTAAAAGACATCTATTTCATCGTTCGATTGTACGCTGCTTTCGAGGGAGAATATTGCCGCAAGAATACATTACTTTCTATCAGTTGAAATTAGGAAAGAGTGTCTAATTATTTATGGAAAAGTATCTAATAATATCTAAAGGTATCTAATTATGAAAGAATATCTAATTTTAAAATTAAAATATTTTATAGCTTTTACGTCAATAGTGATAAATTGTTATTTAAAAACATTTCACGATAAATATATAGTATATACTATATATTTAGAATATGATATATAGTGTATAGTGTATAATGTATAGTGTATATTGTATAGTGTTTATAGTGTATATAGTATATGTATATATACTATATAGTATAAAATATATAGTTGTAGTATATAGTATATACATATAGTATATAATATATAGTATATAGTTTAAATATAAAATTATATATATATTTCGCAAAAATTACATATCATAGAATAATTTTATTATTCAAATTTATGCGCGTTCTTATGTATTGCAAAATAAATCAGTCAAGTCTCAAAAAATAAACTAAAAAAATATAATAAATTTTGAAAAATGTTTTGATAAATTAGGAAATAATATTTTTGCAAAATCTTTCCAACATTGAATGCAATTAAGAATGTTCGGTTTAATTTGCAGCGAAGGATGGAGGCCAGCGAGTGGGATCATGCGACCTTGAGGGAGGAAGAATTCGAGCAGCATGCCGTATATTTGGTACCGGATGTGGCGACATCGCCGGGCGATACCAATCGTGCGGAAGCATCTTTGCCGCGAAATCTGGTCCTCAAGCCCTCTCAAGCCCTCAACGATGTACGTTCTTTCTTATAAAAAAAAAAATTCTATTTCAAAATCTCCTCGGTGAGAGTTATATGTTTAACTGTGAGTATTTAATTGTGCGCGAGTTGTGTCGGCTTATTAATTTTTTTCAATGCCGGTTGAGCTCGTGCAAAGTCATGCAAGGCAAATGATGACTTTTGAAAAAAAAATCGCAATCTCCCAAAGTGGAACGTTAATCGAGATACAGAAATTCTAAAATCTGGACAGATATTATATTACATAATACACGTGAGAGAGCAACACAATATATTGTAAATTATCCCTCACATATTGCATCTTTCATGACGTGACAAATACTACTACTAGTAAAAATTTAGTAATAATTAATAATCTTTATTCTCTCTCTTTCTCTCTTAGAGTTTTCATTAATACCATATTTCATCATCAGTCTATGTTTTTAATTACAGCTCCCATATAACGTGATTTTGATTTCAGATTTTGATTTTGTTATCTCTCGTTCTTTGTTTTCAGCACCATATAATTTTTACTAATTATTTTTAATTTTATTTTGTGCAAAATTTTTCATCTAAAATTTCTGCATTAAGAAAGATGAACGATACACAACTCAAGTTTATGACAACGACAAAGGGATACGGTTTTTCTATACCGTTTACAAAATTTCAAATTTTTCTACGAAAGAGCCGAAACATTCCAAGCTGAATTGCACAACGATGTAATATATCGAAAACGAGAATCGCATGGGCTAATCGACATTCGAGCTTCCGTTTGTCAAAAAAGAAACAGAAGCATCGGAAACGCGCGCCGAATTGAAAGCATCGAAGAGTTAAATTAGTTTTGGACGAATAGACGTTTCTATGCAATAGGCGGATTTTCTGTTCTAACGCGAGTCAGAATGAAAATAGATTCTATCTTCTGCCGTGTATTTTAACAATGTTGGTAAAGAAGGAGAATACAATGAGAGAATATCGAAGGGAGAGCGAACGATGCACTTTTGCCAATCATTATTTATATGTTTTGATGGCATTTGCTACCAAATGGATTTCCCGAATAGAGAAACTTAAACATTTATAGAGAAATTTTTTTTGCAGTTTCTCTGAACTCTTTAAACCGGGTCCATTAAAAACTGCAAAAATAATCCATAATTCTGAATACTAGACATATAAATATTCAAAACAAGAGATGAAACCCAAGAAGCTGAATGGAAACAAAACTATACATCATCCCTTACTTTTTAACGATTCGATTAATCGAAAAAATATATATATATATGGCAGGTGCTGGGCGTATGGAGCACCAGTTACATCCCTAAAGGGACACGTTTCGGCCCTCTGGTCGGTCAGGTGTATACGAAGGATTCGGTGCCAGCAGACGCGAACCGAAAATACTTCTGGCGGGTGAGAGCTTAATTTTACTTATCTGCTATTCAACCGAGATCTTCGAATTTACGATTACACGACAAGTAACTTTCCTCCGAAATACTGATCAACATAAAATAGATGCGATACAACATCGTAAAAAAAAAAAAACAAAGAAAAAAGAAACAGAAAAGAGGAGCCAGCAAAGATCAGAAATTGATTTTAAACGAATCTTAAAGCGCGCGAAACACATGATACATGTAAATCGAGATGACAAACACGAATGCTGAAGTAGTGCCTTTTTAGTATTTTTTTGTAATGATCACAGTATAAAAATATGTACAAATCTATCAAAAAAATATAAAGTAATTATAAAAATTTGATAAATAGATAACACTTTTCCAACAGATAATCCTGGTTAAGGAAGATTATGTAAATGCCTTTGGTTATTATAAAAAAATATAAATCAAAATTGTTGATATCAATAACATCTTGCATAATTATAACGATATAACAGTGGGCAATCGCTATTTATAGAAGGCTTCAGCAATTAAAATTACCAACATCCTAAAAACAGAGATGTTTAGACATTTCACGTCTACATTTTTGAGACATTTATGCTGTCTTGAATTTTGTTATAATGATTAAAACGCACATTTATAAATAATTATTACATATTTATGATTTAAAAAATCAGCTAAAATAAAATAATATTTTCGTGGGGTCATTTTTTAAAGATACATTTTATAATCGTCATAATATTTTCACATTGCTAGGTATACAAGAACAACGAGCTGTTCTACTACATCGATGGTTATGATGTCCAAAAATCGAATTGGATGCGTTACGTGAATCCCGCCTATTCGTCCGAATCGCAAAACCTAATAGCATGCCAGTATAAGGTAAAATAATTTTACAGAGTGCATCTCTCACGCGAAGTAGCATATATTTCAAACTTCGTCTAGATTATATTAAGCAGGAGAAAACTGACAGTCGTTGCAGTCATACTCTTTCATATTTCAGATGAACATTTATTTTTACACAATTAAGCCGATATTACCAAATCAAGAATTATTGGTTTGGTACTGCAGGGAATTCGCGGAAAGGCTCAATTATCCGTTCACTGGCGAGCTAATGCTTCAGAGAATACGTAAGTAGACATTCATCTTGAATTAATATACATATATATGTATAGTCGGGTTTCCATATTAATTACTACCGGATTCTCCTTATCAAACCACTTCCCCTTTTGCTACTCTCTATCTTTCACTATTCTCTATCTTATAACGAAACGGAAAATCTTTCTTGTACTGAACAAAAAAATACTGTAGAAAAGAGAAAATATTGTACTACTAAGCTATTTCAAATGTTTCAGTTATGCAAAACACTATATATGCATATAGTATATTATATTAGTAGTTGATACTCCAGTATATGTCTTCCACAGACTTCTATATATTATATCAGATCGCAAATAGCAGTACTAAAAGTGATACAAGAACAGCCATATCTAATTGGGCAAAATATATAGGTTAGGTCAGCCAAGTATGCTACAAGTCAGTTGCATATTTCTTATTTTTATATGTGCATTATATTTTATATGTATAATATTGGTATTTTTTACTGTTTTATTTTTACTTTAAAATTATTTTTACTTAAGATGTACGTTTACTATTAAGAGACACGGCATATCGAATTCTGCCCAATTAAATATGGCTGCCTCTGCGTTACATTTCACCATATGAACCTTATACGTGTGTTAGCGGTCTAGTATAATATATAGAAGTCTGTGGTCTCATCTTTTCAACATAGCGTTGGACAGATATGAACGTAGATAAGTTTAATTCGCTATTGTTTTCATAAAAAGATGAATATAAACGACAAAAGCAATCTACAATAGAATATTGTATGTACAAAGTATTATACAAACATGTTATATACATATACATGTTATATACATATTATTATACCAACTTCGCATCGAGTTTAGAGCCGAAAAAATATTGAATGCAATAAAACTGGCCACTGGTCATCACTTTTAAACAAAAGAATAGATATACACAAATATTTTTTTTTTTGCTTGTTAGAGATCCATGCGATAGATCCGATATCCACGTAATATTTTCTGACAAAACTCCGCGACTACTCGTCGCAGGCCTGTCATCTCATATCCCCTAAATAAACGCAATAATCCGTGATAGTTTGAGACAATAAATCTCAAACATTTGTAAACATATTCGAGAGAGGATCTATAAAAAAATATCGATGTCATAAAATAGTATGTGTATATGTTGTGTATACACACAATTCTACGTGACATCGATACTTTTTTTCGGTATAATATTGGTATATATTGAATATATATATGTGCGTGTGTGTGTGTGCGCGCGCGCGCAAGCTAGCTTTACTCTATGAATACACACACACATACACACACAGGGTGACGTATTTAACTAACAAGATGGCCATAAAAATTTTTCACTACGACTTATCCATTGATGTCATTTCTTGTTTTCTTAAATATCTCGTTATCTATTAGACCAATAATTGGTAATACATTTTTATTCAGAATTCTATATACTTTGTAACTGTGACATAAAAAATATAACATTCCATTAAAAAAAAAACAAAGTTGGCCTTCGAATCTCCGAAACGTCTTCACTTATAAAAAAAATACATATACTATATAATTATTCTCTTGATACTATGCAACTTTCGTATGTAACAATTTTTCATATAACGCATAATTTACAAGTTATTCAAGGTGTGCAAGTTAGGTGCCTCACCCTGTATATAAAATATAATACTGGTATTTTACAATTAAAGTTCCCCATCAGTACTTATAAGAATGTAGAATAATGTACTAGAAAAAAGATATTCAACACTATTTTGTTAAATTATTAGTAATTGGACAAAGAACATCACAAAGAGCAAGTTTTCAAGCGTTAAAAATTCGATGCAAACCGATTTAGGCCCGATCCTATAAACGAACAACGAATGCACGAATTACGGTTTTTCGATGAGTAATCTAAGCCAAATTTCAATTTAAAATTATCGTTAAAATTAACGATAATTCAAATTATCATCTTTGATAAAGTATTCAAAACCATCTGTTGAAAAGTTTAAAACAATTATTATCAAAACTATGATACAATCTGATAGAAAGTGCGGTATCTAATAAATATCTGTGAATGTAAATTTTCATTTTGAGCTTTCAATTAAGGATCAGAACCCAAAACAATATGGTACATTTTCCTTCTAAATAATATGTACATATATTCAATACAATAAACTTAATTGATATAATATATTTATATTATTAACACGTTAAATGTCGGATAAATGTCGCATGTCTTGCCACCTAGACATACTGAAATAAAATTTTCAATATTAGGAATATATAACGAGCATATAAAATATTTAATATGATTAAATTGTATGAGCTAAATTGTATTGATATTATGCGTACTGCAATTATCTCTACTTGTACATTTCCTACTGATCAATATCGTATCGACGAAAAAATGGTAAAATGATAAATACATGGTTACACAATAGATACACTATTATAATGTTAACTGTTGTTAAGAAATTTATAAATATTACGATTTACTTATTTCAAGCATTTTAATTAATTTGAATGTTGGAATAATTAATTTGATCATCATAACATTCAACATGTTAAATATCTCTTAGGACAACAAGTACAACAATCGGCGCTACCAACGGAAATCCCACCTACTGTCGATGTAATGCCCCTGAAAGACTCATCGATTTACGAAAGGCGTCAAATGACGCCAACGGATGGTTCCGTGAGATCAGATGAAGGTTACCATTCGAACGGCTACCACGACGAGATTCTGACGCCGCCTGAGGAGAGCAGTGAATCCGATAGTGAGAACAATTACGTGCTGGACTTTAGCAAGTCATCGGTATGCGGTAATGAAATTTTGAAGCAGGACAATACGGCAACGAAGAACGAATACAGGAAAGTCAAGATCAAGATCTCCAAGACCTACGGCAACTTCCAGACAACAAAAAGCATAACTGACAGCCCGACGAAGGACAAGGACCAGGAACTGTCCAATAGAGCAGTTACTCCGGAACTTCAGAAACCGGTATCGCCCATCATCCTGCAGAAGAGTACGATATTGTCGACTGTAAACGAGGATGAGATATCCGAGAAGAATCCGAAATCTTTTTACGAACCGGAGGTCAAGAACGGCAACCTGTCCATGTCCGGCAGATCCGCCTACCTGGTCAACCCACCCAGCAGTTCCATCTTGGAGAACATTCTACTGCGCAACAATACGGACAACAATAACAATAACAGTCACAGCCACCATCATAATAGCGGCTCGCAACAACACCATCAGCACCATCAGATGCATCATCAGACTCACATGGACTCGGTGACGCCGCCACCCTCCAGCCCCACCGAGATGGCGTATTCTTACAAGAAGTCCCATCGTTACGGCAACATTCTGCCCTGCAGTCCAGACTCCAGCTCGAACCTGCCCCTGCAAACGGACACGTGCGTAAACTCGACTAGCGGTAACGGAGGTGCATTGCCCAGCATGCAGAGTCCCACCGGTAACATGCACTCGAGCACGGGAGGACCGCATTCTAGTACCGGAGGGAGCAACGGCAGCTTGCCGATGCATCCCGGAAGCTTGCACTCGCCCAGCAATGCCGGCGGCAACATTCATTCCAGCACAAACATACTCTCGTCTAACGCGATACTAACGTCTACCAGCAATCTGCACTCGGCGTCCACGACGATGAACAGTTGTCCGCCAAAGCGAAAGACCAAATCGCCGTCGCCGTCATCGAGTCAGAACGGTGTTTCCACTCCTACGACGATTCTTTATTCCGGCAACACGGGCGGCGGCAACGGCTCGGGAAATTGCCAAATTGAATCCGCCAGTCCGATCTATCCAAATTCCGCCGGCAGTAGTAGTAGCGGCAGCAGTAGCAATCAGAGCGTCTCGCCGATCTCGCCGATCCAATCGCCCTCGTCCTACGGTCCTTACGGCAGTTTGTACGGTCATCAAAACGGCTCGCTGCACCATAACGTGGAAGCGCCGTTATCCATCAACTGCACCGCCTATTCGCCCACCCCGAGCGGCAATGTCGGCGTCTACGAGAGGTCTACGGACGGCAGACGGCTGGAGGCGGCCACCAGCAGCAACAGCCACCAATTACCCACCTCGTCGACCATGCAAATTGACAGTAACCAAGCATTGATTGCGGGAACGCACAATCTCCACTTGGGCCATCATCCAAGTCTCACCATTCATCCTAACTCTTCGTCGTTCCTAAATAGATATTCGCCGGCGAGTTCCTTGTCGCCGGACGATCACGGTTGTTCCCAGAGCGGCTCGCTCAGCCCCAACTCTCAGGGCTCGAGGGGCTACAGATCGCTGCCTTACCCGCTCAAGAAGAAGGACGGCAAGATGCATTACGAATGCAACGTCTGCTGCAAAACCTTCGGTCAGCTGTCGAACCTCAAGGTGCACCTCAGAACACATTCTGGCGAGAGGCCCTTCAAGTGTAACGTCTGCACCAAGAGTTTCACGCAGCTCGCACATCTTCAAAAACATCATCTCGTGCATACTGGTAAGCGTATCAATCCAATAGCAATATCTTTTTAACATTAATTATATCAATGTATATATTTCAAAAGACCTTTGCTTCTTCAGTGCCTAGCAAGTTTATTTATATAAAAAAGCTTTATATTTTCTTTATTTAAATTATTGTACTTAAATATTATTATTGTTTGTTATTTCTATTTTATATAAAGAAGAATCTATATCTCGAAAAAAGCATAAAAAAATGTATATTTTATGAAAATAAATCACAAATACGAATCAAAAATAATAAATAATAAAAAAGTAAAATACATATATTTCTCAAATTTCTTTGTCGCGCATTTGTGAATTTTATATTACATTTTCTTTTTATTGTATTTTTCCTTTATATATTATAATTTTAAATTTATATACATATATACAGGTTGTCCTAGAACTAACGCATTTCCCATTAATGGGAGATTCCTGAGGTTATTTGAAGACGGTTTTTCCTCAACGAAAATGTCGAGGGAGGTTATCATATTTTGCAAGCTCCCAATTTTTGCCATCATATATCTTTGTAACTAAGCCTTAAATTAAAATTCTATTAATTATAAACTCGACCTGAAATTAACTGAAGAATGTAGTTTTGTTAATATTTTAATTCCATAAAACTTAGTTTGCAAAAAGCCCTTCATTTTCAATCACTTATAACTCGAAAATTATTGATGCCTCGACATTTTCGTTGAGGAAAAATCGTCTCCAAATGACCTCAAGAATCTGCCATTAAAATATTTATCGCCAGTTTAGGGACACCCTGTATAAAGTAAAAATTGTAAATAATACGTACATATATATATATATATTTTTCTGTCGAATTACATCAAATTTAGTATGCTTTTGAATTCCGGATTCCTTAATTAGATTTCTGCAATTATGTCAATCTGGAATATCTTATTATACATGCACATTTATACATAATACACTTCTATCTTAATATAATGGTATCGTCAATCCGTTTGTTCTTAGGCGAAAAGCCACATCAATGCGAGATATGCAAGAAGAGATTCAGCTCGACGTCGAACCTGAAGACCCACCTTAGACTACACTCTGGCCAAAAGCCGTACGCCTGCGATCTTTGTCCCGCCAAGTTCACCCAGTTTGTCCACTTAAAATTGCACAAGAGGCTGCACACGAACGAGCGCCCTTATACATGCCAGGGCTGCGACAAAAAGTACATTAGCGCGAGCGGCCTCAGGACTCACTGGAAGACAACAAGTTGCAGACCGAACAACATCGAGGACGAGCTCGCGCTCGCCGCGGCCGTAGGTTCACCGACGTATTACGAATATGGTCCCGACATGAATGTTGGTAAGTACGAACTCTCGATTAGATGCACAATCCAAGTAAAATAACTAAATCTAATAATAGCTTAATTCTATAGCTTCCTTGTTATAGGGTCAATACGCCAATAATTGAACACGTACCAATGAATGAACAGCATCATATATTTTTTACATATTGAGAAACTCTCGATATGATCGTATAAAACAATTGATTCGTAATTCCATTTGGTATTCAGAGATGGCGGTAAGCTACTTTTCAGTCGGAGCATGCGTAGTTCGTGAAAAAATAATTTGCGTTTCTGGCGAAGCTGTCATCTGTTAATTTATTAGAAAAAAATGTTCATTCATTGGTCATTTTGACAATTTTATCATTGATTTATCTCGTACAAAATTTTACAGATCTATTTCAATCTTTTATACCTTAAATAAATAAATACAAAACCCAATAAGCTGATTACTGATCGAGTTTGAATGATTCGTACTCAAAATAAAAATCTATCGCTATTAAAAAATGCGACATCTCTAAACCGTTCATTCATTGGCCTCTTCACCCTACGTTGCTAAAAATGTTGCTGTGGAACTTCGTCAAAATTATTAAATTATCCAAAAACAGAAGAACGCAGTCGATGAGGGCGTGAAGATAACTGCTAATTATACTTGTAGGAAATATGCCCAAGGAATGCGAGCTGGAGCACATCGATAATTACGATAGGCACGGCTCAGCGCATGGTCCGCACTCCACGTCTCTCCACAATCTGGAAAATTCTGTGGGTCGACCGAGCGTCATAGAAACGTCCCAGCCGCATATTATCGAATGTACATAAGTCGCAGGGTGGGGTATCAACCCCTTTCTCGCTCCGGCATAAAATGTAACCGTGGAAATGTAAGCGAGTCGCTAGCGATCGACCAGAAGAGAGGAGAATGGAGAAGAGAGCTTCTCTGGAATGGCAGCAAGTGCAAAGAGTTCTCGTCGTAAGTAATATCGAACGAAAAAATTTCGCAAACTCCTTTCCGATTTTGATGAAATATGATAGACTTAAAGCGATAAGAGATAACTTTGATATATTTATAATAAAACGAAACGGCTCTGATATTTATATACAAATTCAATTAGGAAACGGGTTAATAAGAGCCAGGCGCAGAAATTAGATGCAACAAACTTGTTTTAAAATCTTCTTTATTTAATCTGAACGTTTCGGTTCTTCCTTTGGACCATCTTCAGCAGATCGATTAACAAAAAAATTCATGTGTCTTGATCCACATCCTCATTACATCTTACGTTCTTGATAAGTCCTCTATAAATTCCAACCATTAAGAGAAATAGTCCGTGAAAATTGGGGGAAATAATGTAAAAATTTTTGATGAAAAATTAGGTAAAAAATGAGTAAAGAGAGGACTCACCGAAGCGATCGAAGACCAATTTCCGTTAATACTTTCATTTAAGAATTGAAATTATCCTCCAAAATCGTACGTTTTGGAAGTAAAAAATTACTTTTTTTAAAGATTTCATAGTTTCAAATAATAATATTAAATTATTTAAAAAAGATAAAAATTTTATCGGTTTTTTAAGTTCTATTATCTTTAATTTTTTTCAGGTTTTACGTGGCTTTATATAATATAATATTAAATTATTTTAAAAAAATAATTTATTAATTTTTTTTTGTTTAAATGTCATTATTTTTAATTTTTTTTATCATTTTCGATATAATCAATTTAATTATTAATGATTTCAAATGCTAAAGTATCAATCATATTTTATTAAAAAAATAAAAGAGAAAATTTGTCAACATTTTTTGAAAATAACGAGAAAACGCAAGAGTAGACCCTGTATATACTCGTTTCTTTTTTTTTTCTATATTTTTACTAGCGTTATCAACGAAGGGAGTGGCGTTAAAAATTGAGTTTGAACGCTTGATCAATGTATGATATAAGATCTTATGTTAATGCTACCATTCCACGAGAAATGAGAAAGAGTATAAACATGCATATGCATAATAGAGTACCAAAGTCGCTCGGGTTTCTCCGAGAAATTTTCTCGATTACTTTTCCACGATACATCTTAGGATCGCATGTCGAAGATGGTGATGATGCAACAAATCGCGCTAATGATTTTAATAAATAATCTTTAATCATCTAAAATATATTGAATTGATTCCACTAAGAATCTTATAAATCAGTCTGATCTTTTACATATACATTGCGATTTTACTTTTCTTGAGAATAATTAAACAATATGTATCGTTATTTCTTAATACATCCGTTCAATGTTGCATTTTTAATTTTTAATTAATTTTGCAGAAATCTAAAATTGTAGGATACTAGCAGCAATAAGATTGGGAAAGTAACTCGTTACAATTATTGTTTTTATTTCTTTTTCTAATAATAAGTATTTCATTACCGTTACTTTTTACCAATATTACAAAATAACCCGTTATAGTCATTCAATAAAAGTAACAAATCATTATATAATTTTTATTTTTTTTAATACTCTGATACATAGGACTTAAATTAATTACATATATAAAATTTACATTTTTATATAAACGACTTTCTGTTAAATTGACAAAAGCAATATACAATAGTTTTGATATCGGTATTGCTATTGATATAAAAAATTGATATAATAATTTCAATAATAGCAACAGCAAATTTTAGAGCAACAGCAAGTTAATGTTAGAGGACCAAACAAAAATTTTTTTAATAAGAGTTTTAAATTCTAATACAATTACTATTTTGAATACAAGTTAAATACAAATAAAAGAAAAACTTTAGCTTTTTTTTAGATTCTATTTACATTTATAAATATGATCAAAAAATCGTCTTTTAATCTTATGTATTATATTTCGGAATTCTGATATGTGTGTGTGTGTTAACATACAGATAACGTTTTTAGCATGCAAATATCTATAAGAATCATATAATCTGATTTAAAATAAAAATTCGCTAAACTTTAAACAAATACTTTGCTAGTTTAAAAAAATATATGATGCTCACTATTCATTAACAAATATAAAATGTACAAAAATCATGTCAACGAGTAAATTCGAAATGTATAAAATATCGATAAAAACACTGTTGAATTCTCATTATTTGTTCTAGAAAAAAATGTAACGATACTGCTGTTTCCTTTATAGATAGAAAAAAGTAACGCCATCAATTTGCTTACACCAATTTGTTATAAAAAAAAAAAAAAAAAAAAAAAAAAACGTAACGGTAATGGCATTACAAATATAATGCATTACTTTCCAATCTGAGTAATAGTAGTATGAAAAGTGGATCAATTCAAAAATATCGTCAAAAAAATCGCAATGACCATCGCGGCATTAAATGTATTTAAAAGAAAAAAAATCAACACATTTCACATATCGCACGGTCAGTTTTTACAAAACAAAATGTCACGCAATCTTCGACGTGTTTAGGTCGGTGTGTAAAATGGCGGATTTTGTCGGCACCCGTCATATGAGATGTTCGCATAATGCGCAAGCAACAACAGCAAAGAGTAGCAAAAAGAATACGAACAACCAGAGACGACACGACTGCAACTATACGAGACCTGTACCTGTATATACTAATATTACTCTATTAATTATTCAATAATTTAAAGAAGATAATATAAGAAGTTCTAATTTATGAATACCCGTGTATATATATATAAGCACGAGTGTGTGTGTGTGTGTGTGTTTTCTTCGTTACCGGTTAGCGGACGGTAGACTGCGCTTTACGGTAACTTTCCGCGATGCATTATTAAAAATAGAGTAATTTATTGATGCGCGTATTAAAAAAAAAACAAAAAACTAAATAATAACTAATAAATAATATTTATCAAAATTTGGTCGAGTCTTCTCGTCAGGATAACAATGACGAGATCTCTTTTCTTCTCTTTTCGGATTTTCTTCAATTGCAGAATGAAACGACAAAGATAACTGTACATCAAATTATGCATCACAATTTTGTAATCATTTCTATTGTATATTATTGTATAACATTTATTCCTCGGTACGTATTTCTAATATCGCTATCCAATTAACTTTCATGCTCGAATGTGTTTCTACTATGCAGCTTTTTTAGGTTGGTTTTTCTCTTCACATAATGTTCATTGATTAGAAAAGAACACATCTTGCAAACTTTTGCACATCGTCTAAAAGATATTTTTTTGTGTGCGCGCTTTAATGAAAAATATATACCTGTAGCTTTAACTGATTAAATCCTAAATATGCAGAAAGAATCATTGTCCGTAGAATCAAAAGTTATGGTAGAAAATCTAGTCAAAACATTTCAAAGAGAGTTAGCGCACATTTACACAATATGTCTATCAAGTTCTCTATTGATTTTTTTTTAAGAAACAATCTGACCATTAGAAAGAAATTATCGATGAATATGTAAAAGTCATCCAAAAAGGCGTGATGGAAGAAGACTTCTAAGGAAGAGTTTCGTTGACATTTATTAACATTTTATTGACAAGTTAAAAATTGTGTAGAACATCAAGGCAATAATGTCGAACGTTAAAATAAACAAAATTTTTTCAACCTTCTGCTATTGTTGAAAAAAAAATAATTTGGAAACTCTTGATGGGCATATTGTGTAATATGTATCTCTTAAGAAAGATATATATATATTTCGCAAAATTGAATTAAATTCCCACGATTTATCAAAGATCAAAGGATCATTTTGTGCACATGAGTAATCGATTCTTTGATCACCTTGTGTTATACATAGCGAAAAAAGAAAAAATTAGAATTAACGAATATAATCGTCGAACGTCTATTATTTTTTTTTCATTGATTTAACATATATATTTGGTGAATTCGTACTTCCATTAATGCTAAGCTGGGTCAAACGAGTTAACTTTGAGCGCAGCTTACCGTATGTAATGCGAGACAAATCCTTTTTACTGAACGGCGATTCGTCCTGAGGCTTCGTGAAAAGCCGGAAGAATTTTTAAAAAAGTAAAAATTTTTAATACAAAGTGTTGTATTCTCGAAATGCCGTTCCGTAACAATATCGATCTAAAGGACGTATCGCAGACTGACATATACATAGCTATATCGAGTGTTTGTGAGATTCTAAAAAAGCCACGTGCATCGCGATACGATTCTGTGCGAGAGAATGAGTAATAGAAAGAGAGAGAGAGAGAGGGGGGGGGGAGAGAGAGAGAGAGAGAGAGAGAGAGAGAGAGAGAGAGAGTGTGTGTGTGTGTGTATGTGTGATATAAAGAATATAAGTGATTTTCAAGAATATAGAAGCGCAGAGTGTGTTAGGGAATGTATTATTATTCTAAATTTTGGCTTCCTTCGCGAGATCTTCTGAGGCTTCGGTTTCGCAAAAATTTTCCTCCCGCGTTCGATGTCACGCAATCAATTGAAATCCAAAGAAATTTATTCTTAGCTGAAAAATCTTTCATCTTCGGCGAGAAAAAACGCACAACCTCTCCTCCGCTAAAACCGTCTGACGCTCGCTTGAAGTTTTTGCGAAACTGATGATCTTTGTTTCTCTCCATTCCCGAATACTTATTATACTGTACTATCATCCACCACCTGTCTCTGCCCGTCGGACAATGTCAAACACATTCGAACGAAAGGATTCCCCTCGACAATTATTCCACAAGTTTATAATACGAGCATTCGAACTCGATTCGTGAGACAAATGCGAGACGATGTACCGTATAGATCCGCAGGGCCTTCATACACTCTTATAATTTGCTAATATACCCTCTTTAATAATCAGGCAACGATTATATGCCCGGACATTTTATGGGATGTCTATACAATCAGGGTTGCCACCTCAGTGCTTCAGTTGACCTGGAAATCGGCTTAAAAACAAAAAAAACAAAAAAAAAACAAAAAAAAACAAAAAAAAAGATCTCATGGTCTTGCTACAGGACACCTTCATATCTTTGCCCGTCCACAAATCGGTCTCTAAAAAAAAACAAAAAAAAACAAAAAAAAAATTAATTACAAACTCCAATGACCTGGAGATTTTTGCTCCTTCACCCGGAGAGACTTCGGGTCAAAACCCGAAGAGGTGGCAACCCTGTATACAATGTAGCGTACGCTACACTATAACGATTGATCCCCAACGCTCAAGATCCTGCCGTGATCAAGCTCTATGCACTCCTCAGAATTCGGCGCGTTATTGCGCACCTTCAGCATCCGTGTTGTATGAGGAGTCTGCGCGCATGTTTCACGCCGTAAGAACCGACACTGGGAAACACGAGCACGACGTAAAACAAGAAGAGAAGAAACAGCGACCTAGCGACATCTTGGGACTCATTATGCAATGCGTTACGAGCAACAATTTTTTTTGTTTGACGATGATCGTGATTCCTAGTGACGTTTCTTACATAGTCCGAGTGTCATTCTGTACATTTCGCCTCGATTTCCTGCCCTGCCTGCATTTTGAAAGCACTGTAAATGAATAACGAAGTAAAAAAAAACGGAGCTAGAGGAGGAATTTAGGCGCTTTAGGATTTTGAATCGCGAAAGCTAATAGAGCGAGAAAGGACGAGAGAGAGAGAAGAAGAGGCGCGTAGAGGGGCAGATGGAAGTAAAGAGACCATGTAAATACATACGCTGAAAGTAGTGAAATATCGAGAGGATAACCGGACATCCGAGGACTACTAATCGCCTCGAGAACAAAACAAGCAATATTTAGTTATTATCATCTCGTAATAATTAAACGATAACGCTCCAACTGTACCGTGCACGCACGCGTGCACGCGCTCGTACATATTTAAACGCGACTATAAATTAAATGTTAATTATCCTTACACTTTGTGTGTGTATGTATGTATGTACGTATGTATATATACACACATACACACACAGTGAAATTGTTACGCATTTATTATCATTACAATTATTGAATAGGTAATGCTCAATTAGCATTTGTTTCTTAAAATAAAGAATAAATATATGGCTGTTGGATATTTATATGCACTATATCACTATCACATCTCCATACGTTATTATAACCTAATATTATTTATTGTGTTGTTAATGATCGAATGACCGGCCAGAAATTGTCAAATCTATTCGATCGCCACCTCTTGGAAGGCAATGGCAAACTACCGGGAATATATTGCCCAGGACACTCCTCTAATCAGACCTTCCCTAGTCCGTTCTCCGTTCCCTTCTCCGTTCATTTACGGACCTTGTTCGGAACCGGCGTAAAACTGTAGGTCCCATGTTTCTGCGGAAAAACTATAAAAAAGACGCACACACCCCAGATACGTGTAAAAGGAGTCATCACCCTCTGTCAAGAGGATACAAATTGTGAAGAAGTGATAATGATCACATGCAAGAAGAAAAAAAACATGGATATGAACGTGACTTACAATTAGATATTACAGGAGTGGAATCACAGGACAATTGGTTTCCAAGTTTTTTTATTGTAAATTGATCTACAATCACCATATCCTGATTCATCGCTGCTTATACATCATTATTATAAATAATAAAATGCCATAGCAACGCTATCCGCACATGCGCGTCACTTATTATATCCACATACATGTATGCACATACATACATACATACATGAAATCCATCGATTCGAGTTTGTCCGATACGAGCCCGAAATTTTTCGTAACTTCGTGCCATAAAAACAAGATTATTTGATTCGTTATGATTCAAATTTTTCTAGTCTTTCATCATAAAAATTGGTACTGTTGGCAAACTGCAGCCGCACAAGACTGACAGTCGCCGAAAAATAAAAAGGGAGGAAAACTATCTAAATTGTTACATATAAATTTTGCACTTGCATATCATTGATCTCCCCTAGATGGAGATGCGAGTAAGTCCTTTTTCCGGTACACATATTGTGAGAGAATATAATATACACTCCTATAGTAATTAGAAAAATAATACGATTTCGCCCAGTTAATGGAAACAATTAACTATATGCGTAATGTACCATATGTGTGATTTATGCAGGTATGGACATTCGAGTACGTTGTCACAGTTAATTCCCTGGAAACAATACGAGAAACAGGACTCATTTCACACCTGTTGTTGCAGAATAATCGGCTAACGCGCATAATGCTGTTAAGGATTAGCAAAAATATAATATACTTTACTTACCTTATCAAGGTACAGGACTATCTGTTCCACTCCCACTGTTGGTCCCAGCTTCTGTCTTAGTAGCGGCCACCCGATCACCTCGCTTGGACGTTTTCGATAACGACGCTACTTCCTTCAGCAAACTAGATATCTTGTGCTGCATATTAGAAATTTTCGCCTCATATTCCTTGTCCGACGCTTTCATTTTATTGCGCAGCTCTGTCTCGGATGTGAAATTTTTCGCCTTGAGATCGGTAATCTGCAATCAAAATGTCGGTTATTTATTTTATCGCTCTTATCTGTTCCAGAGAAAACAACTTCCAGGGAATTCTCTTACGCACTTGTCTATCTTTTGCTAGTAACTGACTGTCCTTTATACTGATTTGTTTTTGAAGATGTGCTATCTTTTCTTTGAGCTGCGTAACCGCCACGACGTGATCCGAACTATTCGGGTCGTGAGGATCGTGCACACCAGCCATCCGCGCCGCTTTCGCGGGAGTGGGACCGTTCGTGTCTCCACCCTCAGATTGCGGCGGCAGTTTTGTCACGTCGACTCTGTGCGGCCTTTTATTGTGACCTTTCAATCTACAAAGAAAAGCGTGAAACATAAGAGAGAATTTCACTGACGCAATCTGCAAAGTTTACCGAACTCACGTCTTGCATGGATTCGAAAAATTTTAATGTCCATGCAATCATTAAAGGCTACCAAGCGCAAAGTTACCTTGTGATATTATGTATTTAAATAATTACTTTTGTTCTTTGTGTTTTGCAGCCCGCTGTTGTGCCAATTTCATATGCGCCCTTCTCTCTGCATCCGATTGTTTTGTTTTTGCCAATGCTCGTTTATACGACAATGTACAGAGCCAACATAATAACTTGCCGTCTACCTAAAAACCGAAATATCACCATAATCGATTTAGTAGCATTATGATAGGGTAGAGATTTATTACCATGTACCAACAAGAGAGAGGGAGAGAGAAAGAGAGAAAGAGGTCTTAGCTGTAGAAATTACACTTGATGTTTATTCGCTCTCTAAAAAAAGAAAAGAAATTGTGACAGAAAGTCAAACGTACAAATTCAGAAAATATAATTATTATAGTAAAATTGCATATATAGCTATTCTCGATTATCCAGAATAATAAAACAAATTGTAAAGTATGTATTTGTAAAGTGTACAAAGAAATGTATACATAAACTTTAAAAATTAATTTCATCCATACATAAATTTCTTATAACAGAAGTATTTATTATCTAAGAAATATTTAAAGTATCAGGGTGTTTCAGAGATAGGTGGCCAAATTTTAAGAGCATATTCTACTCACCGTAAAGATGGAAAAAAGTCATATGAACGTGAGTCCGGCTTCTTTTCCAAATTATAAATACTTTTTATTTACAATAGACAACATGCCTCGCATCGACGTCTCATGGATATTGTCCTTCTATTCACCTTCTATTAGAATAATCTAAACAATAATCTCTCGACTTAACCTTTGGATTTTTATTTATGAAAACATCTTAAGACTCTCGTTCATGATATTCGTGTTGCTACTGTGGAAGTACTCCGAAATCGTATTGTTACTTCGTGTGACAAAATACGAGAGAAATATCCTGAGAATTTTTGAACATCTTCGATCATCCATGAGACATCGCTGCGAGGCATGCATTGAATGCATGCGGAAAGAAATCATTTCCAGCAATTTCTTTAATAAAGTATTCTTACCAAAGTCTGTTGTAAATAAAAAGTGTTTATAATTTGGAAAGGAAGCATTTCCAGATCCACGTTCATACAACTCTTTTTCATCCTTACGATGAGTAGAATATGCTTTTAAAGTTTGGCCACCTATTTCTAAAACACCCCGTAGAATAAAATTCAACTATTTATGTGTATCCTTAGAGGAACAAAAGTTGTGTCAACAAATTGAAAATATCCAGGAAAAAACAATACATCTCAGTACAAAATCTCAGTTATAATTATATCACACAGCTAGAGATCATCTCCTTCTCTAGCAATATTGACAGTGACAAGCATATTGCCATTATGTTACCTTCTTATCTTCGTCCTGTCTATCAAAGGCACACTTCTGCTTGCATTGTTCGCATGTAACCGGTGGTCCATAGCGTTTCTCCGAGTTTGTACACCGTTGGCATTTGCTACCAATAAATGCAGCTATGGTATTGCAGTACTCGCAAGCTGACGGCTTCCCATAGGACTTTACGTTTTGCTCGCATTTTTTACATATAGTGCTCGTATTGCCTTTTCTACAAAGTCAAACAGATTAAAATAATACACAGTCTTATTTATTCCATTTTACAAACAATTTTTCTAAAAATAAAGCGACTTAAACTTACATGGTTTGTTGGAACTCTGATCTGCAGTATGTACATTTTACCACAGGAAACGCTCCTCTGCATTCCTGAATAACAACAAATTTTCTTAAATAGTAACAGAAATAAAATTAAAAATATTTCAATTTTAATTCTTCATATTTTTCTAATGATAATAAAATGATATAAACAATATCTTTTGCAATTTTTAATATGCTTGTCAAAATTACATGTTTACTATGGTATACACATATATACAATATATATACATACATATACATATAAACTATGATATATAATAAAATGAAGAATTTTGATGTAAAAAATTAATACGCAGCAAAATATTTTTATTCTCAAAATATTATTCCCGAATTCTCGAATTTAATCAACATTTACGTCATCGTGAGCAATAAGCGATTGCATTTCATTGCAAATAAAATTCTAAAATTATCCAGTGCGACGAACGCGGAAAATACACTCAATAAATCGTGCTTGAAAAATTTCCTTATGCTGTGCTATGTGTGTTTCATTACTCACAATGAACGCAACATGTTTATGTACAATTTGCATCTTCCAGTGCTACGAAAAATTTATCGACGCTTCCAGAAAAAAAATGTCTTGCTCCTAGTACACAATAAATTATTACTCTATTTATTATATTTCACAGCGATCTCGCGATCGGTGTTACAGCGGAGAAATCTCTCTTCGGAGTTATTAGCCTCTCGATATTATCGCGATAAAACAGATTCATCGCGTGCAAGATACATTGTGAAAACGACGCAGGAATCGCGAAGAATCCGCGAGACAGATAGTCCTGCGGTTTGTTTATACCTTGCACAATTGTTGTCCGGGCGAGAGATCCTCGAAGGGATGTCTGGAGAAGCATCGGGAGCATGCGAAGAGCGCTTGCATATTGTTTGCGCTCATCTTCGGCAGCAAGCAGCAAGTCGGCAGTCGCTGGATACGTCACTGAGGCAACGAGACAAGAGAAGGCGGCAGCCGAAGGAGGCGCGATAGATCGAGGAGGAGAGGACAGTCGTGCGCGGCTACTGTTCCGCGACGAAAAAAAAAGAAAACGTAAAAATCGATGATGTGATCCCAATCGCGATTTTATTCCTCCGAGAAACCGTCTGTTGACTTTTACGTAGCCATCTGCGACCGCCGCGACCGAGTAATATGGCCGACTGTGACAGCGGAAGTGGCCGTTCGAGGGCGCCACTTGAGCTCTATAGTATACCGGAGCAAGCCTTCCCTATACTATCCTATAGAAAATCGGGGGTCAGATTTCTTGGTGGACTCTTTGTCTCTTTTCTACATTATACTACCTGAGCTAAAAACATTTCTCATCAGATATTTAGCGATGAAAGCCAACAAATAAAATGAAAATGAGACATATAAAAATGGAAAATGAGAAATTATTAATACACATTATTGATGTAATGCAGAACATACATGGAAGGCCTATTCTGTTGGATGTACTTAAATTTTTAACGAATAATTAACAAAATAAAAATACATATAGATAATAAAAGCGATTAAATAAAATGAGTACTACATAATACTTACATATAAAATGAAAAAATCATCTACAATCTTGAGAAATAACAAAATAAATATTTATGAAATATTAAAAAACTGCTAGGAAGATTATAAATTAAATAAACAATACGTTTTATTAAATTTTCAAATTATTTATTTAATATCTATTCATTATATGGAATAATATTAATTTTGTCATTTTCTTTCTGATTCGCGTTTTTTAGTTTTACTTATTATTGTATTTTTCCCGATATAAAAAAATCTTATATCTATATAATACTTAATAATTATATCTATCTATTCCTCTTTGTGAGTTGCAAATGTTTCTTGTAACAATATATGTTCAAACATATTAAGAAATACTTCAGTGTATTATATCTTGTCGAACGTTGTATATGATACGCTTTTTATAGAGGATAGATGGAAGATATTGTCTCCATACATTCATATAAAACGTTATTCGGTGGCATATTATAGTCACACTTTTCGAAGGTTTTATTAAAGCACCTCTATTTTTTATTGTTATTAATATATTGTTTGTATAATTTTCTTCTAAGTATTGTACATGTCTACTTGTACACATATTGCCCATGCAAGCAAATTTCAGCTATGCACGACACTATCCTGTAATGATGAAATTTCTTTACGCAATTTTCTATTCTTGTCTTGCAATATCTTTATTTTCTTTGCTTGCTTATTGGTTTTTTTTTATATTAATTGTATATTCCGCAAAGCTCTTCGAGGTGTAGAAAAATGTTCTGGTGTGAAATCTCCTATTCTCGCAGGACGCCATATTTTATTAGGAATGTTGGGCATCTGTGTATCTTCTAATTGTCTATAAAATAATTTACAAATATAACATACCTTTTTGAGCAAGCATATCAAAATTAGATTTCAAAAATATAGAACATATCGCTTTGATGGTGTTCCTGATAAAGATAAATTATATTCTGTGTTGGTGTTCTTGGTGGATGGCGTTCTTGATAAATTACATTCTTTGTTACATGAGGTCTGTTCGTGTTGCTTGCACTTTTTGTACTCAGTTTTTGCTTTCTCTTTCTCTCTAATGCCAGAATATATATTTGTTTCGTTTTAAGTGCAAAAAATTTTGGGGATTTAAGTCAACACGAACAAACCTATGAAATGGTTAGTTCACTAAAATAATTTATGCAATAAATGTATTATTAAATAAATAATGGCTTTTATGGATTCTATGGATTTTATTTCTAAAAAAAATTACAAATGCATACCATAAAGATGCAAGTTCAATGTGCGCAATCTTGATTCTGTTTAAATGTAGAAGCCACTGTGGGGGTGTAAAACTTTAAAAAACCACCATCGTCTCCATCCTCGAAATTTTCAAAATTTTCAAAATTTTGATACCAATTTCGATAAAATCGATCAATAAATGCGTGATTGCATGGGTGGGTGCGTGGGTGGAGCTGTAAAACTAAAAAAAAAAACACATAGTAGCCATCCCCAAAAAATTTGCAAAATTTTGGTACCAATTTCGAGAAAATCGGTCCATAAATGTGTGAGTGCGTGGGTGGGTAGGTGGGGGTGTAAAACTAAAAAAAAATAAACAAATAGTAGCCATCCCCGAAGAATTTGCAAAATGTTGGTACCAATTACGAGAAAATCGGTCGATAAATGTGTGAGTGCGTGAGTGGGTGCGTGGGTGAATGGGTGGGGATGTAAAACTTAAAAAAACCACATAGTAGCCATCCCCGAAAAATTTGCAAAATATTGGTACCAATTTCGAGAAAATCGGTCAATAAATGTGTGAGTGCGTGGGTGGGTGCGTGGGTGAGGGTGTAAAACTAAAAAAAACCACATAGTAGTTATCCCCAAATAATTTGCAAAATTTTGATACCGAGAGAATCGGTCCATAAATGTGGAAGTAGTTCGCGGTCATACAGACAGACAGACAAACGGCACTTATATAAATAGATAGATATATATATAAGAAAGCTTTTCGGCGTGGGACTGCCGAATCAAGCAACGCAATTGGTCGAATCCTGTGAAAAGTTTCACATGAAGTTTTACATGATCGATCCCCAGAATAATTTCGTTCTTCCCTAGATTATAAAGGTAAAAGCTGGCCAAGTATCCCTCGAAAATTATTTAACTATGTATCGATTTCTATCGATCTAGTAAGATCGAATAAGACGCTTGTTATGAACATGACATACGTCGTACTTCATATATTGTATTATAATACCAAAAACGTCGTCAGTTTTCGATGGTGCTTCGAAGCGTTAAGATAACGATTCAGCGATACACTTTTGGCTAAAGTAACGGCTCGTAACAAATTCAACAAATAAGGTAAGTCAAATACAGGACATTTAAATATTTTGTTTTAAATATATGCATATAAAAATATGTAAAGAACACGAGAGATTACAACGTCCTTATTTTTTAGAACATATCTAATTACATTTTTACAAAAATATTAAAAAACATTTCTTTTTACTTCAACTATTATTTTTATTCTTTGCATACTACAGTTAATATGAAAACATTTAGGCGTGAAATATAAAGCATCTTTTAATCATTTTAACATATATAACAAATAGGAAATTAAAAACAAATTACATATGCTTTGTTTGATACATTTTTTCTTTAACGTTATTCTTTAATGCCTTCTCTAACGTTATGTTTATTAATCATGTGTAATAAAAATAAGAAAAGTAAACACAATAAATATTAATTTTTCTTTTAGAAAAATGTGTACACACACAATGATAAATGCTAATGATTTCTTTGCGTTCTTTATTCACGTTCAATTTGATTAGCTCATGAAACATATATCGACAAAAATTTGAAATAAGAAAAAATTTCATTTCGCAAGCTGTTTCTTTGTTATCCGTTTCTTGAGTGTATACATGACTTACAAGTGACATATAAACCCTGTGATAATAACATATTGGTAAACATACGTCCAACTACACGGACGAAGCCCACCGTTATTAGAAGGAATTATTTTCTACATTTTTGTAAGTCTATATATTTCAGAATTCAAGAGTTTTGAAAGAAGTTAATATACACGGTATCTCTCAGTCGAACTTGTTTTATATGATATAATATTCACAAAACTGAAATATATAATTGCATTAAAGAGATATAAGAAGAAGAAACATTCAAAATCTTGATAATTTTGGAAAATAAGCTTATGAAAAATACAAATTGATTAGATTCTTCAATTTGAGGAAGTATTTAACTTATATGCTGGAACTGTAACTAATGTTATCTTGAATGTAAGTACTTCGCACATCTTTAATTTATGTTCTGCGTATTTTCTATCTTCGAATTTCCAAGGCAGATATTTAATTGCTGCGTTTATATAAGTAAAATTATATACTTACGTATAGCTTTCCAATAGTCACATAGACGCAGGCTATCTTAATATTTAAATTTATTTGTTTTTTTTTTGTAAATATATTTATTTAAAATAGAAAGAATTAATTTCTTATTTTTTATTGTTCCTGTCACAAATAGCATTTCTTCGCCGTTTATGCTATATTTTATTTAATATATGATATTTCAAATTACATTTATTATATTCCACATACACATTTATCAGTAACGTTTATTATTTTAACTAAAACTTTAGGCTCTCAATGTAAGAAACATTTAAATTTCAACGGGCAAGTAAGAGTGTTAGTGCTAATGCTGGTGTTAGTGCCTCAGTTTCAAGGAAGAATTCATTTTTGCTGAAACTGATTCGTTGTGTACAGGGCACTAAATTTTCTTGATACGATACCAAGAAATTAACTAAATTTATTATTTTGATTGATCATTAATAGTTTAAACATGTAAATTATATATTGTGAACCTTTATGCTCTTAAATTAAATCTATCTAATAATTTATTGCTGTTTTTCAATACCGAGTATAAATCAATCAGGCATATAGATAAGACTATTTATAATTTGAATCAAAAGAACTTGTAGATCAAATCGAATAATATACAAAGCATCAACATCAATTTATTACGGCTATACAAGGCTTTAGTAATTCAGTTTTATAAAAATACAGATTTTGCTTTAATCAGATTACAGTTAATTAAATAATTATTATTAAATAATTTAACAAAACGGGATATAAATTTTTCGCTGTGCTTCTATTTTAATTATCTGAAAAATTATTTGGACAAAGCAAATACGCGAATCCGAAAGCCATAACAAGTCAACACACAAAAAGTAGCATTAAAAACTCTCTGTTATGATAACATATTTAATCAAACCAACTGTTTGTGTGTGTGTGTGTGTGTGTGTGTGTGTGTGTGTGTGTTAGAAGCTTTTTACAAAGATAAAATTTTACAAAGATAACGTTAGAGAATAAATCGTATTGTGTGTTACGAATATATATAATTAAACAAAGAAAATGAATTTCACTGTTTAAATTTCCTAAGCCAGATGCAGATGGTAGTGCGTAAGCTTCGAGAGAAATTATTTTTTTCTTGAAATCGAATGGTTGTGTACAGGGCACAATTTTTATTTGGTGCGATACCAAGTACTTAAATAAATTCAAGTCTGAAATTCATTTTTAATATCCCTTCATATTCCCCCCTAAAGATAAGCAAAGGCTAAAGATGGCGTTAATATTAAATATACAGAGTGTCTGGTAATATAATCGCTCGACCTCTCATATGCAAGTTTCCTACTCAGTTTAACGCGCTTTATCTGCACACGAGAGGTCGGGCGATTATTACTGGACATCCTGTATATGTAGGCAAAATTGAAAGTATCAAGAGGTGTGGAGTCTGAATAGCTCAATGGTAAGAGCAGTCGCTCGATAAGCTCGGATTCGATCTTCGATTTAGCGTGATTCAGCGATTTCGCCCCGATATTTTTCTATCCTGCTTTTTTAGTGGGATACAAAGGTATTTAAAATAAATTTCATATTTCAGATTATATTTAAGAACTTGGTGTCTCACCAAATAAAATTGTGACCTTTGCACAACCGTTTTCAAGAAAAAAATAATTTTGCTTGAAAATTTCGCCGTACTATCCGCGTCTGGGTTTTAATAGCACGACGAACATAAATTTCGTTTCTCGCATGAGAGTCGTATCAATGTTTTTTACTTTGTATAAAGTTGAATTAATAGAAAATACAATTCTATTGAATAAGAATAAACAAAAGAAAAAAAATTGTGTAATAATGGTATATAAATTGCGATGTATATAAAAAAATTTCTCATAAAAGTTATCAACTATTTAAATAGATTGTGTATCTTTTTTTAAATTTCTGTAATTTTTTTTATACATTTTCCTTTTTTCACAAGAATCAACATTTTGCATTTTCTTTGCATTTTCTTTACATATTCTCTATTTTTGTTTTCTGTTCTACTTATTCTTACAATTAGCAAAAAAATGTTTTTGTAGATATCTGAATTAAAAGCTGACATGATGTCCCTAACATTGTCATTAAATGGTTTACTACATATCATTGTAATGACAACGGCTCTTTCTACCGATGAAAATGCGATAATTAAGTGGCATAGTGCGATTAATTATCGTTCTTTTAACTATGTGGTACCGTTTCATTATAACTTGAGGATAGCACTAACGCCAGATAACAAGCTCATTGGCGAGTCCAATGCCACTATTTATATTAATCGTGCAACGCAAAACATAACTTTACATGCATCAAAATATATAAAAATATTGAATGCAAAGTTGAAGTCGGTTAACAGTGGAATAATATATGACCTCAAGACAACTTTTCATGATTATATAAAGGAAATTGTCTCTCTTGAATTCGTCGAACCATTATTGCCTGACACTTACTTGATAGAAAGTGATGTTTATACTCTGTATGTGACATTTTCAAACTCAATAATTTATAACTGGAGAGAGCTTTTGCATACTTGGTACATAAACGAAAAAGAAGATAAAAAGTGAGTAAATTAAGATATATTAAGATATATTAAATTAAGATAAATTAAGATATATTAAATATTAGACTATATATATAATAATAAATATATTAATAAATAAAATATGTATATACAGGGTGTCTCACAATCTTTGTACAATACTTTATTAGCGTGTTCTAAAGGTGAAATAAAGTCAAAATTTCTAATACAAAAATTTGGAGTCTGCGATAGTTTTTGAGTTATAAAAGCGATTAAAGTTTGCCAATGATATTGCGTAAAACTCGCGCGCTTAGGCCCGTAACTATACTTACACCCGTGTTGATCTATCATCTGTTATTGATATTTTCAAGTTAGATGATATTGATTTTTACTGCACAGCTGATTTTATTTTGTCGTTTCCTATGTACGTGTGTACTATGCGTACATCATACATTATGACAAATAATATTATAATATTTATAATCAGCTGTGCAGTAAAAATCAATATCACCTGACTTGAAAAAATCAATAACAGATGACAGGTCAGAATGAATGTAAGTGTAGTTACGGGCCTGATCGCGCAAAGACATGAACAAAAAGAAGAGATTTTTTTATTTATAAATTGCATTGGTACATTCTGCAATCCTTAATATTTCTATACCAATAACTGCAGAAAATTTGTTATCTAAAACATATTGTTAAAATGTAATAGGTTAATAATTGCAACACTAATGCAGCCGAGAAGAGCCCGATTATTATTTCCCTGTTGGGACGAGCCAGAATTAAGTGCCACTTTTAACATTTCCATAGAACATGATATAAAAGGCAGAGTTTTATCGAATATGCCAATACGAGAATACAAACTTGTAAATGTTTACACGATGCGGACATTGTTTTACACGACACCTTCAATGTCTACAAACGATATAGTAATTATGATATATGATGTTGACGATCTATATAAGGTTCTTATCAGTCCGTTTTCGATGGAGACTGTGGTCAACATGTGGTGCAGACCGCATTTGATACCACAAATGAAACTCGCGCAATATTTTGCAGAAAATGTAATTATGTATTTAGAAAACAATTTGAAGGTCTTTGAAAGCGTCCCGAAAGTGGATTATATCGCTATTCCGAATTTCGAGGACAAATTCTGGCAGACTTGGGGACTGGTATTTTACAGGTAATACAAAAATTCAAGAAATAATCATAATTATAATTCATTAAATTATAATATTATTTTTAGTTTTTAAAATTTAAAAATTCAAAGATATACATTTTTCCAGCTTATTGTTAGAATTGGCTTAATTAAAGAGAAATTTTAACAGCATTTATCCAGTTATTTTAATATTTAAAGGGCATTTCATAATTCGGAAATATATGCTTTATATTGATGCTTAAAGTAATTTTAATAAATAATTTTAATAAATGACAATAATATGTATAATACTATAATAGAATTACAGAATAACTTACATTTATATCATGTAGTCACATTTATATATTCAAAAATTTTATCAATATTATATCAAATCAGGTATTCAAATTATCATTAATTTAGCAACTTGAAGTTTTAATGTTTAAGATATATGTTTATGTCCTTATCATTAAACTCTTTTTATAGATATGATTTTGATATTTTTTTTATGTATTAATCAAAGAATTGCTAAAAAATTTATTTTATCTTATCGAGAAAAAGATGAAATTTGGAGAATATTGGAAAATAAAACTTATGACCGAACTTATAACCGATCTTATTTGAAAAAGAGAGAGAAAAAGAGATGCACATAAAATTATATAAAATAATTACATATAATTAAAATAATACATTGATTAAATGATTACAAAAAACTAATTTTTTTTTGTTTATCATAGTTTAACTAATTTATTCTTATGCTTATTAAAATTCTGTTCATGTTCGACAATACTTGAACTATCTTTCTTAATATATGTACAACATACACTACTCAAAAAAAAAGAAAATAGGGAACACTTTTCATACTTTAAAAATGGGGTTATTTTCAAACCGCTGAAACTCGGTGAAAGATCATCGTAGACAAGAAATAAAAAAAGCATTTTGAAGCTTGAAGTTTCAACTTTAACGCGCTATCGGTGATTTAAAAAAAATTTTTCATCATCTATGTTCTGTGCTTTAAAAAAGACACATTGTTTTTTCTTAAAAATTACGTATGTTTGACACTCTGCAGCTCGATAAAAAAAATTTCTCTCTAAAAATTCAACTCAAATTTCATAAACTACAACATTTTGCCTAAAAACGCTTTTTTTTATTTTTTTACAATTTTTTTTGACCGAGATACACAATTTTGAAACTAAACCTGTTTCTTAGAAATAAGAAAAATAAAAAAGTTTTAAAGAACCACCGATATCGCGTTAAAGTTGAAACTTCAAGCTTCAAAACGCTTTTTTCATTTTTTGTCTACAATGATTTTTCGCCGAGTATCGACATCATTTCTAAAAAATAGATGTATAGTTTCAAAATCGTGTAACTCAAAAAAAAAAAAATCGTAGGATAATTTTAAAAAGCGTTTTTTAGACAAAATGTTGTAATTTATGCAACTTGACTTGAATTTTTAAAGAGAAATTTTTTTATCGAGCTACAGAATGTCAAAAATACGTAATTTTAAGAAACAAATAATGTATTCTTCTTTAAAGCACAGAACCAGGAAGATAAAAAAATTTTTTTAAATCATCGATAGCGCGTTAATGTTGAAACTTCAAGCTTTAAAATAATTTTTTCATTTTTTATCTACGATGATTTTTCGCCGAATTTCAGCGTTTTAAAAATAGCCCAATTTTTAAGGTATAAAAAATGTTCTTTATTTTTTTGTTGAGTAGTATATTTAATTTTTACATAAGCAAACTATGCAATCTTATAGCAAAAAATTTCGACATAACCGCATTATTTACGAACAATTTTCAGTGAAGCAGATATTATCTACAATGAAGAATTACATCCTGTTGCGTTTAAAATGGCAGTAATGCGCTCAATAGCTCATGATATAACATATCAATGGTTTCTCAATGGTAATCTCTTCAATCCGTTTTGGTCTCCGAGGTGGTTGAATGAGGGCTTCATTATGTTCTTCGAAACGAATATCATCGACAAGGTTGATTTACATTTCTAACGCTAATTATATAAGAAAATTTGTGTTTATATATTGTGATAATAAAGAAAATTCTGAAATTGTCTTCCCATTCGTCAAAAATGGAAGAAATGCCGATATATTATTTTTTTTACCAATTTCTTATAGTAACTTAACTATTTAAAAAAAATATTATAGAACAGATAACAAGTATATTTAAATAATGTTATTATAATTTCGAAAAAGCTTGTAAGTATATTTTTTGAATAATTATAATTAAACACAAACATTTTTTATATCAAATAGTTACACATTACTCGTAAATTTAAAAATACTACGAGGATCATATCGAAAGTAATGAGCAACAATTTTTTATAAATTAGGAATTTATATTATTCAAAAAACAAGTATAATAACTGAATCATCATACTTTGAACTATTTTTCTACGTAATCCCCATTTCTTTCGACACATTTTTCCACCGTTTTGGCAATTTAAAGATGCCTTTGCGGAAAAACTTCGTTCCAGCCGCCCGAAGCTTGCAATCATCTCTTGAACTGCATTATCCCTTATTCCTAGCTTTGCTGTAACTTTGTTCACTGTAACTCGTCTATCATCCCTTATGATCGCATCAACCCTTTTCTTGTTATGTTCAGTTGAGGCTGTTCGAGGACGACCATTACGAGGCTGATTTTAGATGCTTGTGTTTTCGTCTTTAAAATGTTTTTTAACCCATCTTAATAAATTATATGATTTAAAAAAGCAAATCTTTCTTTAGAAATAGCATATAATTTCATATATTAGTGGGAATGTTAATGCAGGCTTCTTTTTTCATTATTTATTCATATTTATTATTATTATTATTATTTATTATTATTTATTATTTATTATTTATTATTATTATTTATTCATATTTATTCATTTACATCAATCTGTTTGTAGGCTTTGCCAGATTCCCGGATGATGGACTTGTTCGTAGTTCAAGTGCAACATGAATCTCATCGTCTAAACACTCATCATTTTGCTGCAAACTGTTATACGAAATATGCAAGCGATTTATCTAATTGTAAAATTAATTCACTTTCTCCTTTTTCTCGTATTATAGGTATGTACGTATGTATATTTAAATTATAATTTGAATATTATAAAACGTATGTATTTACATATATAGTATATATGTATAATTACATACAAAAATTGTAAATATGATTAAACAATAGTTCATAAATTGCTTAACTTAAATATATAAAAACAGATTAAAAGGTTTTAATTGTACATTTATTAGCTTTCAATTTAATTCTGATATGAGAGAAAAAGAATTTTTAATTTTGAAATTAGTTTATCTTTATTACTGTTGGATATTTTCACGAAAATTTATAAACTGCGTAGGTTAAATTTATTTAAAGTATATATAATTATACATACTTTATATTTTAATTATAGGAGCTGGTGTATGGCGCATGCTAGAAAGTGTTATTCCCAGTAATGCATTTTTGAAGGGTATCAAAGCGTATTTAAACACGAAGTAAGTGATAGCGACATGGTAATATATATAATAATTATATACTATAATTAATAAATAAATAAACATACACACACACACACACACACACAAAAAGAGAGAGAGAAAGAGAGAGAGAGAGAGAGAGAGAGAGAGAGGGGTGGGGGGAGAGGGGGGTGAGGGGGAGAGGGGGAGAGGGGGAGAGGGGGAGAGGGGGAAAGGGGGGCGAGGGGAGAGAGAGGGGGGAGAGAGAGAGGGGGGGGAGAGAGAGAAAGAAGTAAATACATAATAAGATTTTAATAAGAAGATAAGCCTTATATAAAAACACTTTTCTAAAAAAAATTGAAAAACACGTTAAGTAATTTAAAAAATAAAAAATTGGTAAATACTGTGAAAAAGTTAACTGTTAACAAGAAGGTTAACAAAAACATGAGATCAATTATAAAAATAATACATATACACTAATACTCACATAAATGCACAATCATACATTGCGCTTCCTTAAATATAACAAATTTTATACTAAAACATAATAAAAGAATTAAGGTAATTAATTTAAAAATGATACATATAGTAGGCATAATATTTATACGCATTATTTTAAGCAATTTTTGGTATAAATTTGATATTATAAAAAAATTAAATTTATTTGGAATAAAATATATTAATAATTTAATTCTTAATATTGCCAGTCATTAATTAACGGGATAAATAATTTGGACGACCAATACTGGCTAAGTTATCATTTAATATAACACGACGTTTCGACCATGGGTTTCGGTCCTTATCAAGTGTACTATAAAAATTACAAAGATTCAAATATGTTACAAATATACAAAAGTTAAATTCGATCTATAGTAATGCGCAACTAAATATGGAAGAGAAGTTAAATAATTGTTAGAATTTTTATCTTACGTTTAAAATTAGTGCTGTGCGAATGTCACATCTTGTCAATAGTAAGGTAGCCAACTAACTAGGAAGGAGACTAAACAACCTTGACATCGATTCTATTATTTCTTTACCTTATGTCGAAGATGTTAGTGAAGGCATTAGTCGATCGCTTAATGATTTGGGTTTTAATGTCGTCTATACAATACCAAAAAAATTGGATTCTTTAATTAAACGTGGCAAAGACAGATTGAATAACGAGGTTAGAACTAATTTAGTATATAAAATAAACTGCCAAAATTGTACTAAGTCATACATTGGCCAAACAAAAAGATATTTAAATACTCGTGTAAAAGAACATTTTAATAATATTAAATTGCATGCGTCTAATCATTCAGTTATCAGTAAACATAAATTAGATTTTAATCATGATTTTGACTGGGCTAAACCGATGATATTACATAGCGAGAAACATACGAAGAAGAGAGAAATAGCTGAAATGTTTTTTATCAAAAAAACTAAAAACACAATTAACCTACAAAAAGATACAGAAAATCTAAACAATGTTTATGACAATATATTAAAGGTTGTTTAGTCTCCTTCCTAGTTAGTTGGCTACCTTACTATTGACAAGATGTGACATTCGCACAGCACTAATTTTAAACGTAAGATAAAAATTCTAACAATTATTTAACTTCTCTTCCATATTTAGTTGCGCATTACTATAGATCGAATTTAACTTTTGTATATTTGTAACATATTTGAATCTTTGTAATTTTTATAGTACACTTGATAAGGACCGAAACCCATGGTCGAAACGTCGTGTTACATTAAATGATAACTTAGCCAGTATTGGTCGTCCAAATTATTTATCCCGTTAAAATATATTAAGTAAAGGGTAGCGGGCTAAATAGAAGCCTGGCGTGGTAAGTAGTGCGAAAATTATGTTTCTGTCAAAACCTTTGTTTAGTTTAGCAATTATTAGTTAAAAACATGCATGCGTGTGTCCTCCCGTGGCCCTCAACAGCATAAAGATGATTCGATTTAAGGACCAAAATGTTCGACTTTCTTCAAAATAACAAGCCTAATATTTTAATTTTTTCTCACGCTGGTTTAAAGTATGCGTCAATTAATTTATTTCCAATAAAATATATATCTCAAAGCAATCCTGTTTTGTTCAATAACAAATTTTGTGTTTTACATTTTAAATAAATAATAACACGCTAGAGAATAATCACATATGATATTGTTGCGCCAGCGAATCGATCTCGTCATCTTCACTCACTCACAAATACTCGGAAATAAAGTTGTTTTAGAAAAGAAATTCATTAACTTTAGTAATAACTAGAAACACAACAGAATATAGAACAGGAAAATATAACAATAATTGTAGCCGTCAGAAAGATGCGTCCACACGATAAGAAAACTATCGTAAGTCTTTACAAGAAGGCAACTTTCCACAAGATATCCGCCTTTGTTAATCAACAAACTTTTCAGCAACGCGTTTGGAGATGATTTCTCGGATGCGGATATAGCGAATATCAAAGATAACCACCAAAGACAGCTTTCACTTAGGAACGAAACACAAGGGGCGCAACAATATGTTTAAAATATATAGAGCAACCGCGTAAAATTTGGCTGTCTTTTCTAGCCGCGCGCTTGTACTCGCGGAGATTGACCGATATTTTATAATTGATTTCTCATTAGTTATTGCCAAAATCGCAAAACGATAGGGAACTTTTCTATTTGCTTGAACTCGCTCTACCTGCATACAAGAGATGGGGCAATTATTACCGGACACCATGCATATATAGTGTTAATTGCCACAATGTTAAATTTTACAGATCTACTTATTTTAATTCGAAAACTCCCGATGATCTATGGAACAATATACAGACTGCCATATATAAATTAAATCTTAAGCAATACGATCTAAACGTAAAACAGATGATGGATATTTGGATTATGCAGGAGCATTGTTTTGTGCTAAATGTGACACGAGATTATTCTAGCGGTCGCGTGATAATATCGAAAGAATTTCACGACAAATTGGATTGGATACCATACTTTATACCTGTGACCTATACTAAGGAAACAGACCTCGATTTTAATATAACTTTACCAAATATTAATAATTGTTTAATGAAGTCGAATCCGAAGTTGGAAATTCAATTTAATGATAAAGATAAATGGATCATTGTCAACATACAACAAACTGGTAAGTATTAAATCATATAATATTAGTATCCTTATCTCTTTATTTTACAAGATACCTATATTTATTACATATTTTTGTTCTTATATTTTTGTATAAGAATTGAAATTAAAATTCACATATTATACATACAACAATATTCTATTAAATATTCTGTAATATTGTCGTTCAATTTAAGATTAAACGTACTTTGCATATAAGTATTATTTTCCTAACTATAATCAGTTTATAAATTTATACAATTTTGTACGCCGCTTAATTTTTCAGAGCTTTAATCTTTAATTCGATTATCAGTGTGAAATAATTTTATAATCAATAATATATAAGAAATTTGCATTCTTCACTATATATGTCCAATTTCTAATACAGTATTTACATGTTTATAACGTAAAAAAATAAAAAATATATATAATTTGAAATATTTTTATTACATACATTGAAAAAAATAATCTTGAAAATTTATTTGTTGAATAATAGGACACTATCGCGTCAACTATGATACCGAGAATTGGCGAAAAATTGCGCGTTATTTAAACTCTGAAAATTATATGAATATACATGTTCTGAATCGAGCGCAAATCATCGATGACGCTTTCCATCTTGCGATAGAGAAAAAACTTGACATCTCCATATTCTGGGAACTCGCGAGCTATTTATCGCGAGAAGATGATTATGTAGCATGGTATCCTATGATCAAAGTTTTTGAATACATTTCGAATATCTTTGCATTTACAAATGCTCTAGATAATCTTCCCAAGGTACTCAAGGTACTGTCAGTTATAAAGTCTATGGATAAAATTATGTTTAAAATTAGATATATATTAGGTCAATGCATATAAAGTAACGATTTTATATCATAATTCTGACATAATTTTTTAAAAAGTTAGATATTATGTAGTTAAAGAAGAACATAATTATGTGATAATTATACAGGGTGTCCCGCAATAGAATGTCCATAGATGACTACGTGTTCCTGGGATTATTTTTAGTAAAAATGTTCAAGTCAACATGGGTTGGAATTGCAAGATTATTTTTTGAAATTATAACATAATATTATTATTTCATTACATCAAATTACTACTTATTATTATTTGAATTAATTTAAAATTAATTCTGAATTAATAGAATGTGCTGTATTCCTTAAAACAAAGTTGTAATTAAATTACAAGTATTAATACAATAACATTATAATTAGAAACTTCTGACTTTATTGAGAAACCGTTGCAATTTGGACCCATGTTAATTCGAACTTTTTTACTCAAAATAATCCCGGGAACACGTAGTGAAGATATAGACATCCTATTGCGGGACATCCCGTATAGTAAACATTTAAGTAACGCATTTTACTTGTAGCACTGTTATCGTCACAATTATTATTTTTGTTCGATAACAGTAACGGCGCCTGTAACAAAATCACTAACTTTTTTACATTTTTCAGTAACGCATTAAAACAAATTCTACAGTTATTTTTATCGTTATTCTTCGAATATACGCAGCATATTTTCTGTTCGAACAAACACATAAATGGAATTCTTCTAAAAATCTCGATACAATTTAACGATTTTCTTTATAAACAATAAAATTTGACGACTTACATTTTCAACCAGATCATGTAATATAAATTTTTGTTTTTATTTTGTTTCTTTTACTTTTGTTTTTCTTATAAACTTTTGCATCTACGGAATAAATTTAAACTTATAAATTAATTTAATTCATAATTTAGAATATCAGAACAAAATTTTGAATTTGCATAAAGCTAGAAGTGTAAAAAAAAATGAGCGATTCATTCATATATTACTAATCTGTTAAAAGAAAAAAACATCTTTTATTTATACTCACAGAATTTTTTTAATCTTATGATAATTTTGACTTTTTTGCAATATTCTAAAAAAAAGTATTCCCTGAAATTAAGAAATATAACAATTCAAAATTATAAAAATGTTTACGTACTTTATATTCATATCAAAATTATATTGCTTTTATTATATTTTCGTATAAGAAAAATATTTAAAAATTGTGTTTTAATATGTACAAAGTCATATGTTTTATATATAAAACACACGACTTTAATAGCGTTAAAAGAACGAAAATTGTAACGATGCGGTATCACAATTTACTTTTCAAAGTAGGTAACAAGTAAAACAGTTACTTGTTATTATTTTAAAATCTATAACGAGAAATGATAATGAATTACTTATATAAAGTAATTTTTCCAATCCTGTCTTTTCTTTTCATTAAAAGTACAAGAAATCTAATTTCAGAAATTACCTATGTTTTTAATCTTACATTTCAAACACATTAAACACATTTCATACTGCTATTTATAACATATATTAATATCATTCTATTAATTATTACACATTACTTTTCTATTAGAAAATTATATCTCAAATATACATATATTATAATATTATGAGATTGTTTTATGAGGATGAGATAATAATTTATACCCAACTTTAGTGAATTAAACAAATTAAATAAGCAATATATAAATATACACAAGTTTTTTTTATTATAAAATATTTTTGACACATATCCAAAATTTGTACATATTTTACAAAAATTGAGTTATAGTTTTAAATGAATGTAATATGATACATAATAAGTATCTCATTTGCAAACGCATTTATTATATAATATCTTTGTACAAAATTGAAATATTTTATTCGTTTTTTTCATATGTAATGACCTAATATTTAAAAAATAATGAATCACGTAAGAAATATACATTCTAAGAATGTACGTATTTAGACGATACAGGACAAACATATAATTATTAAAAAGAGATTAATTAATTCAGAGCATATTATAATCACATCTTGAAATGAAATAGTTTTAGTAAATAAGATTGTATATTTTTTCGCATATTATATATTATTTATATTTGTTTTTGTAAGTAATCTAATGACTGAATGAAAATATATATTTTTAACCAAATTGTAGGAAGTATTACTGAAAATAGGAAGCCTGTTTGAACATATAAAAGTACATATGTACGTTCCAATGATATCCGACAATGATTTTGAGAAATATTTGAAACAAGAACTAGCAAAATGGGGATGTATTATCCATAATTCCTGGTGCATAGAACTAGCCCAACATCAATTGCAATTGCATCTAGATAATCCTGAAAGATATAAGTAAGTATTCTTTAATTATTATATTTTTGTGTAAACATTTTTTTGAATCTTGTGCAATCTTGTATATTTGATATGTTATCCGAGATAAAAGTCCATATATAATCAAACATAAATATATGTATATAATTATATATAAAATATGACCACATATATGTTTATTTTTTCTTGCATATACTTGTATATACTTTCTGTTTGTATATACTGAATAAATAATAAGATGAATAATTAAAAAATAATTTGAATAATTTTTGCATTGATTTTTTTAAATAAAATAAAATTTGAAGAATTCAGAGGAGAGATTGCCTATATATAATTATACATAAAATTATATATCTTCCTATATCGGCAATTTTTCAGATTTCTTTAAATTTTACTCTTTTTATAAGAAATAATGCAAAAATTATTTTTCTAATTATTTTTCCATTATTCTTCTCAGTATTGTTTCTGTATATACAGACAGAGTTATATATACAAACACTCATTCTTTATATATTTGATTATATATATACCTTTTTCCTGGATATTTATTAATAAAGAAACTATATGCTAAATATATCGATAAGAGATATATAAAAAAAACTAAAACATTTCTTTTCTGTATGTCGTAGAATTATGCCTGGGTGGCAGAAATGGACATACTGTAATGGTTTAAAGGCAGCGAAATATGAAACATGGAGCAAACTATGGAATAACACATCTAGTATATACAAAGAGAAAGCTTATAAAATGTTGAAATTCTTTATTTGCTCTGAAGATCCTGAAACTATCATTAATCACCTAAGACAGTTTGTTATACGGATATTTGAAAAGCATTTGTTCGAGGATAATGAAAATAAACCATCAGCACAAGAAAAAGAGCGATTTTATGCTATAACTGCTAATATTTTTCTTTCTACTCTTGCGAGACATGCTAAGAACACTACAATATTAAAAGAAATATTGAAGAATTTTAAATATATAAAACACAGGTAGAAACAGTTTTTTCATAAAATTCTATTGCACATCTATTCAATCATGAAGATTTATTATGTATGTGTTAATTATAAATCTATACATACTGTTTTGTTTTCGTAGTCGAGTCAGTATGAATGCAGCATTAAGTGTGCTTATTAATAATTCGTATTTGGAGACACAACTTTTCGAGGTAAATTTTATAAATCTTAAAAAATTTATACTTATTTATAAAATTTTCATTGTAATATTTTTTTTTTGTAATATGTATCACATATTTCATATTGTATATAATGTATGTATTTTCCTCTTTCTATCTTACAATTAGATGTTTTATACATATATCGATATTTTTATGCTAATAATTTGAAAAAATGTCGCATTCGCTTTTTATGATGATAAATTATGAAATTACTGATTGATAAAATATAAATATCATAATAATAAATTTATTTTAGTTACGTCAATTCGCAAAAAAAGATATGCAACAATCACTTTCGAATATTGAACACAAGTTAAGAACACGTTCTCTTGAGATCCAAAATCAACTGAATTTTCTTCAAAATTTGTTCGAAAAGCCCACTACTCTTCAGAGTCTATATAAATTGTTAGAGGTCCAACTACAACACATACGCCAACAATTACAACTAAGGCACCCATAATAAATAAGGCACCCATTATTTATAAAACATCCATCTATATAGGATAAACATTTAGAATACTTTTTCATATATTTATATCTTTTATATTTATTATTCATTTATATAAATTATTAATTATATTTACATATCGTTTTCACTTATTTTCTTGATTGTTTCTAATTATATAGTTAATGTATTCAACGTTGAATTGGCTTTTATGTTATTCAGTTTTAATATTTATATAAACATTAATTACATTTACGTTTATCATACATACTCATATATATATATATATATATATGTATGTTTGTATATATAATATTATGTATAGTGTTTATATAACTCTTTATTAAATATTAAAACGCAGATATGTTAAATAAATATGAGATATTAAATTCAATATATGTATAAAATATAAATTAATATTGTGATGTTCTATTATTAATATTTAATTAGTACACTTAATGTTATAATTAATATTAATTTTATCATTGGTATTTTATATTAATTTTTATAATAATTTGTATTGTATTATTGATATATATATATAATATTATTTTATTATTTTTAATTTTATTTTTAATTTATTGTAAAATAACGAAAATGATAATAAAGGGATTTAAAATATAATAATAATAATTTTAATATCAAAAACATATTTTTGCATGTTTATTTCGTATCTTCTAAAAAAAATTCTTTTATATCTTTTTAAATATATAATATTGTTGAATAATATTGTCGCAATTTTTTCTTTTATATATATTAATTATCTCCATTTTAAAAACTTCTTTATTCAAAAAACTGTTTCTTTTTAAAATAATTTTTTCGCGTTTTAATTTTTCCTCACTACTCGTATTTGTTAAGGCATTCCTGTTTCCGTATATATGATTAAGTAATATGATTAAACAAAAACATTAAATTTCTCTATTTTTTTACATTAATAAAACATTTCTCGCACTAATGTTGAAACTTCACCTCTAATTTCTCGTCCAAGAATACATGTTCTAATTCACTTTTCTCTCATTTTAGAACATTTACTTTTAATTTAAATTATTCTCTAATTGATTTATCTTTAATAACAAATTTAACAGTCTTCTCTTTTTTTAAGAGCATTGAAATGTTTATTTTAAACTTTCGCTTTCAAAATCCTTCGTGTTTAGGTCACACTTTGATATTCGTATATTGGACCACATGAGACTGCTAATCGTGCACAATTTGAACCGCTTTAATTAATACGTACGATCAATCGGACCAATCAGTCATCGTATCATTGGACGCAGTGTGAATCCTCCATAAGAGAAAGAACGTCATTCAGACGGGAGCGTCCCGTTTGACCACGTCCAATCTGAATTTTTTTATGGAAAGGACTTAAAAGAGACAAGAGAGAAAGGACTTTAAGACCCAAGGTCAAATCTGAATCTTTTAATGGAAAGGACTTAAAAAGGACCTAAAAAGACGAACATTTTTACATCTTGAACGTTTTTTTAGGATTTTCCAAATGGGAGTAACGATTTTTTGAAAATTGGCCCTTTTTGAAATTTGATCGTAAATAATACCCGAACGGGTCAACATATCAACCTCAGGTTTGCACCAAAAATTTTCTTTCTTTATGCCTTTTCAGAGGATATACTACAATATACGGGGTTCCATTTGAAATTTTTAAATTTAGATCCCTCTGGGAAACCCCCTTGAGGGGACACCCCCAACTTCCTTAAAAGAATAGCATCTCGAAACACGTATTTCGCGGTTTTTTATAATTTTGAGCCGTTTCTGAAATACAGGGGATGGACGCAGACTTTATAGAAACTCTGTATATGTATATATGTCGTAGCCAGATTACAAAACCCATCTTTTTATAAAACGTCTAGGCATTTTATAAAGTGTCTTTAGTCTTTTTATAAAATGTTAACATGACGTCTATACGATTTATAAAGAACGAGATAAATAACATTATGTTGGAAAATGTATATCCTTTTATTTTTTCCAGAAGACAATTTCCACTACATTTATCGTATGTATATACAATAAGCTTGTCCGATTGTTCGTTGAATAAGAAATTTCCGATAGTTTTCTGCGATAGCAACCAATCAGTACGTTCGATTGTATTCTAATTACTATTTTTTTTTTTTTTATAAATGACATTTCTCGAGAGGGCGCATGCGCGTAACGAATTTGTTTTCAAGCTATACGAACTCCCATCTGTAATTATTTGTCTTTTATGGTAATCCCTAGTGATGCTAATGCCTATCGCACAATGCAAAAGAATAGGCAATAAGAACAGGGAATAGAAATTATCCACCAATAGGAGCAGGGAATAGGCAATACGAACAGATTTCCGACGTGTTGGATTTCTGTTTTATTGCTATTCCCTGTTCCTATTGCCTGTTCTTTTGCATTGTGCGATAGGCTTAAGAACATGTTTACATGACATACGTAGTACTTCATATATTGTATTATAATACCAAAAACGTCGTCAGTTTTCGATGGTGCTTCGAAGCATTAAGATAACGATTCAGCGATACACTTTTGGCTAAAGTAACGGCTCGTAACAAATTCAACAAATAAGGTAAGTCAAATACAGGACATTTAAATATTTTGTTTTAAATATATGCATATAAAAATATGTAAAGAACACGAGAGATTACATCGTCCTTATTTTTTAGAACATATCTAATAAAATTACATTTTTACAAAAATATTAAAAAACATTTCTTTTTACTTCAACTATTATTTTTATTCTTTGCATACTACAGTTAATATGAAAACATTTAGGCGTGAAATATAAAGCATCTTTTAATCATTTTAACATATATAACAAATAGGAAATTAAAAACAAATTGCATATGCTCTGTTTGATACATCTTTTTCTCTAACGTTATTCTCTAATGCCTACTCTAACGTTATGTTTAATTAATCATATGTAATAAATATAAAATAAGTAAACACAATAGGTATTAATTTTTCTTTTGAGAAAAATGTGTATACACACAATAATAAATGCTAATGATTTCTTTGCCTTTTTTATTCACGTTCAATTTTATTTGCCCATGAAACGTATATCGACAAAATTTGAAATAAGAAAAAATTTCATTTCGCAAGCTGTTTCTTTGTTATCCGTTTCTTGAAGGTATACATGACTTACAAGCGACATATAAACCCTGTGATAATAACATATTGGTAAACATACGTCCAACTACACGGACGAAGCCCACAGTTATTAGAAGAAATTATTTTCTACATTTTTGTAAGTCTATATATTTCAGAATTCAAGAATTTTAAAGGAAGTTGTACACGGTATCTTTCATTCGAACTTGTTTTATATGATATAATATTCACAAAACTAAAATATATAATTGCATAAAAAGATATAAGAAGAAGAAACATTCAAAATTTTGATAATTTTGAAAAATAAGCTTATGAAAAATACAAATTGATTAGATTCTTCAATTTGAGGAAGTATTTAACTTATATGCTGGAACTGTAACTAATGTTATCTTGAATATAAGTACTTCGCACATCTCTAATTTGTGTTCTGCGTATTTTTTATCTTCGAATTTACAAGGCAGATATTTAATTGCTGCTTTTATATATAAGTAAAACTATATACTTACGTATAGCTTTCGAATAATCACTTAGACGCAGGCTGTCTTAATATTTAAATTTATTTGATTTTTTTGTCAATTTATTTATTTAAAATAGAAAGAATTAATTTCTTATTTTTTATTGTTTCTGTCACAAATAGCATTTCTTCGCCGTTTATGCTATATTTTATTCAATATATGATATTTGATATATGATATTTCAAGTTATATTTATTATATTCTATTTATCAGTTACGTCTTTTATTTTAACCAAAACTTTAGGCTCTCAATGTAAGAAGCATTAATTTTTAACGGGCAAGTAAGAGCCAAAATGCTGATAATAGTGTTTCAGTTTCAAGTAAAAATTTATTTTCGTTGAAATTGATTCGACAGGGCACTAAATTTTCTTGATACAATACCAAGAAATTAATTAAATTTATTATTTTGACTTATCATTTATATTTCAAACATGTAAATTATATTTTTTAAACCTTTATGTTCTTAAATTAAATTTATATCCAATATAATTTATTGCTGTTTTACAATACGGAGTATAAATCAATCAGGCATATAGGTTAGATTATTTAAAATTGAAATAAAAGAAACTTGTTGATCGTCAAATCGAATAAAATACAAGGCATCAACATCAATTTATCACGGCTATACAAGGCTTTAGTATCTCAATTTTATAAAAATACAGATTTTGCTTTAATCACATCACAGTTAATAATTATTATTAAAATAATTATTATTAAATAATTTAGCAAAATGGGATATATATTCTTTGCTGTACTTCTATTTTAATTATTTGTGGATTATTTGGACAAAGCATATACGCGAATCAGAAAGCTATAACAAGTCAACACACAAAAATCAACACACAAAAATTAGCACTAAAAACTCTCTGTTATGATAATATATTAAATAAAAGCAATTGATTGTGTGTGTGTGTTTGTGTTTGTGTGTAGAAGCGTTTTACAAAGATAACGTTAGAGAATAAATCGTATTGTGAGTTACCAATATAATTAAACAAAGAAAATAAATTTCACTGTTTAAATTTTCTAAGCCAGATGCAAATGGTAGTGCGTAAGTTTCGAGATAAATTATTTTTTTCTTGAAATCGAAAGGTTGTGTACAGGGCACAATGTTTATTTGGTGCGATATCAAGTACTTAAATAAATTCAAGTCTGAAATTTATTTTTAATATCCTTCCATATTCCCCCCCTAAAGAAGCAAAGGCTAAAGATGGCGTTAATATAAAATATACAGAGTGTCTGGTAGTAATCGCTCGACTTCTCATATGTAAGTTTCCTACTCAGTTTAACACGCTTTATCTGCACAAGAGAGGTCGGGCGATTATTATTGGACATCCTGTATATGAAGGCATAATTGAAAGTATCAAGAGGTGTGAGGTCTGAATAGCTCAATGGTAAGAGCAGTTGCTTGACAAGCGAAAGACTCGGATTCGATTCCCGATTCAGCGTGATTCAGCAATTTTGCTCCGATATTTTACTATCATATGCTGTTTTAGTGGAATACAAAAATATTAAAAATGAATATCATATTTCAAATTATATTTAAGAATTTGGTGTCTCACCAAATAAAATTTGTGACCTGTGCACAAACGTTTTCAAGAAAAAAATAATTTTGCTTGAAACTTTCGCCGTACTATCCGCATCTGGCTTTTATATATAATAGCACGACAAACTTAAATTTCGTTTCTCGCATGAGAGTCGTATCAATTTTTTTTACTTTGTATAAAATTGATTTAATAGAAAATACAATTTTATTGAATTAGAATTAACAAAAAAAAAATTGTGTAATAAAAGTATATAAACTGCAATGTATATAAAAAATTCTTCGTAAAAGTTATCAACTATTTAAGTAGATTGTGTATCTATTTCAAAGGTCTGTAATTTTTTTTATATATTTTCCTTTTTTCACAAGAATCAACATTTTGCATTTTCTTTGCATTTACTTGTTCTCTATTTTTGTTTTCTGCTCTACTTATTTTTACAATTAGCAAAAAAATGTTTTTGTAGATATCTGAAATAAAAGCTGACATGATGTTCCTGACATTGTCATTAAATGGTTTACTACATATTATTGTAATGGCAACGGCTCTTTCTACCGATGAAAATGCGATAATTAAGTGGCATAGTGCGATTAATTATCGTACTTTTAACAATGTGGTACCGTTTCATTATAACTTGAGAATAGCACTAACGCCAGATAACAAGCTCATTGGCGAGTCCAATGCCACTATTTATATTAAACGTGCAACGCAGAACATAACTTTACATGCATCAAAATATATAACAATATTGAATGCAAAGTTGAAGTCGGCTAACAGTGGAATAATCTATGGCTTCAAGACATTAAGTCATGATTATATTGGGGAAATTGTCTCTCTTGAATTCGTCGAACCATTATTGCTTGACACTTACTTGATAGAAAGTGATGTTTATACTCTGTATGTTACATTTTCAAACTCAATAATTTATAATTGGAGAGAGCTTTTGCATACTTGGTACATAAACGAAAAAGAAGATAAAAAGTGAGTAAATATTAAGATATATTAAAAATTAAGCTATATATATATATATATATATATAATAATAAGTATAATAATAAATATAATAATAAATAAAATATGTATATACAGGGTGTCTCACAATCTTTATACAATACTTTATTAGCGTTTTCTAAAGGTGAAATAGAGTCAAAAATTCTAATACAAAAATTTTGAGGCTGCAATAGTATTTGAGTTATAAGCGATTAAAATTTGCCAATGATATCGCGTAAAACTCGCACGCTTAGGCCCATAACTATACTTATATACGCGTGCCGATCTGTCATCCGTTATTGATTTCTTCAAGTCAGATAATATTGATTTTTATTGCACAGCTGATTTTATTTTGTCGTTTCCTATGTACGTGTGTATTACGCGTACATTGTACATTATGACAAATAATATTATAATATTTATAATCAGTTGTGCAGTAAAAATCAATATCACCTGACTTGCAAAAAACAATAACAGATGACAGGTCAGTACGCATGTAAGTGTAGTTACGGACCTGATCGCGCGAAAACATGAACAAAGAGAAAAGAAATTTTTTATTTATAAATCGCATTGGTACATTCTGCAATCCTTAATATTTCTATAATTGCTGAAAATTTGTTATCTAAAACATATTGTTAATATGTAATAGGTTAATGATTGCAACATTAATGCAGCCGAAAAGAGCCCGACTATTATTTCCCTGTTGGGACGAGCCAGAATTGAGTGCTACTTTTAACATTTCCATAGAACATGATATAAAAAGCAGAGTTTTATCGAATATGCCAATACGAGAATACGAACTTGTAAATGTTTACACGATGCGGACACTATTTTACACGACACCTTCAATGTCTACAAACGATATAGTAATTATGATATATGATGTTGACGATCTATATAAGGTTCTTATCAGTCCGTTTTCAATGGAGACTGTGGTCAACATGTGGTGCAGACCGCATTTGATACCACAAATGAAACTCGCGCAATACGTTGCAGAAAATGTAATTATGTATTTAGAAAACAATTTAAAGGTCTCTGAAAGCGCTTCGAAAGTGGATTTTATCGCTATTCCGAATATCGAGAACAAATTCTGGCAGACTTGGGGACTGGTTTTTTACAGGTAATACAAAAATTCAAGAAATAATCATAATTATAATTCATTAAATTATAATATTATTTTTAGCTCTTTAAATTTAAAAATTCAAAGAAATGCATTTTTCTAACTTATTGTTAAAATTGGCCTAATTAAAGAGAGATTTTAACAGCATTTATCCGGTTATTTTAATATTTAAAGGGCATTTGATAATTCGGAAATATATGCTTTATATTAATGCTTAAAGTAATGTTAATCAGTGATTTTACTAAATTACGATAATATGTATAATACTATGATAGAATTACAGAATAACGTACATTTATATCATGTAGTCACATTTATACATTCAAAAATTTTATCATTATTATATCAGATCAAGAATTCAAATTATCATTAATTTAGCAGCTTGAAGTTTTAATGTTAAAGATATATGTTTATGTTCTTATCATTGAACTCTTTGTATAGATATGATTTCCATATTTATGTATTAATCAAAGAATTGCTAGAAAATTTATTTTATCTCATCGAGAAAAAGATGAAAATTGGAGAGTATTGGAAAATAAAACTTATTACCGAACTTAATACCGTCATTAATAAAACTTATTACCGAACTTATAACCATCATTTTTTAAAAATACAAGTTTAGTTTCAAAATCGTGTAACTCGGTCAAAAAGAAATCGTAGGAAAATTTTAAGAAAAGCGTTTTGTAGGCAAAATGTTGTAGTTTATGAAACTTGACTTGAATTTTTAGAGAGAAATTTTTTTATCGGGCTGCATAGTGTCAAAAATACGTAATTTTTAGAAACAAATAATGTGTTCTTCTTTAAAACACAGAACAAGGAAGATAAAAAAAATTTTTGAAACATTCGATAGCGCGTTAAAGTTGAAACTTCAAGCTTTAAAATGCTTTCTTCATTTTTTATCTACGATGATTTTTCGCCGAATTTTAGCGGTTTGAGAATAGCCCTATTTTTAGGGTTTGAATAGTGATCTCTATTTTCTTTTTGGAGTAGTATATTTAATTTTTACATAAGCAAACTATGCAATCTTATAGCAAAAAATTTCGACATAACCGCATTATTTACGAACAATTTTCAGTGAAGCAGATATTATCTACAATGAAGAATTACATCCTGTTGCGTTTAAAATGGCAGTAATGCGCTCAATAGCTCATGATATAACATATCAATGGTTTTTCAATGGTAATCTCTTCAATCCGTTTTGGTCTCCGAGGTGGTTGAATGAGGGCTTCATTATGTTCCTCGAAACGAATATCATCGACAAGGTTGATTTACATTTCTAACTCTAATTACAAGAAAATTTGTGTTTATATTGTGACAACTTAAAAAATTCTGAAATTGTCTTCCCATTCGTCAAAAATGGAAGAAATGCCGATATATTATTTTCTTTGCGAATTTCTTACAGTATCTTAACTATTTAGAAAAAATATTATAGAACAGATAAGAAGTATATTTAAATAATAAATGTTATTATTCATATTATTAATGTTAGTATATAATATTAAATGTTATTATAATTTCGAAAAAGCTTGTAAGTATATTTTTTGAATAATTTTAATTAAACATAAACATTTTTTTATATCAAATACTTACACATTACTCGTAAATTTAAAAAACCTACGAGGATGATACCGAAAGTAATGAGCAACAATTTTTTATAAATTAGGAATTTATATTTTTCAAAAAACAGATATAATATCTGAATCATCATACTTTGAACTATTTTTCTACGTAATCCCCATTTCTTACGACACATTTTTCCACCGTTCTGGCAATTTAATAATGCCTTTGAGGAGAAACTCCGTTCCAGCCGCCCGAAGCTTGCAATCATCTCTTAAACTGCATTATCCCCTATTCCTAGCTTTCCTGCAACCTTGTTCACTGTAACTCGTCTATCATCCCTTATGATCGCTTCAACTCTTTTCTTGTTATGTTCAGTTGAGGCTGTTCGAGGACGACCATTATGAGGCTGATTTTGGATGCTTGTGTTTCCGTCTTTAAAATGTTTTTTAATTCATCTTCTGACACTGCTAGCACTCATGCATGCATCTCCATATGCTCGTTGAAGATTGAATATTAACGGAAAAGCTAGAATTCTCACCTAATTTACAAAAATAAAAACTAATTTACAAAAGTTGCTTATTACTTTCGGTTCTTATATAATGTAAAATTATATAATATAAAAAAACAAATCTTTTTTTAAAAATAGCATATAATTTCATATATTATTGTGTATTGTTAATGCAAGCTTGTTTTTTATTATATATTTATTCATTTACATCAATCTGTTTGTAGGTTTTACCAGATTCCCGGATGATGGACTTGTTCGTAGTCCAAGTGCAACATGTATCTTATCGTCTAAACACTCTTTTTGCTGCAAACTATTGTACGGAATATGCAAACGATATATCTAAAATTAATTCACTTTCTCCTTTTTCTCAAATTATAGGTATGTACGTATTTATATTTAAATTATAATTAAAATGTTATAGAACGTATGTATTTACATATATAGTATATATGTATAATTATAGAAAAAAATTGTAAATATGATTAAACAATAGTTCATAAGTTGCTAAACATAAATATGTAAAAACAGATTAACAGGTTTGAATTGTACATTTATTTGCTTTTAATTTAATTCTGATATGAGAGAAGAAGAATTTTTAATTTTGATATTAGTTTTTTTTTACTACTGTTAGCTATGTTCACGATAATTTATAAACAGCGTGGGTTAAATTTATTTAAAGTATATATAATTATATATACTTTATATTTTTATTATAGGAGCTGGTGTATGGCGCATGCTAGAAAGTGTAATTCCCAGTTATGCATTTTTGATGGGTATCAAAAAGTATTTAAACACGAAGTAAGTGATAACGACATGGTAATATAATAATTATATACTTTAATTAATAAATAAATAAACACACACACACAGAGAGAGAGAGAGAGAGAGAGAGAGAGAGAGAGAGAGAGAGAGAGAGAGAGAGAGAGAGAGAGAGAGTGAGAGAGAGTGAGAGAGAGGGAGAGAGAGGGAGAGAGAGGGAGGAGAGAGAGAGAGGGAGAGAGAGGGAGAGAGAGAGAAAGAGAGAGAGAGAGGGAGAGAGAGGGAGAGAGAGGGAGAGAGAGAGAGAGGGGGGAGAGAGGGGGAGAGAGAGAGAGTGAGGGAGAGGAGGGGGAGAGAGAGAGGGGGAGAGAGAGAGAGAGAGGGGGGGGGAGAGAGAGGGAGGGGGGGGAGAGAGAGGGAGAGAGAGAGAGAGAGAGAGAGAGAGAGAGAGAGAGAGAGAGAGAGAGAGAGAGAGAGAGGAGGGGGGGGGGGGGGTGGAAGAGAGAGAGAGATCATCACCTTGAGTAATGTTGTAAAGGTTTTAGTTGGGGGTTGTTGCTTATTGGAAAGTTATTAACAAAGAATGTATAATCAATTATAAATATTGCGTTTAACGGAGCAACAAGATACGGTTGTGACCTTGACATATGTTGTCAAGGTCATCACCCTTAATAACACTTAAAAGGTTTTAGCCGTCGCTCATTTTTCATTACAAAGTTATTAACAAAAAAGTATACTTGCTGTAATGTCGGTTTAATATTATCGTTATGATACTTCTATGTTCTTACAATTCAACATGGGTTTGCAACTTTCCACGCGAAGCAAGGTCCACCCCCATCATTCCCTGCTTTCAATGCGAAACGAAGCCTATGTTCTCAGAATTTCACATAGGTTTGCAATTTTCGCGTGGAAATTTGCAAACCCCAGCTTAAAAATATCTTTTAAAACTTTCCCATCCACACAAAAATTGTGGGGTGCACCTCGCTTCGCGTTGTAAAGTGTATGCGTGGACGCAGTGGGTTCCGCCCCCCCCCCCCTACGGGGGGGCTCCACTTCCGGAAAATATAACCTAACCCAAACCTATTTCTAATTTAAAACTAAAATTTGGTTTGGGTTAGGTTATATTTTCCGGAAGTGGAGTTCCCCCGTAGGGGGGGCGGAACCCACTGCGTCCACGCATACACTTTCCAATCCACACAAGAATTGTGCAGATTTTATATTCAAAATTCAATTTATATTCAAAAAGACATTTGATTTTGATACGCGATTAGACGCTTTCTTTAAGGTAATGACAATTAAATATCCTACAACTGAAAATATAAATAACTAAATAAAATGAAATATAAATAAAACTGTGCAGTGCTTTGTTAAACTAATATTTTGTTTCTTGACAACACATACATGTATATTTTAGGAATATGTGTATATATTATAAAGTGAATCTATTAAATGTAGATGGTGTCAGAAAAATTATTGTTTTATTTTATAAACTTATTTTGTTTATAACTTTTTAATAAGAAACGATCCCCAATTAAAACCTTCACAACATTACTCAAGGTGATGACTTTGACAACATATTTCAAAATTATGAAAATCGGGGGTGGCTCCGTTATACTAAATATTTATCAAATATAGCCTTAAAAACACTTTTTTGAGAAAGATTGAAAAACATATGCTAAGTAATTTAAAAAATAAAAATATTGGTAAATACTTTGAAAAAGTAAACTGTTAACAAAAAGGTTAACAAAAACATGAAATCAATTATAAAAATAATACTACTCACATAATTGCACAATCATATATTGCACTTTCTTAAATATAATAAATGTAATACTAAAACATAATATAAGAATTAAGGTAATTAATTTAAGGAATAAAATGATATACATATGTATAGTAGGCATAATATTTATACGGAAAATTTAATGCAATTTTTGATATAAATTACATTTTGTAAAAAAATCAAATTTATTTGCAATAAAATATATTAAGTAAAGGATAGCGGGCTAAATAAGAGCCTGGCGTGGTAAACAGTGCGCAAATTATGTTTTTGCGTGTGTCCGGCCCTCAACAGCATGAAGATGGTTCGATTCAAGAACCGAAACGTTCGACTTTCTTAAAAATAAACAAAGGTTTATTTCCATAAAGACAACTTTCCACAAGATATCCGCCTTTGTTAATCAACAAACTCTTCAGCAACGCGTTTGGAGATGATTTCCTGGATGCAGATACAGCGGATATCAAATATAACCACCAAAAACGGCTTTCATTTAGGAACGGAACACAAAGGGCGCAACAATATGTTTAAAATATATAGAGCAACAGCTTAAAGTTGAGCTGTCTTTTCTCGCCGCGCGCTTGTACTCGCGGGGATTGACCGATACTTTATAATTAATTTCTCATTAGTTATTGCCAAAATCACAAAGCGATAGGGAACTTTCCTATTCGCTTTAACCCGCTCTACCTGCATACAAGAGATGGGGCAATTATTACCGGACACCATGCATATATAGTGTTAATTGCCATACTGTTAAATTTTACAGATCTACTTACTTTAATTCGAAAACACCCGATGATCTATGGAACAATATACAGACTGCCATAGATGAATTAAATCTTAAGCAATACGATCTGAACGTAAAACAGATGATGGATATTTGGATTATGCAGGAGCATTGTTTTGTGCTAAATGTGACACGAGATTATTCTAGCGGTCGCGTGATAATATCGAAAGAATTTCACGACAAATTAGATTGGATACCATACTTTATACCTGTGACCTACACTAAGGAAACAGACCTCGATTTTAATATAACTTTACCAAATATTAATAATTGTTTAATGCAGTCGAATCCGCAGTTGGAAATCCAATTTAATGATAAAGATAAATGGATCATTGTCAACATACAACAAACTGGTGAGTATTAAATCATAATATTAGTATCTTTATCTTTTTATTTTACAAAAAATTTATCTTTATTACATATTTTTGTTTTATATTTTTTTATAAGAATTGAAATTAAATTCCACATATTATACAAACAACAATATTCTATTAAATATTCTGCAATATTGCCGTTCAATTTACGATTAAACGTACTTTGCATATAAATACTATTTTCCTAACTAAAATTAGTTTATAAATTTATACAATTTCGTACGCCACTTAATTTTTCAGAGCTTTAATCTTTAATTCAATTATCAGTGTGAAATAATTTTAAAATCAATAATATATAAGAAATTTGCAATCTTTACTATATATATCCAATTTCTAATACAGTATTTACATGTTTAAAACATGAAAATATAAAAAATATATATAATTTGAAATATTTTTATTACATACATTGAAAAAAATAATCTTGAATATTTATTTGTTGAATAATAGGGTACTATCGCGTCAACTATGATACCGAGAATTGGCGAAAAATTGCGCGTTATTTAAACTCTGAAAATTATACGAATATACATGTTCTCAATCGAGCGCAAATCATCGATGACGCCTTCCATCTTGCGATAGAGAAAAAATTAGACATTTCCATATTTTGGGAACTCGCGAGCTATTTATCGCGAGAGGATGATTATATAGCATGGTATCCTATGATCAATGTTTTTGAATATATTTCGAATATCTTTGCATTTACAAATACTTCAGATAATCTTCCTAAAATACTCAAGGTAGTGTCAGTTATAAAGTTTATCGATAAAATTATGTTTAAAATTAGATATTAGGTCAATGCATGTAAAGTAACGATTTTATATCATAATTTTGACATAATTTCTTAAAAAGTTAGATATTATGAAATTAAAGAAAAACTTAATTATATGCTAATTATATAGTAAACATTTAAGTAATGCATTTTACTTGTAGCATTGTTATCGTTACAATTATTTTTGTTCGATAACAGTAACGGCGTTTGTAATAAAATCACTATCTTCTTTACATTTTTTTCACTAACGCATAAAAACAAATTCTACAGTTATTTTCATCGTTATTTTTCGTATCTACGCAGCATATTTTCTGTTCGAACAAACACATAAAAGCATGGAATTCTTCTAAAAATCTTGATACAATTTAACGATTTTCTTTATAAACAATAAAATTTGACGACTTTCATTTTCAACCAGATCATGTAATATAAATTTTTGTTTTTATTTTGTTTCTTTTACTTTTGTTTTTCTTATAAACTTTTGCATCTAAGGAATAAATTTAAACTTATAAATTAATTTAAATCATATTTTAGAATATTAGAACAAAAGTTTTAATTTGCATAATGTTAAAAGTGTAAAAAGAAAAAAAAGCGATTTATATTACTAATTTGTTAAAAGAAAAAAAACTGAAAAAACTTCTATTATTTATATTCACAAAATTTTTTTTATCTTATGATAATTTTAACTTTTTGCAATATTCTAAAAAAAAATATTCCCTGAAATTAAGAAATATAAAAATTAAAAATTATAAAAATTTTTACCTACTTTATATTCAAAATTATATCGCTTTTATTATAATTTCGTATAAGAAAGATATTTAAAAATTTATTTATTTTATATATTAAACACATGACTTTAATAGAGTTAAAAAAACGAAAGTTGTAACGATGCGGTATCACAACTTAATTTTCAAAGTAGGTAACAAGTAAAACAGTAACTTGTTATTATTTTAAAATCTATAACGGGAAATGATAGTGAATAACTTTTATAAAGTAATTTTTTCAATCCTATCTTCTTTTCATTAAAAGTACAAGAAATCTAATTTCAGAAATTACCTATGTCTTTAATCTTTTATTTCAAAGACATTAAACACATTTCATACTGCTATTTATAACATATATTAATATCACTCTATTAATTATTACACATTACTTTTCTATTAGAAATTAATTCTCAAATATACATATATTATAATATTATGAGATTGTTTTATGATGATGAAATTATAATTTATACCCAACTTTAGTGAATTTAAAAAATTAAATAAGCAACACATATAAACAAGTTTTTTTTATTATAAAATATTTTTGACAGATATCAAAAATTTGTACATATTTTACAAAAATTGAGTTATAGTTTTAAAAGAATGTAATACGATACATAATATGTATTTCATTTTCAAACGCGGTTATTATACTCGTACATATCTCGCGGTTATAATATCTTTGTACAAAATTGAAATATTTCATTCGTTATTTCTGTATGTAATGAAATATTTCATTCGTTATTTTTGTATGTAATGACCTAACATTTAAAAAATAATGAATTACGTAAGAAATATACTCTAAGGATTTGCGAATTTAGACGATACAGGACAAACATATTATTATTAAAGAAATTAATTAATTCACAGCATATTATAATCACATTGTGAAATAAAATAGTTTTAGTAAATAAGATTGTATATTTTTTCGCATATATATTATTTATTTTTGTTTTGTAAGTAATCTAATGACTGAATGAAAATATATATTTTTAACCAAATTGTAGGAAGTATTACTGAAAATAGGAAGCCTGTTTGAACATATAAAAGTACATATGTACGTTCCAATGATATCCGACAATGATTTTGAGAAATATTTGAAACAAGAACTAGCAAAATGGGGATGTATTATCCATAATTCCTGGTGCATAGAACTAGCCCAACTTCAATTGCAATTGCATCTAGATCATCCTGAAAGATATAAGTAAGTTTTCATTAATTCAAATAGGGAATATTAATATAATTCGACCCAACTAGCAAATAATTTACACGGGCGAAGTTGGAAGAATATTTTTTTTAAAGAATATTTAATTCGCTCCTTGACCTGATTATGGAGCTAACACACAATATTAGAATTTACATCTTTCACCGTTGAGAGCCGGTAAATTGTTTTCAAAAATTATTGTTTACTAACATCCATTTAAAAGGCAATTGAAAAATATAGGATCGAAAGGGTCTGAATAGCTTAGATGGTTAAAAGCAATCGCCCGGCAAGCGAAAGACGCAGGTTCGATTCCTGCTTCAGCGACTTTTCGGACCTATATTTTTCTCGCCTATTTATTCACGGGTTGGAGGATGATCAAGGGAATCTTGTAATCTCAAACCAAGAGAGATACGTCTCCCTAAAAATATTCTTCCAACTTCGCCCGTGTAAATTATTTGCTAGTTGGGTCGAATTATATTAATATTCCCTATTTGAATTTATTTACTAGCGACAAAAAATTATTAATTAGTTAATTTTCATTAATTATTATATTTCTATGTAGACATTTTTTAAAATCTTGTACAATCTTGTATATTTGATATGTTACCCGAGAAAAAAGTCCATATATAAACAAATATAAATATATGTATATATTTAATTATATATAAAATATGTCCACATATATAAAATATGTCCACATATGTTTGTTTTCTTTTGTATACTTTCTGTCCGTATATACAGGAAAAATAATAAAATGAATAATTGAAAAATAATTAAAATAATTATTGCATTGTTTTTCTTAAATAAAATAAAATTTGAAGAATTGAGAAGAGAGATTGCTTATATATAATTATACATAAAATTTTATATCTTTCTAAATCGGCTATTTTTTAGATTTCTTTAAAGTTTACTTTTTTTATAAGAAATAATGCAAAAATTATTTTTCTAATTATTTTTCCATTATTCTTCTCAGTATTGTTTCTGTATATACAGACAGAGTTATTTACAAACACTTATTTTTTATATATTTTTATTTAATTATATATAAAAGTTTTCCTGGATATTTATTAATAAAAAAACTATATGCTAAATATCGATAAGAGATATGTATATAAAAAACTAAAATATTTCTTTTTTATATGTCGTAGAATTTTGCCTGGGTGGCAGAAATGGACATACTGTAATGGTTTAAAGACAGCGAAATATGAAACATGGAGCAAACTATGGAATAACACATCTAGTATATACAAAGAGAAAGCTTATAAAATGTTGAAATTCTTTATTTGCTCTGAAGATCCTGAAACTATCATTAATCACCTAAGACAGTTTGTTATACGGATATTTGAAAAGCTTTTTATCGAGGACAATGAAAATAAACCATCAGCACAAGAAAAAGAGCGTTTTTATGCTATAACTGCTAATATTTTTCTTTCTACTCTTGCGAGACATGCTAAGAACACTACAATATTAAAAGAAATATTGAAGAATTTTAAATATATAAAACACAGGTAAAAACAGCTTTTTCATAAAAATCTATTGCACATCTATTCAATCATGAAGATTTATTATGTATGTGTTAATTATAAATCTATACATACTGTTTTGTTTTCGTAGTCGAGTCAGTATGAATGCAGCATTAAGTGTGCTTATTAATAATGCGTATTTGGAGACACAACTTTTCGAGGTAAATTTTATAAATCTTAAAAAATTTATACTTATTTATAAAATTTTCATTGTAATATTTTTTTTTTGTAATATGTATCACATATTTTATATTGTATATAATGTATGTATTTTCCTCTTTCTATCTTACAATTAGATGTTTTTTACATGTATCGATATTGTTATGCTAATAATTTGAAAAAATACCACATTCGCTTTTTATGATGATTAATTATGAAATTACTGATTGATAAAATATAAAAATCAAAATAATAACTTTATTTTAGATACGTCAATTTGCAGAAAAAGATATGCAACAATCACTTTCGAATATTGAACACAAGTTAAGAACACGTTCTCTTGAGATCCAAAATCAACTGAATTTTCTTCAAAATTTGTTCGAAAAGCCCATTACTCTTGAGAGACTATATGAATTGTTAAATGTCCAACTACAACACATACACCAACAATTACAACCAAGACACCCATAAAGAATAAGGCATTCATTATTTATAAAACATCCAACTATATAGGATAAACATTTAGTATACTTTTTTATATATTTATAATATCTTTTATATTTATTATTCATTTATATAAATTATTAATTATTTGCATATTGTTTTCAATTACTTTCTTAATTGTTTCTAATTATATAGTAAATGTATTTAACGTTAAATTGACTTTTATGTTATTCAGTTTTAATATTTATATAAACATTAATTACATTTACGTTTATTATACATAATCATATATATATATATATATATATATATATATATATATGTGTGTGTGTGTATATATGTATATTTCTATATATAATATTATGTATATTGTTTATATAACTCTCTATTAAATATTAAAATGCAGATATGTTAATTAAATATGAGATATAAAATTCAATATATATTTATAAGATATAAACATTAATATTGTGATGTACTATTATTAATATTTAATTAATACATTTAATGTTATAATTAATATTAATATTATCATTGCTATTTTATATTAATTTTCATAAGAAATTGTATTTTATTGTTAATATATTTATAATATTATATTATTATTTTTAATTTTATTGTAAAATAACGATAATTATAATAACAAGATTTAATATAATAATAATAATTTTAGTATAAAAAATATATATTTTTGCATGTTTATTTCGTAACTTCTAAGAAATTCTTTTGTCTTTTTAAATATATAATATTGTTAAATAATATTGTCGCAAATTTTTTTTTTATTTATATTAACTATCTCTATTCCATAAAACCTCATAAAAATATAATAATAAAAATCCTTCCATAAAAATATAATAATAATAATTTTAATATAAAAAATATATATTTTTGCATGTTTTTTTCGTATCTTTTAAAAAATTCTTTTATATTTTTTTAAATATATAATATTGTTGAATAATCTTTTCGCAAATTTTTCTTTTATGTATATTAACTATTTTTATTCCTAAAAACTTCGAACGTTTGTTTAGAATTTTTTAAATGGGAGTACCGATTTTTTGAAAATAGGCCCTTTTCGAACTATGACCGTTAACTCCCGAACCAGTCAACGTATCAATTTTCGGTTTGAACCAAAAATTTTCTTTTTTTATCCTTTCAAACGATATACTACAATATAGGGGGTTCCATTTAAAATTTTTAAATTGAGATCCCTCTGGCTTACCCCCTTGAGGGGACACCACCCAACTTCCTTAAATGAATAGCCCCTCGAAATGATCGAAAACGTATTTCGCGGTTTTTTATAATTTTGAGCCGTTTTCGAAATTTAGGGAGTAGGAACAGACTTCATAGAAACTCTGTATATGTATATATGTCGTAGCCAGATTACAAAACCCATCTTTTTATAAAACGTCTATGCATTTTATAAAGTGTCTTTAGTCTTTTTATAAAATGTTAACATGACGTCTATACGTTTTATAAAGAACGAGATAAATAACATTATGTTGGAAAATGTATATCCTTTTACTTTTTCCAGAAGACAATTTCCACTACATTTATCGTATGTATATACAATAAGCTTGTCCGATTGTTCGTTGAATAAGAAATTTCCGATAGTTTTTTGCGATAGCAACCAATCAGTACGTTCGATTGTATTCTAATCACTATTTTTTTTTTTTTTATAGACGACATTTCTCGTGAGGGCGCATGCGCGTAACGAATTTGTTTTCAAGCTATACGGACTCCCATCTGTAATTATTTGTCTTTTATGGTAATCCCTAGTGATGCTAATGCCTATCGCACAATGCATAAGAATAGGCAATAAGAACAGGGAATAGAAATTATCCACCAATAGGAGCAGGGAATAAGCAATTGGAACAGATTTCCGACGCGTTGGATTTCTGTTTTATTTCTATTCCCTGTTCCTATTGCCTGTTCATTTGCATTGTGCGATAAGCTTAAGAACATGTTTACATGACATACGTAGTACTTCATATATTGTATTATAATACCAAAAACGTGGTCAGTTTTCGATGGTGCTTCGAAGCGTTGAGATTACGATTCAGCGATACACTTTTGGCTAAAGTAACGGCTCGTAACAAATTCAACAAATAAGGTAAGTCAAATACAGGACATTTAAATATATTTCTTTTTTAATATATGCATATAAAAATATGTAAAGAACACGATAGATTACAACGTCCTTATTTTCTAAAACATATTTTATTCCATTTATAAGAAAATATTAAAAAACATTTCTTCTTACTTCAACTATTATTTTTATTTTTTGCATACTACAGTTGATATGAAAACATTTAGGCGTGAATTATAACACAGCATCTTTTAATCACTTTAATATATATAACAAATTGGAAATTAAAAACAAATTGCATATGCTTTGTTTGATACATTTTTTCTCTAACGTTATTCTCTAATGCCTCTAACGTTATGTTTAATTAATCATATGTAATAAATATAAAATAAGTAAACACAATAGGTATTAATTTCTCTCTTTAGAAAAATGTGTATACACACAATATTAAATGCTAATGATTTCTTTGCGTTTTTTATTCACGTTCAATTTGATTTGCCCATGAAACGTATATCGACAAAATTTGAAATAAGAAAAAATTTCATTTCGCAAGCTGTTTCTTTGTTATCCGTTTCTTGAGTGTATACATGACTTACAAGCGACATATAAACCCTGTAATAATAACATATTGGTAAACATACGTCCAACTACACGGACGAAGCCCACAGTTATTAGAATGAATTATTTTCTACATTTTTGTAAGTCTATATATTTTAAAATTCAAGATTTTTGAAAGAAGTTGTGCACGGTACCTCTCAATCGAACTATTGTTTGATATGATATAATATTCACGACACTAAAATATATAATTACATTAAAAAGATATAAGAAGAAGAAACATTCAAAATTTTGATAATTTTGAAAAATAAGCTTATGAAAAATACAAATTGATTAGATTCTTCAATTTGAAAAAGTATACACAATTTAGCTTACATGCTGGAACTATAACTGTTATCTTAAATGTAAGTACTTCGCACATCTCTAATTTATGTTCTGCGTATTTTCTATCTTCGAATTTCCGAGGCAGATATTTAATTGCTGCGTTTATATAAGTAAAACTATATACTTACGTATAGCTTTTGAATAGTCACATAGACGCAGGATGTCTTAATATTTAAATTTATTTGTTTTTTTTGTAAATTTATTTATTTAAAATAGAAAGAATTAATTTCTTATTAATTATTGTTCCTGTTACAAATGGCATTTCTTCGCCGTTTATGCTATATTTTATTCAATATATGTTATTTCTCAAGTTACAATTAATATCCCATTATTATATCCCATTTATCAGTAACGTTTATTATTTTAACTAAAACTTTAGGCTCTCAATGTAAGAAACATTTGAATTTCAACGCGCAAGTAAGAGCCAGAATGCTGGTGTTAGTGTCTTAGTTTCAAGGAAAAATTCATTTTCGTGGAAACTGATTCGTTGTGTACAAGGCACTAAATTTTCTTGATACGGTACTAAGAAATTTATTAAATTTATTATTTTGACTTATCATATATAGTTTAAACATGTAAATTATAATTTTTAAACCTTTATGTTCTTAAATTAAATTTATATCTAATTTAATTTATCGCTGTTTTACAATATAGATATAAATCAATCAGGCATATAGGTAAGACTATTTAAAATTGGAATTAAAGAAACTTTTTGATCGTCAAATCGAATAACATACAAGGAATCAACATCAATTAATCACGGCTATACAAGGCTTTAGTAATTAAATTTTATAAAAATACAGATTTTGCTTTTATCACATCACAGTTAATTAAATAAGTATTATTAAATAATTTAGCAAAACGAAATATATATTCTTTTCTGTGCTTCTATTTTAATTATCTGAAGGATTATTCGGACAAAGCAAATACGCGAATCAGAAAGCCATAACAAGTCAACTCACAAAAATCAACACACAAAAATTAGCACTAAAAACTGTCTGTTATGATAATATATTTAATCAAAGCAACTGTTTGTGTGTGTGTGTGTGTGTGTGTGTGTGTGTGTGTTTGTATGTTAGAAGCGTTTTACGTAAGATAACGTTAGAGAATAAATCATATTGTGAGTTACCAATATAATTAAACAAAGAAAATTAATTTCACTGTTTAAATTTCTTAAGCCAGATGCAGATGGTAGTGCGTAAGTTTCGAGAGAAATTATTTTTTTCTTGAAATCGAATGATTGTGTACAGGGCACAATTTTTATTTGGTGCGATATCAAGTACTTAAATAAACTCAAGTCTGAAATTCATTTTTAATATCAGTCCATATTCCCCCCTAAAGAAGCAAAGGCTAAAGATGGCGTTAATATTAAATATACAGAGTGTCTGGTAATATAATCGCTCGACCTCTCATATGCAAGTTTCCTACTTAGTTTAACGCGCTTTATCTGCTCAAGAGAGGTCGGGCGATTATTACTGGACATCCTGTATATGTAGGCAAAATTGAAAGTATCAAGAAGTGTGGGGTCTGAATAGCTCAATGGTAAGAGCAGTTGCTTGACAAGCGAAAGACTCGGATTCGATTCCCGATTCAGAGTGATTCAACGATTTCGCCGCGATATTTTTCTATCCTGCTTTTTTAGTAGGATACAAAGATATTTAAAATGAATCTCATATTTCAGATTATATTTAAGAACTTGGTGTCTCACCAAATAAAATTTGTGTCCTGTGCACAACCGTTTTCAAGAAAAAAATAATTTTGCTTGAAAATTTCGCCGTACTATCCGCGTCTAGATTTTAATGGCACGACGAACTTAAATTTCGTTTCTCGCATGAGAGTCGTATCAATTTTCTTTACTTTGTAAAAAATTGAATGAATAGAAAATATTATTTTATTGAATTAGAGTTAACAAAAAAAAAATATTGTGTAATAAAAGTATATAAACTGCAATGTATATAAAAAAATTCTTCGTAAAAGTTATCAACTATTTAAATAAATTGTGTATTTTCTTTAAATTTCTGTAATTTTTTTATATATATTCCTTTTTTTACAAGAATCAACATTTTGCATTTTCTTTGCATTTACTTGTTCTCTATTTTTGTTTACTGTTCTTCTTATTCTTACAATTAGCAAATAAATGTTTTTGTAGATATCTGTAATAAAAGCTGACATGATGTTCCTAACATTATCATTAAATGGTTTACTACATATCATTGTAATGGCAACGGCTCTTTCTACCGATGAAAATGCGATAATTAAGTGGCATAGTGCGATTAATTATCGTTTTTTGAACTATGTAGTACCGCTTCATTATAACTTGAGGATAGCACTAACGCCAGATAACCAGTTCATTGGCGAGTCCAATGCCACTATTTATATTAATCGTGCAACGCAAAACATAACTTTACATGCATCAAAATATATAACAATATTGAAAGCAAAGTTGAAGTCGGCTAACAGTGGATTAATCTATAACATAAAGTATTTATCTCACGAACGTACAGAGGAAATTGTCTCTCTTGAATTCCTCGAACAATTATTGCCTGACACTTACTTGATAGAAAGTGATGTTTATATTCTGTATGTGACATTTTCAAACTCAATAATTTATAACTGGAAAGAGCTTTTGCATACTTGGTACATAAACGAAAAAGAAGATAAAAAGTGAGTAAATATTAAGATATATTAATAATTAAGCTATATATATGCATAATAATATATATAAAAAGAAATAAAATATGTATATACAAAGTGTCTCACAACCTCTGTACAATACTTTATTAGCGTTTTCTAAAGATAAAACAGAGTCCAAAATTCTAATACAAAATTTTTGAGGCTGCAATAGTATTTGAGTTATAAGCGATGAAAGCCAATGATATCGCGTAAAACTCGCGCGCTTAGGCCCGTAACTATATTTGCACGCGTGCCGATCTGTCACCTGTTATTGATTTTTCAAGTCTGATGATATTGATTTTTACTGCACAGCTGATTTTATTTTGTCGTTTTTTATGTACGTGCGTGTATTACGCGTACATCGTACATTATGACAAATAATATTTTAATATATATAATCAGCTGTGCAGTAAAAATCAATATCACCTCACTTGAAAAAATCAATAACAGATGACAGGCCAGTATGCGTGTAAGTGTAGTTACGAGCCTGATCGCGCGAAAAAATGACCAAAAAGCAAGGAGATTTTTTTATGTATAAATTGCATTGGTACATTCTGCATTCCTTAATATTTCTATACCAATAATTCTTGAAAATTTGTTATCTAAAGCATATCGTTAAAATGTAATAGGTTAATAATTGCAACACTAATGCAGCCGAGAAGAGCACGACTATTATTTCCCTGTTGGGACGAGCCAGAATTAAGTGCCACATTTAACATTTCCATAGAACATGATATAAAAAGCAAAAGCAAATTTTTATCGAATATGCCAGTACGAGAATACGAACTTGTAAATGATTACACGATGCGTACACTGTTCCACACGACACCTTTAATGTCTACAAACAATATAGTAATTATGATATGTGATATTGACGATCTATATAAGCAGGTTCAAATTATCAGTCCGTTTTCGATGGAGACTGTGGTCAACATGTGGTGCAGACCGCATTTGATACCACACATGAAACTCGCGCAATACGTTGCAGAAAATGTAATTATGTATTTAGAATACAATTTGAAGATTTTTGAAAGCGTCCCGAAAGTGGATTATATCGTAATTCCGAATTTCGAGGACAAATTCTGGCAGACTTGGGGACTGCTTTTTTACAGGTAATACATAAATTCAAGAAATAATTATAAATATAATTCATTAAAATATAATATTACTTTTAGCTTCTAAAATTTAAAAATACAAAGATATGCATTTTTCTAGCTTATTGTTAGAATTGGCTTAATTAAAGAGAGATTTTAACAGCATTTATCCGGTTATTATAATATTTAAAAGGCATTTCATTATTCGGAAATATATGCTTTATATCGATGCTTAAAGTAATTTTAATAAGTGATTTTAATAAATAACGATAATATGTATAATACTATAATAGAATTACGTAATCTTATATTTATATCATGTAGTTTCATTTATACATTCAAAGATTTTATCATTATTATATCAAATCAAGAATTCAAATTATCATTAATTTAGAAACTTGAAGTTTTAATGTTAAAGATATATGTTTATGTACTTATCATTGGAAACTCTTTGTATAGATATGATTTCCATATTTTTTTATATATTAATCAAAGAATTGCTAGAAAATTTATTTTATCTCTTCGAGAAAAAGATGAAAATTGGAGAGTATTGAAAAATAAAACTTATTACCGAACTTATAACCTATCTTATTTGAAAGAGAGAGAAAAAGCGATGCACATAAAATTATATAAAATATAATTACATATAATTAACATAATACGTTGAATAAATTGTTACAAAAAACTAATTTTATTATGTTTATTAAAGTTTAACTAATCCATTTTTATGCTTATTAAAATTCTGTTCATGTTTGACAATACTTGAACTATCTTTCCTAATATATGTACAACATACATATGTAATTTTTACATAAGCAAAGTATATGCAAGCTTATAACAAAAAATTTCGACATAACCGCATTATTTACGAACAATTTTCAGTGAAGCAGATATTATCTACGATGAAGAATTACATCCTTTTGCGTTTAAAATGGCAGTAATACGCTCAATAGCTCATGATATAACATATCAATGGTTTTTCAATGGTAATCTCTTCAATCCGTTTTGGTCTCCCCGGTGGTTGAATGAGGGCTTTATTATGTTCCTCGAAACGAATATCATCGACAAGGTTTACGTGATTTACATTTCTAACTCTAATTACAAGAAAATTTGTGTTCATATCGTGACAACATAAAAAATTCTGAAATTGTTTTCCCATTCGTCAAAAATGGAAGAAATGCCGATATATTATTTTTTTTGCCTATTTCTTACAGTATCTTAACTATTTAGGAAAAATATTATAGAACAGATAACAAGTATATTTAAATGATATTATTATAATATTGAAAAAGCTTGTAAGTATATTTTTTGAATAATTTTAATTAAACATAAACACTTTTTATTTCAAATAGTTACACATTACTTGTAAATTTGAAAATACTATGAGGATCATACAGAAAATAATGAGCAACAATTTTTTATAAATTAGGAATTTATATTATTCAAAAACAAGTATAATATCTGAATCATCATACTTTAAACTATTTTTCTACGTAATCCCCATTTCGTTCAACACATTTTTCCACCGTTCTGGCAATTTAATAATGCTTTTGAGTAAAAACTTTGTTCCAGCCGCTTGAAACTTGCAATCATCTATTGAATTGCATTATTCCCTATTCCTAGCTTTGCTGCAATTTTGTTCACTGTAACTCGTCTATCATCCTTTATGATCGCATCAACCCTCTTTTTGTTATGTTCAGTTGAGGCTGTTCGAGGACGACCATTACGACGCTGATTTTGGATGCTTGTGTTTCCGTCTTTAAAATGTTTTTTAACCCATCCTCTAATACTGCTAGCATGCATCTCCATATGTTCGTTGAAGCCTGAATATCAACGGGAAAGCTAGAAATAAGGCACAACGCAGTTCAAGAAATAATTGCAAGTTTCGGGTGGCTGGAACGGAGTTCTTCCGCAAAGGCATCTTTAAACTGCCAGAACGATGGAAAAAATGTGTCGAAAAAAATGAGATAGAAAAATTGTTCAAAGTATGAGAATTCAGATGTTATACTTGTTTATTGAATAATATAAACTCCTAATTTATAAAAATTGCTAATTTATAAAAGTTGCTTATTACTTTCGGCCCTTGTATAATGTAAAATTATATGATAAAGCAAATCTTTCTTTAGAAATAGCATATAATTTCATATATTAGTGGGAAGGTTAATGCAAGCATCTTTTTTTATTATACATTTATTCATTTACATCAATCTGTTTGTAGGTTTTTCCAGATACCCGGATGATGGACTTGTTCGTAGTCCAAGTGCAACATGAATCTCGTCGTCTAAACACTCATTTTGCTGCAAATTATTATACGGAATATGCAAGCGATATATCTAAAATTAATTCACTTTCTCCTTTTTTTCGTATTATAGGTATGTACGTATGTATATTTAAATTATAATTTGAATATTATAAAATGTTTGTATTTACATATATAGTATATATGTATAATTATATAAAAAGATTGTAAATATGATTAAACACAAAAGTTCCTAAATTGCTAAACATAAATATCTAGAAACAGATTAACAGGTTTTAATTGTACATTTATTTGCTTTTAATTTAATTATGATATGAGAGAAAAAGTATTTTGAATTTTAAAATTAGTTTTTCATTACTGCTGTTAGCTATGTTCACGAAAATTTATAAACAGCGTGGGTTAAACTTATTATTAGTTTATATAATTATATATACTTTATATTTTTATTATAGGAGCTAGTGTATGGCGCATGCTAGAAAGTGTAATTCCCAGTAATGCATTTTTGATGGGTATCAAAGCGTATTTAAACACGAAGTAAGTGATAATGACATGGTAATATAATAATTATATACTATAATTAATAAATAAATAAACATACACACACACACACACACACACACAGAGAGAGAGAGAGAGAGAGAGAGAGAGAGAGAGAGAGAAAGAGGGGGGGGGGAGAGGGAGAGAGAGAGGTAAATACATAATAAGAGCAAAAAGTAGCCTTAAAACCACTTTTTTAAAGAAGATTAAAAAGCATACGCTAAGTAATTTAAAAATAAAACATTGGTAATACTGTGAAAAAGTTAACTGTTAACAAAATGGTTAACAAAAACATGAGATCAATTATAAAACAATACATATACACTAATATTCACATAAATGCACAATCATTGTATATTGCGCTTTCTTAAATATAAGAAATTTAATTCTAAAACATAATAAAAGAATTAGTGCAATTAATTTAAGGAATAAAATGATATATATATTAGGCATAATATTCATATGCATTATTTTATGCAATTATTGATATAAATATGATTTTGTAAAAAAATCAAATTTATTTGTAATAAAATATATTAAATGAAGGGTAACGAGCTAAATAAGAGCCTGGCGCGATAAGCAGAGCGCAAATTATGTATTTTGTTAAAACCTTTGTTTATTTTAAAGAAAGTCGAACGTTTCGGTTCTTGAATCGAACCATCTTCATGCTGTTGAGGGCCACAAGAGGACACCTTACGCGGTAGCCGCGTAAAGTTGGGCTGTCTTTTCTCGCCGCGCGCTTATACTCGCGGGGATTGACCGAAATTTTATAATTAATTTCTTATTAATTATTGCTGATATCGCAAAACGATACGGAACTTTCCTATTCGCTTTAACCTGCTCTACCTGCATGCAAGGGGTGGGGCAATTATTACCGGACACCATGCATATATAGTGTTAATTGCCACAATGTTAAATTTTACAGATCTACTTACTTTAATTCGAGAACTCCCGATGATCTATGAAACAATATACAGACTGCCATAGATAAATTATATCTTAAACAATACGATCTGAACGTAAAACAGATGATGGATATTTGGATTATGCAGGAGCATTGTCTTGTGCTAAATGTGACACGAGATTATTCTAGCGGTCGCGTGATAATATCGAAAGAATTTCACGAAATATTGGATCGGATACCATATTTTATACCTGTGACCTATACTAAGGAAACGGACCTCGATTTTAACAAAACTTTACCAAATATTAATAATTGTTTAATGCAGTCGAATCCGCAGTTGGAAATCCAATTTAATGATAAAGATAAATGGATCATTGTCAACATACAACAAACTGGTTAGTATTAAATCATAATATTAGTATTTTTATCTCTTTATTTTACAAAAAATCTATCTTTATTACATATTTTTGTTCTTATATTTTTTTATAAGAATTGAAATTAAATTCCACATATTGTACAAACAACAATATTCTATTAAATATTTTGCAATATTGCCGTTCAATTTAAGATTAAACGTACTTTGCATCTAAATATTATTTTTCTAACTAAAATCAGTTTATAAATTTATACAATTTTGTGCGCCGCTTAATTTTTCAGAGCTTTAACCTTTAATACGATTATCAGTGTGAAATAATTTTATAATTAATAATATATAAGAAATTTGCATTCTTTACTATATATGTTCAATATCTAATACAGTTTATACATGTTTAAAACATGAATATATAAAAAATATATATAATTTGTAATATTTTTATTACATACATTGAAAAAGTAATCTTGAAAATTTATTTGTTGAATAATAGGATACTATCGCGTCAACTATGATACCGAGAATTGGCGAAAAATTGCGCGTTATTTAAACTCTGACAATTATACGAATATACATGTTCTCAATCGAGCGCAAATCATCGATGACGCCTTCCATCTTGCGATAGAGAAAAAACTTAACGTCTCCATATTCTGGGAACTCGCGAGCTATTTATCGCGAGAGGATGATTATGTAGCATGGTATCCTATGATCAAAGTTTTTGAATACATTTCGAATATCTTTGCATTTACAAATACTCTAGATAATCTTCCCAAGGTACTCAAGGTACTGTCAGTTATAAAGTTGATCGATAAAATTATGTTTAAAATTAGATATATATTAGGTCAATGCATATAAAGTAACGATTTTATATCATAACTCTGACATAATTTCTTAAAAAGTTAGATATTATGTAGTTAAAGAAGAACTAAATTATATGCTAATTATATAGTAAACATTTTATTTAAATGTTTACTATACAATTAGCATATAATTTAGTTTTTCTTTAACTACATAATATTTAACTTTTTAACGCATTTTACTTGTAGCACTGTTATCGTTACAATTATTTTGTTCGATAACAGTAACGGCGCCTGTAACAAAATCACTAACTTCTATACATTTTTTCAGTAACGCATAAAAACAAATTCTACAGATATTTTTATCGTTATTTTTTGAATATACGCAGGATATTTTCTATTCGAACAAGCACATAAAAGCATGAAATTCTTCTAAAAATCTCGATATAATTTAACGATTTTTTAAATAAAAAAGCAATAAAATTTGACGACTTTTATTTTCAACCAGATCTTGTAATATAAATTTTTGTTTGTATTTTGTTTCTTTTATTTTTGTTTTTCTTATAAACTTTTGCATCTTAAGAATAAATTTAAACTTAAAACTTAATTTAATTCATAATTTAGAATATCACAACAAAATTTTGATTTTGCATAAAGTTAAAAGTGTAAAAGGAAAAGAGCGATTCATTCATATATTACTAATCTGTTAAAAGAAAAAAACATCTTTTATTTATACTCACAGAATTTTTTTGCTCTTATGATAATTTTGACTTTTTTGCACTATTCTAAAAAAAAATATTCCCTAAAATTAAAAAATTTAAAAATTCAAAATTATAAAAATTATTACGTACTTTATATATTCATACCAAAATTATATCGCTTTTATTATATTTTCGTATAATAAAGATTTTTAAAAAATTTATGGTGTTTTATATATAAAACACATGACCTTAATAGCGTTAAAAAAACGAAAATTGTAACGATGCGGTATCACAACTTATTTTTCAATGTAGGTAACAAGAAAAACAGTAACTTATTATTATTTTAAAATCTATAACGGGAAATGATAATGAATTACTTTTATAAAGTAATTTTCTCAATCCTGTCTTCGTTTCCTTAAAAGTACAAGAAATCTAATTTCTGAATTTACCTATGTTTTTAATCTTATATTTCAAAGACATTAAACACATTTTATACTGCTATTTATAACATATATTAATATCACTCTATTAATTATTACACATTACTTTTCTATTAGAAAATTATATTTCAAATATACATATACAGGGTGTCCCATTTTAATCTCCTCAGGCAAATATCTCGAAAAATATGGAAGATACGGAAAAATGTTTCAGACAAAAGTTGTAGGACTTGAAGGGGGACAGATGATGAAAGTATGTACTTGACCTTGAGTGACCTATTGAAAATCAGGTCAATGTCATGTTTTCTTAAATAGAACCCCCGATTTTTCAATGCATATTCTTGTAGCTTATCTCGAGAGCTTTCCAAAACACTATAATGAGTTATTTTTTCATTAAGTACTTTTCGAGTTATAAAGCTTGAAGTTTACAGTATTTCGACATAAAATACAAAATATCTTGTAAAACATTCAGTTTTCGGTAATCTTACCTTAATACTTTTATGCATAGAATCATGAGACCAATCAATTGGTGTAAAAAAAAACACATAGTTGCTATTAAGAAAAAGTATGTAATTTGCAACATGCAGCTGCATACTTTTTTTTAAAGCAACTATGTGTTTTTTTACACCAATTGATTGGTCTCATTATTCTGTAAATAAAAGTATTAAGGTAAGATTATCGAAAACTGAATGTATTACACGATATTTTGTATTTTATGTCGAAATACTGTAAACTTCAAGCCTTATAACTTGAAAAGTACTTAATGAAAAATAACTCATTATAGTGTTCTGGAAAGCTCTCGAGATAAGCTACAAGAATATGCATTGAAAAATAGGGTGTTCCATTTAAGAAAACATCGATGACATTGATCTGACCTTCAATAAATCACTCAAAGTCAAGTACATATTTTCATCATCCGTCCCCCTTCAGGTCCTACAACTTTTGTCTGAAACATTTTTCCGTATCTTCCATATTTTTCGAGATATTTGCCTGAGGAGATTAAAATGGGACACCCTGTATATGTATTATAATATTATGAGATTGTTTTATGATAATGAGATTATAATTTATACCCAACTTTAGTGAATTAAACAAATTAAATAAGCAATAAATATACACAAGTATTTTTTATTATAAAATATTTTTGGCAGATATCAAAAATTTGTACATATTTTACAAAAATTGAGTTATAGTTTTAAAATAATGTAATATGATACATAGTAAAAATATTTTATTTGCAAACGCATTTATTATATAACATCTTTGTACAAAAGTGAAATATTTTATTCGTTATTTTCATATGCAATGACCTAATATTTAAAAAAAAATGAGTCACATAAGAAATATACACTCTAAGAATGTACGTATTTAGACGATACAGAACAAACATATAATTATTAAAGAAATTAATTAATTCAGAGCATATTATAATCACATCCTGAAATAAAATAGTAAATAAGATTATATATTCTTTCGCATATATATTATTTATATTTGGCTTTGTAAGTATTAATCTAATGACCGAATAGAAAAATATATTTTTAACTAAATTGTAGGAAATATTACTGAAAATAGGGACCCTGTTTGAAAGTATAAAATTACATATGTACGTTCAAACGATATCCGACAATGATTTTGAGAAATATTTGAAACAAGAACTAGCAAAATGGGGATGTATTATCCATAATTCCTGGTGCATAGAACTAGCCCGTCATCAATTGCAATTGCATCTAGATAATCCTAGAAGATATAAGTAAGTTTTCTTTAATCGTTATATTTCTGTGTAGACATTTTTTTAAATCTTGTGCAATATTGTATATTTGATATGTTCGAGAAAAAAATCCATATATAATCAAATATATATATATATGTATATAATTATATATAAAATATGTCCACATATATGTTTGTTATCTCTTGTATACTTTCTGTCCGTATATACAGGAAAAATAATAAAATGAATAATCGAAAAATAATTAGAATAATTCTTGCATTGTTCTTTTTAGATAAAATAAAATTTGAAGAATTGAGAGGAGAGATTGCCTATATATAATTATACATAAAGTTATATATATTTCTATATCGGCAATTTTTTCAGATTACTTTAAATTTTACTTTTTTTTATAAGAAATAATGCAAAAATTATTTTTCTAATTATTTTACCATTATTCTTCTCAGTATTGTTTCTATATATAGAGACAAAGTTATATACAAACATTCATTTTTTATATATTTTTATTTAATTATATATAAACCGTTTTCCTGGATGTTTATTAATAAAGAGACTATATGCTAAATATCGATAAGAGATATATAAGAAACTAAAACATTTCTTTTCTGTATGTCGTAGAATTTTGCCTGGGTGGCAGAAATGGACATACTGTGATGGTTTAAAGACAGCGAACTATAACACATGGAGCAAACTATGGAACATCTCATCTAGTATATACAACGAGAAATTTGATTATAAAATGTTGGAATTCTTTAGTTGTTCTGAAGATCCTGAAATTATCATTAATCACCTGGAGTTTGTTATACCGACATTTGAAAAGCATTTGTTCGAGGATAATGAGAATAAACCATCAGCACAAGAAAAGGAGCGATTTTATGCTATAACTGCTAATATTTTTCTTTCTACTCTTGCGAGACATGTTAAGACCACTACAATATTAAAAGAAATATTGAAGAATTTTAAATATATAAAACACAGGTAAAAACAGTTTCTTCATAAAAATCTATTGCACATGAGCATGATTATTTTGATAATGAATATTATGTATGTGTTAATTATAAATCTATACATACTGTTTTGTTCTCGTAGTCGAGTCAGTATGAATGCAGCATTAAATGTGCTTATTAATAATGCGTATTTGGAGACACATCTTTCCGAGGTAAATTTTATAAATCTTAAAAAATTTTATATTTATTTATAAAATTTTCATTGTAATATTTATTTTTTGTAATATGTATCACATATTTTATATTGTATATAATGTATGTATTTTCCTCTTTCTATCTTACAATTAGATGTTTTATACATGTATCGATATTTTTATGCTAATAATTTGAAAAAATGTCGCATTCGCCTTTTATGATGATTAATTATGAAATTACTGATTCATAAAATATAAAAATCAAAATAATAAATTTATTTTAGATACGTCAATTCGCAAAAAAAGATATGCAACAATCACTTTCGAATATTGAACACAAGTTAAGAACACGTTCTCTTGAGATCCAAAATCAACTGAATTTTCTTCAAAGTTTGTTCGAAAAGCCCATTACTCTTCAGAGTCTATATGAATTGTTCGATGTCCAACTACAACATATACGCCAACAATTACCACTAGGGCACCCATAACAAATAAGGCACCCATTATTTATAAAACATCCATCTATATAAGATAAATATTTAGAATACTTTTTTATATATTTATAATATCTTTTATATTTATTATTCATTTATATAAATTATTAATTATTTGCATATTGTTTTCAATTACTTTCTTAATTGTTTCTAATTATATAGTAAATGTATTTAACGTTAAATTGGCTTTTATATTATTCAGTTTTAATATTTATATAAACATTAATTACATTTACGTTTATCATACATACATATATATATATATATATATATGTATGTATATTTGTATATATAATATTATGTATATTGTTTATATAACTCTCTATTAAATATTAATACGCAAATATGTTAAATAAATATGAGATATTAAATTTAATATATATATATAAGATATAAACATTAATATTGTGATGTTCTGTTATTAATATTTAATTAGTACATTTAATGTTATAATTAATATTAATATTATCATTGCTATTTTATATTAATTTTTATAATAATTTGTATTTTATTATTAACATATTTATAATATTATATTATTATTTTTAATTTCATTGTAAAATAACGAAAATTATAATAACGAGATTTAATATAATAATAATAATTTTAATATAAAAAATATATATTTTTGCATGTTTTTTTCGTATCTTTTAAAAAATTCTTTTATATTTTTTTAAATATATAATATTGTTGAATAATCTTTTCGCAAATTTTTCTTTTATGTATATTAACTATTTTTATTCCTAAAAACTTCGAACGTTTTTTTAGAATTTTCCAAATGGGAGTAACAATTTTTTGAAAATTGGCCCTTTTCGAAATTTGACAGTAAATAACTCTCGAACAGGTCGACGTATCAACCTTTGGTTTGCTCCAAAAATGTTCTTTCTTTATGCCCTTTCAGACGATATACTACAATATAGGTGGTTCCATTTGAAATATTTATGTTTAGATCCCCCTGTGGCAACCCCCTGACTTCCTTAAAAGAATAGCCCCTCGAAATGATCGAACATGTATTTCGCGGGTTTTTATAATTTTGAGCCGTTTCCGAAATATAGGGGGTGGGAAGAGATTTTATAGAAACCCTGTATACGTATATATGTCGTACCCAGATTACAAAACCCATCTTTTTAAAAACGTCTAAGCATTTTATAAATAGTGTCTTTAGTCTTTTATAAAATACTAACATGACGTCTATAGACATAAAACGTATACGTTTTATAAAAAACGAGATAAATAACATTATGTTGGAGAATGTATATCCTTTTACTTTTTCCAGAAGACAATTTCCATTACATTTGTCGTATATACGATGAGCTTGTCGGACTGTTTGTTGAATAAGAAATTTCCGACAGTTTTTTGCGATAGCAACCAATTAGGGCAGCTATTATGTAACTTTTATGATTCCGATCGGAATCTTACGTTTCCGATCGACAAGTTTCCGACCACAATTCCGTTCACGTCTTTCAGCTATTATGAATCTTGTCAAAATAGGAACGGAATCGGATTTCCGTGCGTTTTGGTAGATGCGAAATGAAAATTAGTGGAACGAGCATTTGTGTTATAAATACGAGAAAAACATCTCATTTTATATATTTATTATATATATATATATTTATATATATTTAATTTTATATCACAAGAATTTATTTATATATATTTATATATATTTAATTTTATATCACAAGAATTGTATATTAAAATTCAAATTTTTACAATGGTAAGTACTCTGGATAGCTTTGTTATAAAGATAAATTAAACATAAATTAAAATTAATTTTTTTGTTTAATTATGACTGTATGGTATTAAATATTTTATATTATAAATAAATTAAAATATATAAATATATAATATATATATATATATATTATATATATTATATAAAATATATAAATATATAATATATATATATATATATTATATATATTATATAAAAAACACTTAATATAAATGTACATTATATATATCTATATATATATTATATATTTATTTTTATACAGGAATAAATTTCATAGGAGTCGCCAGTATTAAATGAATACACAATAATTAATTTTAATTGACCTGACTGGCAAAGATTTTTATTAATTTCACTACGTTTCGACCCTTGGTCCGGGTCCTTTTCAAGTGTACTAAAAGAATAATATTACATTAGATCTGACAAAAATCAATTACATGCCATTACATAAGTACTACGCTACTGTACATTTACCTTAAATAAAATTTAAAAATGAGTCAGCCCATGATATTGTTATAGGGCGAGTTCTTCGGTACGTCTCGCGTAAAGCAACGAAACTGTCAAACTAATGCTAAGATTACTAAATAAACACATCACAAATGACTCATAAACAACAAGCTAATGTCATGTGTCAAATATTATGTTGTCATAAACCTAATTATTAATTAAAAAAAGGAAAGATGAAATCGATAAGATGCATAAAACTGATTTAGTTTACATGATAAATTGTAATGATTGCGATGCGAAGTATATAGGACAAACCAAAAGACAATTAAAAACTAGAATTAAGGAACACTCCAGCAATATTAAAAAACATATCAGTAATTACAATGTCATAAGTAAACATAGATGCGAGTTTAACCATGAATTTGATTGGTCAGGAACAAAAGTTCTACATTGTGAAAAACAAAGAAGAAAAAGAGAAATTGCTGAAATGTTCTTGATTAAAAAGCATACGAATACGATTAATTTACAAAAGGACACGGAAAATTTAAACGCGGTTTATGACAACATAATATTTGACACATGACATTAGCTTGTTGTTTATGAGTCATTTGTGATGTGTTTATTTAGTAATCTTAGCATTAGTTTGACAGTTTCGTTGCTTTACGCGAGACGTACCGAAGAACTCGCCCTATAACAATATCATGGGCTGACTCATTTTTAAATTTTATTTAAGGTAAATGTACAGTAGCGTAGTACTTATGTAATGGCGTGTAATTGATTTTTGTCAGATCTAATGTAATATTATTCTTTTAGTACACTTGAAAAGGACCCGGACCAAGGGTCGAAACGTATAAGGGTCGAAATTAATAAAAATCTTTGCCAGTCAAATCAATTAAAATTAATTATTGTGTATTTATTTTTATATTTATAATATATATATAATATAATATAATATAATATAATATAATATAATATATATATTAATATATATAATACATATTTATATTATATGTATTTTATATAATACATGTAATATATATATTATATATTTATGTTATATATTTATATATTGTAATTTATTTATAATATAAAATATTTAATATACTATACAGTCAAAATTAAATAAAATAATTAATTTTAATTTATGTTTAATTTATGTTTATAACAAAAATATCCAGAGTACTTACCATTGTAAAAATTTTATTGAATTTTAATATACAATTCTTGTGATATAAAATTATAAACACACACTTTTTATATTAAATGAGTATCCTTCAATTTCGGTTATTTTACCTTCATTTCGGCTGTCAACGTTAATATTTGAAGGTTGTCATAATTTCATTCCGATCGAAATCGTCTTTCCGCTTGCTCGAGAGGCGTCGAAATTATTTCAATCGCATGCGCAAAACGAATTTGTTTTCAAGCTATACGGAATCCCATCTGTAATTATTTGTCTTTTATGGTAATCCCTAGTGATGCTAATGCCTATCGCACAATGCAAAAGAACAGGCAATAGGAACAGAGAATAGAAATTATCCACCAATAGGAACAGGGAATAGGCAATAGGAACAGATTTCCGACGTGTTGGATTTCTCTTTTATTTCTATTCCGTGTTCCTATTGTCTGTTCTTTTACATTGTGCGATAGGCTTAAGAACATGTTTACATAACATACGTAGTACTTCATATATTGTATTATAATACCAAAAACATCGTCAGTTTTCGATGGTGCTTCGAAGCGTTAAGATAACGATTCAGCGATAAACTTTTGTAAGTAACGGCTAAAGTAACGGCTAGTAACAAATTCAACAAATAAGGTAAGTCAAAGGACATTTAAATATTTCTTTTTAAATATATGCATATAAATATATATAAAGAACACCAGAGATTACAACATCCTTATTTTCCAAAACATATTTGATTCCATTTTTAAGAAAATATTAAAAAACATTTCTTTTTACTTCAACTATTATTTTTATTCTTTGCATACTACAGTTAATATGAATACATTTAGGCGTGAATTATAACATACAGCATCTTTTAATTATTTTAACATATATAACAAATTAAAAATTAAAAACAAATTGCGTATGTTTGATACATTTTTTCTCTAACGTTATTCTCTAATGCCTTCTCTAACGTTATGTTTAATTAATCATGTAATAAATATAAAAAAAGTAAACGCAATGGATACTTATTTTTCTTTTTAGAAAAATGTGTACACACAATGATAAATGCTAATGAAAAGTTTCTTTGCGTTTTTTATTTACGTTCAATTTTATTTGCTCATGAAATATCGACAAAATTTGAAATAAGAAAAAATATCATTTCGCAAGCTGTTTCTTTGTTATCCGTTTCTTGAGTGTATACACGACTTACAAGTGACATACAAACCCTGTGATAATAACATATTGGTAAACATACGTCCAACTACACTGACAAAGCTCACAGTTATTAAAAGGAATTATTTTCTACATTTTTGTAAGTCTATATATTTCAAAATTCAAGATTTTTGAAAGAAGTTGTACACGGTATCTCTCAATCGAACTTGTTTCATATGATATAATATTCACGACACTGAAATATATAATTGCATTAAAAAGATGTAAGAAAAAGAAACATTCAAAATCTTGATAATTTTGAAAAATAAGCTTATGAAAAATACAAATTGATTAGATTCTTCAATTTGAAGAAGTATACACAATTTAGCTTACATGCTGGAACTGTAACTGTTATCTTGAATGTAAGTACTTCGCACATCTCTAATTTATGTTCTGCGTATTTTCTATCTTCGAATTTCCAAGGCAGATATTTAATTGCTGCGTTTATATAAGTAAAACTATATACTTACGTATAGCTTTCGAATAGTCACATAGACGCAGGCTGTCTTAATATTTAAATTTATTTGTTTTTTTTGTAAATATATTTATTTAAAATAAAAAGAATTAATTTCCATTTTTTATTGTTCCTGTCACAAATAGCATTTCTTCGGCCTTTATGCTATATTTTATTCAATATATGATATTTCTCAAGTTACAATTATTATATCCCATTTATCAGTACCGTTTATTATTTTAACTAAAACTTTAGGTTCTCAATGTAAGAAACATTTAAATTTCAACGGGCAAGTAAGAGCCAGAATGCTGGTGTTAGTGTCTCAGTTTCAAGGAAGAATTCATTTTCGTTGAAACTGATTCGTTGTGTACAGGACACTAAATTTTCTTGATACGATACCAAGAAATTAATTAAATTTATTATTTTGACTTATCATTTATAGTTTAAACATGTAAATTATATTTTTTAAACCCTTAAGTCTTAAATTAAATTAATTCTAATATAATTATTGTTTTATAGTACGGAGTATAAATCAGGCTTATAGGTTAGACTATTTAAAATTGAAATTAAAGAAACTTTTTGATCGTCAAATCGAATAATATACAAGGAATCAACATCAATTAATCACGGCTATACAAGGCTTTAGTAATTAAATTTTATAAAAATACAGATTTTGCTTTTATCACATCACAGTTAATTAAATAAGTATTATTAAATAATTTAGCAAAACGAAATATATATTCTTTTCTGTGCTTCTATTTTAATTATCTGAAAGATTATTCGGACAAAGCAAATACGCGAATCAGAAAGCCATAACAAGTCAACTCACAAAAATCAACACACAAAAATTAGCACTAAAAACTCTTTGTTATGATAATATATTTAATCAAAGCAACTGATTGTGTGTGTGTGTGTGTGTGTGTGTGTGTGTGTGTGTGTTAGAAGCGTTTTACAAAGATAAGATATTACAAAGATAACGTTAGAGAATAAATCGTATTGTGAGTACCAATATAATTAAACAAAAATAATGAATTTTACTGTTTAAATTTCTTAAGCCAGATGCAGATGGTAGTGCGTAAGTTTCGAGAGAAATTATTTTTTTCTTGAAATCGAATAGTTGTGTACATGGCACAATTTTTATTTGGTGCGATACCAAGTACTTAAATAAACTCAAGTCTAAAATTCATTTTTAATATCCCTCCATATCCCTCCTAAAGAAGCAAAGGCTAAAGATGGCGTTAATATTAAATATACAGAGTGTCTCGTAATAATCGCTCGACCTCTCATATTCAAGTTGCCTACTCAGTTTAACGCGCTTTATCTGCACACGAGAGGTCGGGCGATTATTATTGGACATCCTGTATATGTAATCAAAATTTAAAGTATCAAGAGGTATGGGATCTGAATAGGTCAATGATAAGAGCAGTCGCTCGAGAAGCGAAGAACTCGAATTCGATTCCCGATTCAGCGTGAATGAGCGATTTCGCCCCGATATTTTTCTATCTCAAGTATTTTTAGTGGGATACAAAGGTATTACAAATATATCTCATATTTCAGATTATATTTAAGAACTTGGTGTCTCACCAAATAAAATTTGTTCCCTGTGCATAACCGTTTTTAAAAAAAAAATAATTTTGTTTGAAACTTTCGCCGTACTATCCGCGTCTGGCTTTAAATAGCACGACGAACTTAAATTTCGTTTCTCGCATGAGAGTCGTATCAATTTTCTTTACTTTGTAAAAAATTGAATTAATAGAAATACAATTTTATTGAAATAGAATTAACAAAAAAAAATATTGTGTAATAAAGGTATATAAACTGCAATGAATATAAAAAAATTCTTCGTAAAAGTTATCAACTATTTAAATAGATTGTGTATCTTTTTTAAATTTCTGTAATTTTTTTTATACAGTTTCTTTTTTTCACAAAAATCAACATTTTGCACTTTCTTTACATTTATTTGTTCTCTATTTTTTTTTTGTTCTACTTTTTCTTACAATTATCAAAAATATGTTTTTGTAGATATATGAAATAAAAGCTGACATGATGTTCCTAACATTGTCATTAAATGGTTTACTACATATCATTGTAATGGCAACGGCTCTTTCTACCGATGAAAATGCGATAATTAAGTGGCATAGTGCGAATAATTATCATTCTTTGAATTATGTGGTACCGCTTCATTATAACTTGAGGATAGCATTAACGCCAGATAAGAAGTGCGAGTCCAATGCCACAATTCATATTATTCATGCAACGCAAAACATAACTTTACATGCATCAAAATATATAAAAATATTGAATGCAAAGTTGAAGTCGGTTAACAGTGGAATAATCTATGGCCTCAAGACAACTTTTCATGATTATATAAAGGAAATTGTCTCTCTTGAATTCGTCGAACCATTATTGCCTGACACTTACTTGATAGAAAGTGATGTTTATACTCTGTATGTGACATTTTCAAACTCAATAATTTATAACTGGAGAGAGCTTTTGCATACTTGGTACATAAACGAAAAAGAAGATAAAAAGTGAGTAAATATTAAGATATATTAATAATTAAGCTATATATATGTATAATAATATATATATAATAAGAAATAAAATATGTATATACAGGGTGTCTCACAACCTCTGTACAATACTTTATTAGCGTTTTCTAAAGATAAAACAGAGTCCAAAATTCTAATACAAAATTTTTGCGGCTGCAATAGTATTTGAGTTATAAGCGATGAAAGCCAATGATATCGCGTAAAACTCGCGCGCTTAGTCCCGTAACTATATTTGCACGCGTGCCGATCTGTCACCTGTTATTGATTTTTCAAGTCTGATGATATTGATTTTTACTGCACAGCTGATTTTATTTTGTCGTTTTTTATGTACGTGCGTGTATTACGCGTACATCGTACATTATAACAAACAATATTATAATATTTATAATCAGCTGTGCAGTAAAAATCAATATCATCTCACTTGAAAAAATCAATAACAGATGACAGGTCAGTATGCGTGTAAGAGTGGTTATGGTTACGGGCCTAATCGTGCTAAAACATGACCAAAAAGAAAAGAGATTTCTTTTATTTATAAACCGCATTGGTACATTCTGCAATCTTTAATATTTCTATACCAGTAATTGCTGAAAATTTGTTATCTAAAGCATATCGTTAAAATGTAATAGGTTAATAATTGCAACACTAATGCAGCCGAGAAGAGCCCGACTATTATTTCCCTGTTGGGACGAGCCAGAATTAAATGCCACATTTAACATTTCTATAGAACATGATATAAAAAGCAAAAGCAAATTTTTATCGAATATGCCAATACGAGAATACGAACTTGTAAATGATTACACGATGCGTACACTGTTCCACACGACACCTTCAATGTCTACAAACGATATAGTAATTATGATATATGATGTTGACGATCTATATAAGCAGGTTCAAATTATCAATCCGATTTCGATGGAGACTGTGGTCAACATGTGGTGCAGACCGCATTTGATACCACACATGAAACTCGCGCAATACGTTGCAGAAAATGTAACTATGTATTTAGAAAACAATTTGAAAATCTTTGAAAGCGTCCCGAAAGTGGATTATATCGCTATTCCGAATTTCGAGGACAAATTCTGGCAGACCCTGGGACTGTTTCTTTACAGGTAATACATAAATTTAAAAAATAATCATAATTATAATTCATTAAAATATAATATTATTTTTAGCATTTAAAATTAAGAAATTCAAAGATATGCATTTTTTTAGATTATTGTTAGAATTGGCTTAATTAAAGAGAGATTTTAACAGCATTTATTTGGTTCTTTTATTATTTAAAGGGCATTTCATTATTAGGGAAATATATGCTTTATATTGATGCTTAAGTTAATTTTAATAACTGTCTTTAATAAATGACGATAATATGTATGATACTATAATAGAATAACATACATTTATATTATGTAGACACATTTATACATTCAAATATTTTATCATTATTATATCAAATTAAGAATTCAAATTATCATTAATTTAGAAACTTGAAGTTTTAATGTTAAAGATATATGTTTATGTCCTTATCATTGAAAACTCTTTGTATAGATATAATTTCCATATTTTTTTTATGTATTAATCAAAGAATTTTTAGAGAATTTATTATATCTCATCGAGAAAAAGATGAAAATTGGAGAGTATAGGAAAATAAAACTTATTACCGAACTTATTACCAAACTTATAACCGATCTTTTTTAAAAAAGAGAGAGAAAAATAGATGAACATAAAATTATATAAAATAATTACATATAATTAACATAATACATTAAGTAAATTGTTACAAAACTAATTTTTTTTTGTTTATCAAAGTTTAACTAATTCATGCTTATTAAAATTCTGTTCATGTTTGACAATACTTGAACTGTCTTTCCTAATTTATGTATAACATACATATTTAATTTTTACATAAGCAAACTATGCAAGCTTATAGCAAAAAGTTTCGACATAACCGCATTATTTACGAACAATTTTCAGTGAAGCAGATATTATCTACAATGAAGAATTACATCCTGTTGCGTTTAAAATGGTAGTTATGCGCTCAATAGCTCATGATATAATATATCAATGGTTTCTCAATGGTAATCTCTTCAATCCGTTTTGGTCTCCCCGGTGGTTGAATGAAGGCTTCATTATGTTCCTCGAAACGAATATCATCGACAAGGTTGATTTACATTTCTAATGCTAATTATAAGCAAATTTGTGTTCATATCGTGGCAACATAAAAAATTCTGAAATTGTTTTCCCATTCGTCAAAAATGGAAGAAATGCCGATATATTATTTTTTTTGCAAATTTCTTACAGTTTCTTAACTATTTAGAAAAAATATTATAGAACAGATAACAAGTATATTTAATAAATTTTATTATAATTTCGAAAAAGCTTGTAAGTATATTTTTTGAATAATTTTAATTAAACATAAACACTTTTTATTTCAAATAGTTACACATTACTTGTAAATTTGAAAATATTACGAGGATCATACAGAAAATTATGAGCAACAATTTTTTATAAATTAGGAATTTATATTTTTCAAAAAACAGATATAATATCTGAATCATCATACATTAAACTATTTATCTACGTAATCCCCATTTCTTTCAACACATTTTTCCATTGTTCTGGCAATTTAAAGATGCCTTTGCGGAAAGACTCCGTTCCAGCCGCCCGAAGCTTGCAATCGTCTCTTGAACTGAATTATCCCCTATTCCTAGCTTTGCTGCAACTTTGTTCACTGTAACTCGTCTATCACCCTTATGATCGCATCAAATATTTTTTTGTTATGTTCAGTTAAGGCTGTTCGAAGACGGCCATTTTGAGGCTGATTTTGGATGCTTGTTTCCGTCTTTAAAATGTTTTTTAACCCATCTTTTGACACTGCTAGCACTCATGCATGCATCTCTATATGCTCGTTGAAGCCTGAATATCAACGGGAAAGCTAGAAATAAGGCACAATGCAGTTCAAGAAATAATTGCAAGCTTCGGGTGGTTGGAACGGAGTTTTTCCGCAAAGGCATCTTCAAACTGCCGGAATGATGGAAAAAAATGTGTCGAAAGAAATGAGATAGAAAAATAGTTCAAAGTATGAGAACTCAGATATTATACTTGTTTTTTGAATAATATAAACTTTTAATTTATAAAAACTGCTAATTTTTAAAAGTTGCTTATTACTTTCGGCTTTTGTATATTGTAAAATTATATGATATAAAAAAGCAAATCTTTCTTTAGAAATAGCATATAATTTCATATTAGTGGGAAGGATAATGCAGAATTCTTTTTTAATTATATATTTATTCATATACATCAATCTGTTTGTAGGTTTTTCCAGATTCCCGAATGATGGACTTGTTCGTAGTCCAAATGCAACATGAATCTCGTCGTCTAAACACTCATTTTGCTGCAAACTATTATATGGAATATGCAAGCGATATATTTAAAATTAATTCACTTTCTCCTTTTTCTCGTATTATAGGTATGTACGTATGTATATTTAAATTATAATTTAAATTTTATAAAACGTTTGTATTTACATATATAGTATATATGTATAATTATATAAAAAATTGTAAATATGATTAAACAATAGTTCATAAATTGCTAGACATAAATATCTAAAAACAGATTAACAGGTTTTAATTGTACATTTATTTGCTTTTAATTTAATTCTGATATGAGAGAAAAAGTATTTTTAATTTTAAAATTAGTTTTTCTTTACTACTATTAGCTATTTTCACGAACATTTATAATCAGCGTGGGTTAAACTAATTTTTAGTTTATATAATTATATATACTTTATATTTTTATTATAGGAGCTAGTGTATGGCGCATGCTAGAAAGTGTAATTCCCAGTAATGCATTTTTGATGGGTATCAAAGCGTATTTAAACACGAAGTAAGTGATAATGACATGGTAATATAATAATTATATACTATAATTAATAAATAAATAAACATACACACACACACAAAGAGAAAAGTAAATGCATAATAAGAAAATACATAAAAATGTAGTCTTAAAATTAAAAAACATACGCTAAGTAATTTAAAAATTAAAAAATTGATAAATACTGTGAAAAAGTTGACTGTTAACAAAAAGGTTAACAAAAACATGAGATCAATTATAAAAAAAATACATATACCCTAATCCTCACATAAATGCAAAATCATATATTGCGCTGTCTTTAATATAACAAATTTTATATCTACTAAAACATAATAAAAAGATTGAGGTAATTAATTTAAGGAATAAAATGATATATATGGTAAGCATAATATTTATACGCATTATTTTATGCAATTTTTGATATAATTTTTATTTTGTAAAAAAATGAACTTTATTCGCAATAAAATATATTATAAATAAACAAATAAAGGTTCTAGAAATGATAATAATAAAATAAACGGCTAATAAGAGCCAGACCGCATAGGTAAAGGCGCGAGTAAACACAATTGTTTAGACTACCCTTAATTATATAATTAGAAGTTTCGGTCCCGCTTCGGGCCATCTTCAGTAACTGTATAAACAAGTGAATTACATGACATGAGACTGAAGATGGCCCGAAGCGGGACCGAAACGTCTAATTATATAATAAAGAGTAGTTTAATCTAAACAATTGTGTTTACTCGCGCCTTTACCTATGCGGTCTGGCTCTTATTAGCCGTTTATTTTATTAAAATATATTATGTGGAGGACAGCGGGCTAAATAAGAGCCTGGCGTGGTAAGCAGTGCGCAAATTATGTTTTTTGTTAAAACCTTTGTTTATTTTAGCAAGTATTAGTTAAAAACAAGCATGCGTGTGTCCTCCCGTAGTCCTCAATAGCATGAAGATGGTATGATTCAAGGACCGAAAAGTTCCACTTTCTTCAAAATAGACAAAGGTTTTAACAAAAAATATAATTTGCGCACAGCTTATTGCGCCAGGCTCTTATTTAGCCCGCTACCCTTCACTTAAAATTCAATATCATAGCGTATTATTTTAATTTGTTTTTACGCTGGTTTAAAGTATGCGTCAATTAACTTATTTCCAATAAAATATATCTTATAGCAATTCTATTATGTTCAACAACAAATGTTTTGTTTTACATTTTAAATAAATAATAACACGCTAGAGAATGATCACATATGGTATTGTTGCGCCAGCGAATCGATCTCGATCGATCGCGTCATCGTCACTCACTCACAAGTAATCGGAAATAACGTTTTAGAAAAGAAATTCATTAACTTTAATAATAACTAGAAATACAACAGAATATAGAACAGGAAAATATAACAATAATTGTAGCCGTCGGAAAAATGTGTCCATATCACGATAAGAAAACTGTCGTAAGACTTTACAAGAAGACAAATTTCCACAAGATATCCGCCTTTGTTAATCAACAAACTCCTCAGCAACGCATTTGGAGATGATTTCCCGGATGCGGATACAGCGGATATAAAATGTAACCACCAAAGACAGCTTTCATTTAGGAACAAAACACAAAAGGCGCAACAATATGTTTAAAATATATAGAGCAACCGCGTAAAGTTGAGTTGTTTTTTCTCGCCGCGCGCTTGTACTCGCAGGGATTGACCAATATTTTATAATTAAATTCTCATTAGTTATTGCCAAAATCGCAAAACGATACGGAACTTTCCTATTCGCTCTAACCCGCTCTATCTGCATACAAGAGGTGGGGCAATTATTACCGAACACCATGCATATATAGTGTTAATTGCCACAATGTTAAATTTTACAGATCTACTTACTTTAATTCGAAAACTCCCGATGATCTATGGAACAATATACAGACTGCCATAGATAAATTATATCTTAAACAATACGATCTGAACGTAAAACAGATGATGGATATTTGGATTAAGCAAAAGCATTGTCTTGTGCTAAATGTGACACGAGATTATTCTAGCGGTCGGGTGATAATATCGAAAGAATTTCACGACAAATTGGATCGGATACCATACTTTATACCTGTGACCTATACTAAGGAAACGGACCTCGATTTTAACAAAACTTTACCAAATATTAATAATTGTTTAATGCAGTCGAATACGCAGTTGGAAATCCAATTTAATGATAAAAGTAAATGGATCATTGTCAACATACAACAAACGGGTTAGTATTAAATCATAATATTAGTATCCTTATCTCTTTATTTTACAAAAAATTTATCTATATATATCTATATATATTTTTATCACTATATATATCCAATTTCTAATACAGTTAATACATGTTTAAAACATGAAAAAATAAAAAATATATATAATTTGAAATATTTTTATTACATACATTCAAAAAAATAATCTTGAAATTTTATTTGTTGAATAATAGGATACTATCGCGTCAACTATGATACCGAGAATTGGCGAAAAATTGCGTGTTACTTAAACTCTGAAAATTATACGAATATACATGTTCTCAATCGAGCGCAAATCATCGATGACGCCTTCCATCTTGCGATAGAGAAAAAACTTAACGTCTCCATATTCTGGGAACTCTCGAGCTATTTATCGCGAGAGGATGATTATATAGCATGGTATCCTATGATCAAAGTTTTTGAATACATTTCGAGTATCTTTGCATTTACAAATACTCAAGATAATCTTCCCAAGGTACTCAAGGTACTGTCAGTTATAAAGTTTATCGATAAAATTATGATTAAAATTAGATATTAGGTCAATGCATGTAAAGTAAAAATTTTATATCATAATTCTGACATAATTTCTTAAAAGTTAGATATTATATAGTTAAAGAAGAACTTAATTATATCCTTATTATACAGTAAACATTTAAAAAACGCATTTTATTTGTAGCACTGTTATCGTTACAATTAGTTTTGTTCAATAACAGTAACGGCGCCTGTAACAAAACACTAACTTCTTTACATTTTTTCTGTAACGCATAAAAACAAATTCTACAGTTATTTTTATCGTTATTTTTCGAATCTACGCAGCATATTTTCTATTCGAACAAACATATAAAAGCCTGGAATTATTCTAAATATATCGATACAATTTAACGCTTTTTTTTGTAAACAATAAAATTTGACGACTTTTATTTTCAATTAAATCATATAATAAAAATTTTTGTTTTTATTTTGTTTTTTATACTTTTGTTTTTCTTATAAACTTTTGCATCTTAAGAATAAATTTAAACTCTTATAACGTAATTAATAATTCATAATTTAAAATATCAGAACATAATTTTGAATTTGCATAAAGTTAAAAGTGTTAAAAAAATTAGCGATTTATTCATATATTACTAATCTGCTAAAAGAAAAAACTAAAGGAACTCCTTTTATTTATACTCACAGAATTTTTTTATCTTATGATAATTTTGACTTTTTTGCAATATTCTAAAAAAAAATATTTTCTGAAATTAAGAAATATAAAAATTCACAATTATAAAAATTATTACGTACTATATATCCATATCAATATTATATCGCTTTTATTATATTTTCGTATAAGAAAGATATTTAAAAAATTTGTGTTTTATATATAAAACTTGACTTTAATAACGTTAAAAAAAAAAACGAAAATTGTAACGATGCTGTATCACAACTTATTTTTCAATGTAGGTAACAAGTAAAACAGTAACTTGTTATTATTTTAAAATCTATAACGGAAAATGATAATGAATTACTTTTATAAAGTAATTTTTCCAATCCTGTCTTCCTTTCATTAAAAGTACAAGAAATCTAATTTCAGAAATTACCTATGTTTTTAATCTTACACTTCAAAGACATTAAACACATTTCATACTGCTATTTATGACATATATTAATATAACTCTATTAATTATTACACATTATTTTTCAATCAGAAAATTATATCTCAAATATACATATATTATAATATTATGAAATTGTTTTATGATGATGAGATTATAATTTATACCCACCTTTAGTGAATTAAGCAATTTAAATAAGCAATAAATATACAAGTTTTATTTATTATAAAATATTTTTGGCCGATATAAAAAATACGTATGGCATGTACATATTTTACAAAAAATGAGTTACTGTTTTAAAAGAATGTAATATGATACATAATAAGTATCTCATTTTCAAACGCATTTATTATATAATATCTTTGTACAAAATTGAAATATTTTATTTGTTATTTTCATATGTAATGACCTAATATGTATAAAATAATGAATCACGTAAGAAATATACACTCTAAGAACGTACATATTTAGAAGATACAGGACAAACATATAATTATTAAAGAAATTAATTATCTCAGAACATATTATAATCACATCCTGAAATTAAATATTTTAAGTAAACAAGATTGTATATTCTTTCGCATATATATTATTTATATTTGTCTTTGTAAGTAATTTAATGACTGAATAGAGAAATATATTTTTAACTAAATTGTAGGAAGTATTACTGAATATAGGAAGCCTGTTTGAACATATAAAATTACAAATGTACGATCAAACGACATCCGACAATGATTTTGAGAATTATTTGAAACAAGAACTAGCAAAATGGGGATGTATTATCGGTAATTCCTTGTGCATAGAACTAGCTCGTCATCAATTGCAATTGCATCTAGATAATCCTAGAAGATATAAGTAAGTTTTCTTTAATCGTTATATTTCTGTGTAGACATTTTTTTATATCTTGTGCAATATTGTATATTTGATATGTTACCCGAGAAAAAAGTCCATATATAATCAAATATAAATATTTGTATTTAATTATATATAAAATATGTCTACATATATGTTTGTTTTCTCTTGTATACTTTCTGTCCGTATATACAGGAAAAATAATAAAATGAATAATTGAAAAATAATTACAATAATTTTTGCATTGTTTTTTTTAGATAAAATAAAATTTGAAGAATTGAGAGGAGAGATTGCCTATATATAATTATACATATAGTTATATATCTTTCTATATCGGCAATTTTTTCAGAATTCTGTAAATTTTACTTTTTTTATAAGAAATAATGCAAAAATTATTTTTCTATTTATTGCCATTAATTCCATTATTCTTCTCAGTATTGTTTCTGTATATACGGACAGAGTTATATACAAACACTCATTTTGCTTCCTCATAGAGGAAGCTCTGTTTTCGTGAAAAAATTTTTTTTTCATTTTTTTATGCCAATGTGTTCAGAATGTTCTAAAACGTCGAAAAATCACATTTTTAAAAAATGTCCGTATGTGTGTGTGTATGTGTGTATGTGCATCAAAAAGGGCGTGATCGCTCTAATTTCCGTAAATTTTGAGATATAGGGCTAAATTTTTTTACGTGAATAGAGTATTATTAAAGGTTGATTGGTATTGAATTTGGCTAGAATTGGTGTATGGGTATATTTTTTATAAAATTTCGAATTTTTCCAAAAAAAACGTGGTTGCTCTAACTTCCGCAAATTTTGAGATATCGGGCTAAATATTTTTACATGAATAGAGTATCATTAAAGGATGGTTGGTACGTAATTTGGCTAGAATCGGTGGTGGGGTTTATTTTTTATAAAAATTCGAATTTTTCCAAAAAAGAGCGTGGTTAGTCTAACTTCCGTAAATTTTGAGATATCGGGCTGAATTTTTTTACATGAGTAGAGTATTATTAAAGGATGGTTGGTATTGAATTTGGTTTGAATCGGTGAAGGGGTTTATTTTTTATCAAATTTCGAATGTTTTGAGAAATGTCTGTGTATGCTTTAACTTCCGCAAATTTTGAAATATCGGATTAAATTGTTTTTATTCTTGTTTTTATTCTTGTTTTTTTTTTCTCTTCCTCGTCTCTATCATTTTTTTTACGTTTTAACTTTCTACTTTTACCATTGAATTTGGATCGGTAAAATTCAAAATTTTATAAAAAAAATTGTGCAAATTTCTAATTTGCACATTGCTTCCTCACCATTTTAATTCGCTCATAAAGCTTTCTCTATGCGGAAGCCAATCTATTATATGCTAATAATTTTACTTAAATTTAAAAACTAGCTTCCTCTGAAGAGGAATTTTGTGAGCGAATTAAAATGGTGAGGAAGAGCAATGTGCAAATTTCTAATTTGTACAATTTTTTTATATATTTTTATTTAATTATATATAAACCTTTTTTCTATATATTTATTATTAATCTTAATAGTAAAAAGGCTCTGATATTAAATATATAAAATGAAAGGAGCGGGCTAATTAAGAGCCAGGCGCGGTAAATAATGCGCGTGAATTATATATAAATAAAAAAATTTATTAAATTCTTATATATATATATTATTCACGCGCATTATATTTACCGCGCTTGGCTCTTAATTAGCCCGCTCCTTTCATTTAATTTATTAATAAAGAAACTATATACTAAATATCGATAAGAGATATATAAAAAACTAAAACATTTCTTTTCTGTATGTCGTAGAATTTTGCCTGGGTGGCAGAAATGGACATACTGTAATGGTTTAAAGACAGCGAACTATAACACATGGAGCAAACTATGGAACATCTCATCTAGTATTTACAACGAGAAATTTAATTATAAAATGTTGGAATTCTTTAGTTGTTCTGAAGATCCTGAAATTATCATTAATCACCTGAAGTTTGTTATACCGACATTTAAAAAGCATTTGTTCGAGGATAATGAGAATAAACCATCAGCACAAGAAAAGGAGCAATTTTATGCTATAACTACTAATATTTTTCTTTCTACTCTTGCGAGACATGTTAAGACCACTACAATATTAAAAGAAATATTGAAGAATTTTAAATATATAAAACACAGGTAAAAACAGTTTCTTCATAAAAATCTATTGCACATGAATATGATTATTTTGATAATGAATATTATGTATGTGTTAATTATAAATCTATACATACTGTTTTGTTCTCGTAGTCGTATGAATGCAGTATTAAGTGTGCTTATTAATAATGCGTATTTGGAGACACATCTTTCCGAGGTAAATTTTATAAATCTTAAAAAATTTTATACTTATTTATAAAATTTTCATTGTAATATTTATTTTTTGTAATATGTATCACATATTTTATATTGTATATAATGTATGTATTTTCCTCTTTCTATCTTACAATTAGATGTTTTATACATGTATCAATATTTTTATGCTAATAATTTGAAAAAATGTCGCATTCGCTTTCTATGATGATTAATTATGAAATTACTGATTCATAAAATATGAAAATCAAAATAATAAGTTTATTTTAGATACGTCAATTCGCAAAAAAATATATGCAACAATCGAATATTGAACACAAGTTAAGAACACGTTCTCTTGAGATCCAAAATCAACTGAATTTTCTTCAAAGTTTGTTCGAAACGCCCACTACTTTTCAGAGTCTACTTGAATTTTTAAATGTCCAACTACAACACATACGCCTACAATTACAACTAAGGCACCCATAATAAATAAGGCAATCATTATTTATAAAACATCCAATTATATAGGATAAACATTTAGCATACTTTTTTATATATTTATAATATCTTTTATATTTATTATTCATTTATATAAATTATTAATTATTTACATATTGTTTTCAATTACTTTCTTGATTGTTTCTAATTATATAGTAAATGTATTTAACGTTAAATTGGCTTTTATATTATTCAGTTTTAATATTTATATAAACATTAATTACATTTACGTTTATCATACATACTCATATATATATGTATATTTGTATATATAATATTATGTTCATTGTTTATAACTCTCTATTAAATATTAAAACGCAAATATATTAAATAAATATGAGATATGAAATTTAATATATATATATAAGATATAAACATTAATATTGTGATGTTCTATTATTAATATTTAATTAGTTTTACATTTAATGTTATAATTAATATTAATATTATCATTGCTATTTTATATTAATTTTTATAATAATTTGTATTTTATTATTAACATATTTATAATATTATATTATTATTTTTAATTTCATTTTTAAATTATTGTAAAATAACGAAAATTATAATAAAGACATTTAAAATATAATAATAATAATTTTAATATCAAAAACATATATTTTTGCATTTTTATTTTGTATCTTCTAAAAAAAATTCTTTTATATTTTTTTAAATATATATTATTGTTGAATAATATTGTCGCAATTTTCTCTTTTATATATATTAATTGTCTCCATTTTAAAAACTTCTTTATTCCAAAAAACTGTTTCTCTTTAAACTAATTCTTTCGCGTTTTAATTTTTTCCCACTACTCGTATTTGTTAAGGCATTCCTGTTTTCGTATATATAATTAAGTAATATAATTAAACAAAAAAATTGAATTTTACTATTCTTTACATTAATAAAACATTTCTCGCACTAATGTTGAAACTTCACCTCTAATTTCTCATCCAAGAATACATGTTCTAATCCTTTTTTTTCTCATTTTAGAACATTTACTTTTTATTTAAATTATTCTCTAATTGATTTATCTTTAATAACAAGTTCAACAATCTTCTCTATTTTTAAGAGCATTGAAATGTTCATTTTAAACTTTCGCTTTCAAAATCCTTCGTGTTTAGGTTACACTTTGATATTCGTATACTGGACCACATGAGACTGTTAATCGTGCACAATTTGAACCACTTTAATTAATACGTACGATCAATCGGACCAATCAGTCATCGTATCATTGGACGCAGTGTGAATCCTCCATAAGAGAAAGAACGTCATTCAGACGGGAGCGTCCCGTTTGACCACGTCCAATCTGAATTTTTTTATGGAAAGGACTTAAAAGAGACAAGAGAGAAAGGACTTTAAGACCCAAGGTCAAATCTGAATTCTTTTATGGAAAGGACTTAAAAAGGACCTAAAAAGAACATTTTCACACCCTGAACGTTTTTTTAGGATTTTTCAAATGGGAGTAACAATTTTTTGAAAATTGGCCCTTTTCGAACTTTGACCGTAAATAATGCCCGAACGGGTCAACGTATCAACCTCAGGTTTGCACCAAAAATTTTCTTTCTTTATGCCCTTTCAGACGATATACTACAATATAGGGGGTTCTATTTGAAATTTTTAAGTTGAGATCCCTCTATGAAACTCCCTTGGGGGGACACCGCCCAACTTCCTTAAAAGAATAGCATCTCGAAATAATCGAACACGTATTTCGCGGTATTTTATAATTTTTTACAAAAACTATGGCGCGTGTACTTGGCGCCTTTTTTTTTACTTTTTTTTTTTAAAAAAGGTAGGTTTTTAGGGTACTCTTAAACCATGATGCTAATGATAAATATCTTTTTAGCAGCGATTGGATTAAACATATTGTCATGTGGTTGTCAGTAATTTTCGTACTCACACCATGGTTTCGTATAAACAGTTCATTTTGAATTTGTAGTTTAGTATAGTCTCAATTTTATTTAAGATGTACACAGTCTATAATTTCGAATATTAACGTATTATATATTATATTATATATTGTATTATATATTATAACCGTATCGCATGTTCGGTTACGACATCGCCTCAATCTGTACGATCAGGTCGTATCAATTGTTATTATTTATTATTTGAACATGCCACGGATTCGGTGTGCACACGTCGTGACAACGCCTCGAGTAACGACTCTGAGTCGCGATAACGCCTCGAGTAGAACTCGGATCGCGACAACGCCTAGGAGAAGACTCAGGTCACAACTATATTGATATGCGTTTAATATCCGCTTAATAGAGACAATGCTCTTAAAAAGATCGTTTCGTCCGGACCGCGACAACGCCTCGGGAAAAGGTTTTCCTGAGTCGCGGCTCACACACTTGACTTTTCGTAATTGATCGGTCTGTCGCACATACTAATGAAGGGACCGGGCTTCCACGCCTTCTATCCCTACTATTTCGTGGATCTATGAACTCGCACGAATGTACTCTCGTGTGATCTCGCTTTCTGAGGCCTGTCCTCCCACAAGTACGTGTTCGTAAGTGTGTGTGTGTGTGTGTGTGGTATTTTAATTTTGGCTAAGACGCCCGTCGTGCACGACTTATTGTACGCAACAATCACAGAATTTTTTTATCTTATGTTAATTTTGACTTTTATGCAATATTCTAAAAAAAAAAAAATATTTTGTGAAATTAAGAAATATAAAAATTCATAATTATAAAAATTATTACGTACTATATATCCATATCAATATTATATCGCTTTTATTATATTTTCGTATAAGAAAGATATTTAAAAAATTTATGTGTTTTATATATAAAACTGACTTTAATAACGTTAAAGAAACGAAAATTATAACGATGCGGTATCACAACTTATTTTTCAATGTAGGTAACAAATAAAACAGTAACTTGTTATTATTTTATAATCTATAACGGGAAATGATAATGAATTACTTTTATAAAATAATTTTTCCAATCCTGTCTTCTTTTCATTAAAAGTACAAGAAATCTAATTTCAGAAATTACCTATGTTTTTAATCTTACACTTCAAAGACATTAAACACATTTCATACTGCTATTTATGACATATTAATATCACTCTATTAATTATTACACATTATTTTTCTATCAGAAAATTATATCTCAAATATACATATATTATAATATTATGAAATTGTTTTATGATGATGAGATTATAATTTATACCCAACTTTAGTAAATTAAACAAATTAAATAAGCAATAAATATGTAAGTTTTATTTATTATAAAATATTTTTGGCCGATAAAAAATACATATGGCATGTACATATTTTACAAAAATTGAGTTACTGTTTTAAGAGAATGTAATATGATACATAATAAGTATCTCATTTGCAAACGCATTTATTATATAATATCTTTGTACAAAATTGAAATATTTTATTCGTTATTTTTATATGTAATGATCTAATATGTAAAAAATAATGAATCACGTAAGAAATATACATTCTAAGAATGTACGTATTTAGACGATACAGGACAAACATATAATTATTAAAGAAATTAATTAACTCAGAGCATATTATAATCACATCCTGAAATGAAATAGTTTTAATAAATAAGATTGTATGTTCTTTGACAGATATATTATTTATATTTGTCTTTGTAAGTAATCTAATGACTGAATAGAGAAATATATTTTTAACCAAATTGTAGGAAGTATTACTGAAAATAAGAAGCCTGTTTGAACATATAAAATTACAAATGTACGATCAAACGACATCCGACAATGATTATGAGAAATATTTGAAACAAGAACTAGCAAAATGGGGAAGTATTATTGGTAATTCCTTGTGCATAGAACTAGCTCGTCATCAATTGCAATTGCATCTAGATAATCCTAGAAGATATAAGTAAGTTTACTTTAATCGTTATATTTCTGTGCAGACATTTTTTTAAATCTTGTGCAATCTTGTATATTTGATATGTTACCCAAGAAAGAAGTCCATATACACTCCTCACAACAATTAGAGGATCACTTAAATTTACTTAAAAAATTGGCAAAATTCAGTCAGCTGTAACTTTGTTAAAAATGAACCAAATTTAAATTTAAGAAAAGAATTTTAAAGCTTGAAATCTCTACTTTCGAAAGCTCATTATTTTTTTTAAGTTTCTGTAAGTTTAGTAATTTTCACATGTAGAAACTGCGAACTGGACAAAATTATAAATTTTCTTCTCACTTTGCGGACTTATACCGCGTGTAAAAAATATATACGAAATTTTTCACCTTCCTAGTGTAAAAGCTTGAAGTTTTCTTAACAAAATCATGTTTTAAAAATGTTTCTACGATTCTTTATTACTGAGTTATCGCCGATTAAATGAAAAATGAGCAAGTTGACTTTAATCATTCATAACTCTGTTAAAAATAATCGTGCCGCAATTTTAAAAAAAGATTATTAAAGCTGAAACTTTGCTCTATCGAACGGAATAATTGCCAAAATTTTTACGAAAACATATAGACTGGTTACAAATGAATGAAAATAACGTAAAAATTACCGACTTTTTCTGTTTTTATTTTGACCTAAAAAACAATGTATAGAACAACAATAAAAAATTTGTTCTTCACGTTTTCTTCTACTTTTAAGTACCTTGAATTTGACAAAAAATCGGCGAATAGCTACAAGATTTTTTTCACGGTGGCCACTATATTTGAAAAAGTCAAATCTTTAAAAAGTTGCTTAATTTCAATAAGAAAAATGGAAAATAAAGCCAATTAATGTAAAAAATTGATTTTCAGTACACTGACACTACATAGACCTTTATTAACAATAAGTCTTAACAAAGAGAAAAGACAAATTTCTTGAGTTTTTGTCTCCACCAAAATTTGAAAAAATTTAAAAGCCGTTGGCATTAGCGTTACCCAAAGCGTACCACGAGGAGGTTGCACGGTCGGATTTACGCTTCGTTTTGTGTATGTGTAATGTGTGCGTGCGTGCGTGCGTATCTCACATATAGTCAAATATAGTTAAATCGATTGTAACAATTGATACATCATGAAATAAAATTGACTTAATAAATAATAAAAAATAAATAAAACTTAAGAAATAATGATAATTTAATTATTTGACATAATGATAAATAATAATTTTTCTTTTAACATTTTTCATTTAACATTCTCTCTCTCTCTCTCTCTCTCTCTCTCTCTCTCTCTCTCTCTCTCTCTCTCTCTCTCTCTCTCTCTCTCTCTCTCTCTCTCTCTCTCTCTCTCTCTCTCCCCCTCTCTCTCTCTCTCTCTCTCTCTCCTCCCCTCCCGCCACGCCACCTCTTTCTCTTTCACATTCGCCGCCCCCCCCCCTCACTCTATTTATCACTATCTATCTCTCTATTTCTATCTTTGTAACAATTTCATCAAAGTTTTAATAATAATTCCACACAATAAAGATGTTAGAATATAATATGTAAGAATATACTTTGACAGGCATTGGATTTGAATCCCAATGACAAGAACGTTTTAATAGCGCGAAGCAAATGTCATATTTTAATGGGTGATCCATGAAAGAAGGTGAACGCCGCTGAAGCAGTTTTTACGATTGAATCCTAAAGATCAAGAGACACGTGTCTGTGCTTTTTTATACTTTTTTATACTTTTTTTTAATACTTTTTTTTAAATACTTTTTTATACTTTTTTTATACTTTTTTATACTTTTTTTTATGAAACAGCCAGTTCTAGTTACGTCAAAGCGGTGTACTGCAAGGCGGAGGTTCTCTATCATCTCTGTCCCATTTAAAAAAAATTCAAGTCGATATCTCCAGTGGTTTCGGAAAATACAGCTTGTAACATTTTATATTTTATTTGGTCCACTTTGTATGAAAAAACGCGAATTAGCCAACTGATATGTCGGTTGATAAATATAAATATGAATTTGTTGAATTAATACGCTAAATAGTCAACGCCTCTGTTCCATTTAATGTAAAAAAATCCAAGTCGAAATCTCCAGTGGTTTTGGAGCTTGTAACATTTTATTTGGTGTATGTATGTAAAAACGCGAATTAGTCACTTTGTATGTATGAAAAAACACGAATTAGCCAAGCGACATATCGGTCAATAAATATAAATATGAAACCACATTCTCCAGCAGGGAATAAATACTTGCTTCAGAAATTTTTATTACTATTAAGCTGGCACAGCTACTTTAGCGCAACCAAATAATAAATTAATAAAATTTATACATAAATTTAGTGCTCTTTTGTTGCTAATTTGGTGCTCAATTCCCGATTTTGTTACTCCAGCCGATTCGGAGAAAATAGTGGCAGTGCTAACTCAGAGAGAACCTAGAGTTTAAGATTAAAGTTAGCATAACCATACATAAAAAAATAAAAAAATACATATTTCTTTAGTGCTAATTTGTTGCTAATTAGTTGCTTTATTCTCGATTTTTTGCTCCATTTTTAAACTCCGAAAATTATTCCCAAAATTATCCTATATTAACAAAATTTTCTAAAATTACAAATTAATCAGATATCTCGATCGAATAACGTTTCCTTGATTTTGTTGCTTGCTATTTGTGATAATCTCAATTTTATTGCTCCACCCTTAACCCTGGAAAACCCTGGAAAACCACCTCTACTAGCTATCCTATATTAGTACGATATCTTAAAACTTTTTAAAAACATAACATAGTTTTATTTATCTATTTTGCAGTGTTGTCGTTTTAAAACATGGATAATTATTTTTAATCCTTTTTTATTAATATAACACGTTATTATACTTATGACATAAAAATTATTTTTCAATATTAAATTCTAATCGATTTGTGCAATAGATAAACTTTTTTTTTGTGTTGGACATCCCATATCACAGATTTGTTTTAATTCCTCTTGTCATACAATAATTTCGATTGAAATTTATATCTACAACGCGCAACGATGCCGCTCTAACTGTGACACTATTAACTGTCCAGTTTAATACTTTCTTTTAATTACCAGATGCGATCATATCCTACTAGAAATTGCCTTGCCGGCGCATGTCACGATACTCGCGCATGCAGGTTTGCCTTGCACAATTTTATTCTGGAAAAACTGGAAAGACACGTCAGAGCCGTGCTTGAGCCTTAATATACAGGGTGTTCAAAAAAGGTGGAGACCCCTGAATAACTCCAAAAATATGCAAGATAGAAAAAAATGTTTCAGACAAAAGTTGTAGGGTTTTAAGTAACGCATTACATAGTAATATTAGTACGACCTCGATTAGCACCGTTAAGGTCACATAAAAATCACTTTGAATTTTTTAAATGGAACTCCCTATTTTTCATTACATATTCATGAAGCTTACCTCGAGAGCTTTCCAAAACATTATAATTAAGTTATTTTTCATTAAGTACTTTTCGAGTTATAAGGCTTAAAATTTACAGTATTTTGACATAAAATACAAAATATTTTGTAAAACATTCAGTTTTCGGTAATCTTATCTTAATACTTTTATGCACAGAATAATAAGACCAATTAATTGGTGTAAAGAAAACACATACTTGCTTTAAAAAAAAAGTATGCAGCTGCATGTTACAAATTACATACTTTTTCTTAATAGCAACTATGTGTTTTTTTTACACCAATTGATTGGTCGTATTATTCTATGCATAAAAGTATTAAGATAAGATTACCGAAAACTGAATGTTTTGCACGATATTTTGTATTTTATGTCAAAATACTGTAAACTTCAAGCTTTATAACTCGAAAAATATATAATGAAAAATAACTTAATTATAATGTTTTGGAAAGCTCTCGAGGTAAGCTACAAGAATATGTAATGAAAAATAGGGGGTTCCATTTAAAAAATTCAAAGTAATTTTTATGTGACTTTGACAGTGCTAATCGAGGTCATACTAATATTACTATGTAATGCGTTACTTGAAACCCTACAACTTTTGTCTGAAACATGTTTTTCTATCTTGCATATTTTCGGAGTTATTCAAGGGTCTCCACCTTTTTCGAACACCCTCTATGTACAGTTTGCCTAATAAGAGTGTAACCGACATAACTTTTAAACTATTTATTATAAAAAAATGAAAAAAATACATATGTAGTACTTAATAAGTACTACGACGCCTTTGTATTAATGAATCGTCCAATCCCTACCATTGTCAATTATTGCCTGATATTTTCGAGGCATACTTTCCACCAATTTTACAACTCTCGAGGTAAAGATCGTCATATCGAGCGAATGTGTCGAGATAATTGTTTCATCGTGTACAATTATTTTCCACGCAGTTTCATCTTCATTAATCTTCAGAAATTTTCAATTGGATTTGCATTTGGTGACTGTAATAGCCAGTCTAAATGTATATATCTATAATAATTTCGACGTCATTCTCTTCCTTTCATTTTGAACAAAAACGTCTCCGATACTTTGGTATCCTCTTGAAGGATCCAATCCTTACCATAACTAAGACTTTTATATGTTATATACGTAGGGGAAGGGATCTTCTACCAGTTTTCGATGTACCGGTTTGCAAAAAAAGCCCACACTTGAGCCACAAAACATGACGATCTCGCGGATGGCGCTTACTAGCGTGTCATTCCAGTTCCTGAAGTCGAGTGTGCTGATCAATGTAAGTCCGATCAAAATTTCTATCTTAACGAATAACTGTCGTTATTCGTTATTCTTACGCTTTGATCAGCATTAGTGGTTCAAGATGTATTTTAAAAGAAGATATCTAAAGTTTCAAATAATTAAATATATTATTCATACTAGTATATAATCATCTAGTATATAAAAATTGCATCATAGTATCAGATAAAATAGTATCTAAACGTGATGCAATTTGTTCCGAAATATCAGTTGCATTATGTAGTTGTATTTTACGCAAAATATCGTCGGTAAAATTTATTTTATTTTTTATAAGACATGCAGTTTCTTGACTTCGCATTCATTATCTACATTTATATTGTAAATTATCCTTTTTATTCTTTATAATTGTTATTTTTTTGATACTTGCTTATTCATATATACCATGTAAATGAGAAAAAATTGCATAATTATCGCATCATATACCATTCAAGATCAATGAGAGGGGATTATTAGAAGGGATATATAAATAGGCGCAATAAGAGTAAGAATATGCATACATTTGGTACTGTTTGCTCTGGTACGTATCATTTTATTCACAATCAATTTCCTTTATAATAGAGTCTCATATCTAAGAATGTTTAGAAAGATCTCAATTATATTGTCTCTGTCTCTGATTCTTTAATTTATTAATCCTTTTACGAGAATTTTTGATTTAAATTATCGGACTCCGATCCAAAAACCTTCTAGTAGTAGTCTTTTCGATTCGGTTGTGATTAAGTTTAAACCTAACACAATTCATGCGCATTGTTACATCCGAATTCAAGGGACTACTACTAGAAGATTTGTGCATCGGCGTTCGATGACTTGAAACAAAGATTATTGTGAAAAGATTAGTAAATCAAAGTATTATAGATAAGAATAATGTATAATAATAATAATATTATTATTATTATTATTATGTCTTCATTAGAGACTTCATTATTTCTACTCGTTTTATTTCAGTTACATCCAAACCTTTCTCAACGTAATTTAATTATCTCTCAATTCTTTTCTTATAATATAACGGAAAGAGGACGGGCTAATTAAAAGCCTAGTGCGGTAATCTGTGCGCAAATGTTATAGTTTAAAAAAGGATGTTAAAAATAGGTCGATTTTTGCCCATGGTGTGGAACCAAAACTACAAATGGTTTCTTATAGATTTTTTACCGTAGAATCACGTGGTAAAGTCCGTTTTCCTCTAGACAGCGGGGAAAGTATGGAAAAATTGAAAAAAAAGACCATGAAAAATGCAATTTCCCGTATAAAAAACACATGTACTTATGGATGTACTTGAGTGAACACAAGTGTGTCCAAGCTTTTTTTTGTGGGCATATGTTTTTCTTTGAGCCGTGACTTGTGTTCAATACACATAATACAATATGTGAATGATACGTACATTGCTGTATGATACGTACAAAAGCTATATGATATCTTTAATCCCGAATCCATGAAGTTCGTGATTTTTCCTCATTATCAAAGGATTCAAATCTACTTTTGTTAGTAGAAAAAAATAAATCGTTCAATAGTATTTGTCTATTTACGATACTATTTAATATCATTGAGTGTATCTCTTCTAAACATCTTAAAAAATCGTTTCATCTGCAGGATGATAACGTTAGTTTTCATTTAGGCACGGTGTAATTATCCTATGCAAATAGATTCGATTTCTGTTTAAATCTGTGAATTTGTTAGTTTTGACATTTAAGAATTTCTCATCTCGTGAACAATATGCCACGGACATGTTTGGTTTGTCACGTGTCTTTAGAAAAAAAATCACGTGATTCTTATCTTGAGAAAGGTGAAACAGTTTTTTGTAAAAAGTGCTACAGAACCGCAATCCGTCCTGTTCGTTAATCTGTCGATAATGCTTCTACTTCCAATGATCAAATCCAATCATCTGATATTGTTGATGTGCCTTTGAAACGAGGTCATTAATCGCATGTGTTCACTCAAGTACATCCATAAGTACATATGTTCTTTATACGGGAAATTGCATTTTTCATGGTCTTTTTTTCAATTTTTCCATACTTTCCCCGCTGTCTAGAACAAAACGGACTTTACCACGTGATTCCACGGTAAAAAATCGATAAGCAACCATTTGTAGTTTTGGTTTCACACCATGGGCCAAAATCGACCTATTTTTAACATCCTCCTTTTCTTTATTGGAACGAACGTTTCGATACTATGTTTCGGACCATCCTCAGCGTCTGTCAATTTACAAGGTATACAAGATATACAAGATATATAATGTCATACACACGCATAAACAAATTAAGACAGTTCATCTGTGTACAGAAAGATAATATACCCAAAGAATTGCGAAACAATGTCGTTTATAAAATCTCATGCAACGATTGCAACGTCTCGTACGTCTGACAAATCAGCAGACTTCTGAAAATACGAGTCGCCAAACATCAAAATCACATCAGAAGAAACATAACATTCCGTCATCACGAACCACAGGCTTATCAACCATGAATTCGCATGGGATAAGGTGAAGGTTTTGGATGAGGTACGCGTATACGGAAAGCGTCTGATGTCGGAGAAGATATTCATAAAAAAACAAATCAATAGCTTAAATCTTCAAAGTGATACGGAAAATCTACACCATGCATATCTCACGTTGGTGGAGAATCTATCAAAAATTTAAACAAGCCCGGGCAGGTTCACATCATTTCTATATAACCATATCTATAAGATTAAGGGCCGGTTTTTTAATAAGAGTTTAATTTTAAATTAAAGTTTAAAGTGTCTCTGCTCAGACACATTTTATTGTTTTTCAATACATGGATTAATATAAAACGTAGTTTAAAGTTGAGATTAGTTAAACCGTGGAAGATGATGATTTAAACATCGTTCAATAAATCTGCAAAGGTCATTACAATAGTCATTACAATATAAAAGCGTTAAATTTTTTTTATAATGCTTGATGAAGAATTTTTTGAAGTAAGCGCTAAAGATGAGGATATATTAAAATATATAAGACATATTAGTGAAAGGAAAGATCGTGTTGTAAGGCCAGATCAAATCATTTTGAAATTTGGTAGTTAAATTAAATTGTTTCCCACTCTTTATCTTTTAATTTATTTGAGTTTGTGTCCGTCCGCTTACTTTCCAATATTTTATCATATTTTTTAACTTATAATATTTAACAATTTATATATATACATATATATATATATATATATATATGCGAATCTATGTAATTACCTTTTATAATAATATGACAGTTGCGTCTCGCTCCTCGTGACACGCGGTACCTCGTTTGACGGAAACAGTAAGTTACTTGAACAAATTTAATTCCGGTTTATTTAATTTCGCCGTAAGTATATCCTTAAGTGATCAATTATTAAAGGTACGCACAACCATTATGATTCTTAACATCCTGAACCATAACATTTGCGCACAGATTACCGTCCTAGGCTCTTAATTAGCCCGTCACCCCTTTCCTTATATTAAATTAACAGAGCTTTTCATTTCAAGTTTTCTTTTCTTATACTTCTATCATATACGTTCACGTGTCATCATGTATCACGCATGATTGTGAGAAAAGCATTAGTGAATTTTGTTTTAACAGATAGGAAAGTCCTAATCAGAGAGAGGAAAATCGAAACCAATTATTCGAAGATCAAGATGCCTGCTCATTTTGAAGGCGACATTGTCATTGCGGGTATTTCAGGTAATTGTGCTGATTTCGAGCGGCCGTGGTACAATCAATTATTTTCGTTACAAGAGTATAATGTATCAATGTTTTTTCAGGCCGTCTGCCTGAATCCTCAAATATTGAGGAGTTTAAGGAAAATTTACTGAAAGGAATGGACATGGTCACCGAGGACGAGTGCCGTTGGTCAGCGGATAACCATGGTGTGCCGCGCAGATTCGGCAAAATAAAAAATCTCAGTAGTTTCGACGCCTACTTCTTCAAAGTGAATTCTAAACAGGCGAACTTCATGGATCCACAGCATCGCCTTATGTTAGAAGTGACATACGAAGCATTAATTGACGCTGGCATCAATCCGACAAGTCTAAAAAAATCACGTACTGGAGTGTTCATCGGTGTATCTGGCTCGGATGCAAATCATTTTTGGAGAACAGATCCAAACGGTTTGTACATTTCAAAAATTTATCGTAAAAACTTCCGCCTAATAATATAATAAATATTATTTAAAACATTACAAAAGGATTGTTTAAAATAGCCAATTTAATTAAAGGTATTCAATCTTACAAATGTAACATATCAGTTAGAATCATAAATATTATAAGTTAAAACAAGATACAGAAATATAAAGATTTAGATAAATACATAAGACTTATTAGAAAAGATAATTGATTAAAATATTACTTTCTTACAAATACACACAGTATGAAAGTGTTACGCGATATCTATATAAATATCGTAGTTTTAATAAATTTAAATACATCAATTTAATTAATTTAAAGTAGACATGTTGAGAAAACTGTCAGTAATATATAAACTGTTAACTTTAAAAGCCAATACTTGGTCTTTACATTGTAATAAACATTTAGTTAGACAGATAATCCGGTGCCTTGGTCAAGTGTTCGAGATTATGAAGATTAACGTATCGTGTAAGCATTTTAAAATTACATAAAGCTAAAGATAAGAAAGATGATTTTGACCATATTTACGAATTGAAAGAAAATTAACAATAAGAAAACTTTTTCTTTTATTTACATTTACAAAATTTAAAATTTTGTAAAAGCTTTTTTACAACATTCAAAAATTTTTTATTATGTAAAATTAATTATTATCAAAATTATTACACACGTTATATCAATAGCGATATATCACTATCAAATATATATCGCTTTTGTTATATTTGAATATAAAATAACATTTAAAATTGTAAACTTTGAGTGTTTTACTTGATTTTATATTAACACTATATAAAGTAACAAAAATTGTAATGACTCGTTACTATTTGACGGTAACGTAAAATGAGTTACTTATAAAAATTGATAGCGAGTAACAATAACGAATTACTTTTCACAAAAAGGAACGGTAATGATAACAAGCTACTTTTATAAATTAACTTCCTCAGCTCCCTTTTTGGTACTAGTATTTATTGGAGCAAAATGCAGCAACGACTGTAAGAATATTTAAACATATGTATGTATGAAATATTGATGTTTGTTGCTATACTTCAGGTGTTGTGTAAATTTTGAATGTTTCACTTAATCTTGTATTAACGTTAAAAAAAGATACGGAAATTGCAACGACACGTTACTATTTGACGGCAACGTTATAAGTAATTTTTAAAAATTGGTAACGAGTAACGAGTTACATTTAAAAAAAAGAACGGTAACAGTAACGATAACGAATTATAAAGTAACTTTTATAAAGTAACATTCTCAGTCCTTTGGTACTTGCATTTGTTGGCGCAAAATGCAGCAACGATCGTAAAGAATTTTTAAACACATACATATGTGTATAAAATGTTGATGTTTGTTACTATACTTAAACTGTTTTGTTATGTATATCAAAAAATTTTTGTATCGTAAATTTATTATTTTACATATACATTACATATATATTATTATTTCTGTGCAAGCTTGCTTATTATTAACAAATATTAAGTTTGCTCCAAAAATACTTCAATCTGCAGCTATGTATGATATATTTTGAGAACAAATAAACTAAAAGAAAAAAAAAAACTTTTCGCCTCTTTGCAGGATACGCATTCCTCGGATGTAGCAGAGCAATGTTTGCCAACAAAATCTCCTACGCTTTCGATTTTATTGGACCCAGTTACGCTTTGGATACGGTTTGCTCTTCATCTTTAACTGCTCTGCATCAAGCTGTCGTCGCGATACGCACCGGACAATGCGATGCAGCTATTGTCGGCGGATTAAATATGATTCTCGATCCGGCCTATACCATTCATTTTAATAAACTGAATATGTTGTCCAAGGATGGCAAATGTAAGACGTTTGACATCACAGCTGACGGTTACGTGAGAGCCGAAGCAGTGGTTGCGATATACCTGCAGAAGGCGTCGAACGCGCGGAGAATGTATGCCACAGTGATAAATACAGCGATCAACGCGGACGGCTACAAATCTAAAGGTATCATGAACCCGAACAGTGACATTCAGTACTTGATGTTATGCGAGATCTATAGCGAGGCAGGGATCAATCCTGAAGACGTGGATTACATAGAAGCGCATGGTACCGGTACCCAAGCGGGTGATTCGCACGAACTCGCTGCAATCGATAAATTTTTCTGCAAAAATAGAAAGACACCGCTGTTAATCGGTTCGGTAAAGTCAAATATGGGGCACTCGGAAGCCGCCAGCGGACTGTGCTCGATCGCCAAGGTACTGATCGCGATGGAAGCCGGTATGATTCCCGCCAACCTCCACTTCGCTATTCCAAATTCGAACATACCTGCACTGAGGGAAGAACGGATTCGTGTCATCGACAAGGCTACGCCGTGGAACGGCAATCTCGTGGGCATCAATTCATTCGGCATCGGTGGTGCGAACTCGCACGTTATTCTGCGAAGCAACTCGAAGGCAAAAATGACATCGGTGCCGAGTACTGTCGAATCGCTGTTGCCAAAGTTGATGGTCGTATCGGGGCGCACAAAAGAAGCTGTCAACGTATTATTGGACAAAGCGAACGAGCATCGACAAAACAACGACTTTCTATCTCTACTACATACAATTCACAAAGACAACATAGCAGGACACAACACTCGTGGCTACGAGATACTCGCTCATGATGGTACGCGCGAGATAGCCACAACAAATTATGACGGAAAACGTCCGATTTGGTTTATATTTTCCGGCATGGGAACTCAATGGCCTGGCATGGGCCGCGAACTTCTTGGCATTGAAATATGCCAACGCAGTCTGCGGCGGTGCGCGGACGTGTTAAAGAGCCACGACGTCGATTTAATGAATATTATTATGAACGGCACCGACGAGATGTACGAGAATGTAACAGTTGCATTAGTGTCAATCGTGGCTATTCAAATCGCTCTCATTGATATGTTAACATCCATAGGTGTACAACCAGATGGCATAGTTGGACATTCTGTTGGTGAATTAAGTTGCTCTTACGCCGACGGCGCATTTACGCTAGAGCAAACTATAATGGCAGCCTATTACAGAGGAAAGTCCATCGCAGACTCCGACTTGGAACCAGGCGCTATGGCGGCGATCGGTTTGAACTGGGAAGAAGCCAAAAAGATATGTCCGCCCGATATCAGTCTTGCCTGTGACAATTCTGCAGACTCGGTCACCATTTCTGGCCCGGTCTTATCTCTAAAGAAGTTCGTAGAAGTGCTGAAGAGTAAAAATATCTTTGCAAAGATGGTCAAGTGTTCCGGCATCGCCTTTCACAGCAAATATGTTGCCCCGGCCGAATGTAAGTTGCGCGCATGGCTCGACGTGATTATACCAAAACCGAAGCAAAGATCTGACAGATGGATCTCCAGTTCCATACCCGAAGTCACATGGAACACCCCGCTTGCACAGTTCAGCTCATCGGAGTATCACGTGAACAATATGCTGTCACCTGTGTTTTTCCGAGACGCAATCGCGCACATCCCGAAGAACGCGATAACCATCGAAATCGCGCCACATTGCCTGTTGCAGGGGATCCTGTGCAAATCGCTACCGTCGACAGTGATCAACATCAGGCTTCAAAATTGGAATCATTCAAACAATCTGGTTTTTCTGCTGTGTAATCTAGGAGAATTGTACATGGCCGGCGCGCAACCCGACATCTCTAAGCTGTATCCGCCGATCAGTTTTCCCGTTTGTCTCGGAACACCGATGATCGGATCTTTAGTCAAGTGGGATCACTCCGCCACATGGGATGTACCTGATAATAAGCACAAGTCAGAAAGATGGTCCGGGGAGCATGTAGTGGAAATAAATCTGTCGACAGAAACGGATGCATATCTAGCGGGACACAAAATCGACGGGAGAATTATTTTTCCGGGCGCCGGTCTTGCGCTGATGGTTTGGAAAACCTTCGCAAAACTACGCAACACCGATTTCGAGCGACTGCCGATTATCTTCGAGAACTTGTGGTTCCAACGCATTACTATTATACCTGAAAAGAAAACGATCAAGTTTTCGGTAAGCATCCTCGAGGGAACGGGCAATTTCACGGTCCACGAAGCTGGTATGGTTGTTTTTAGCGGGAACATCCGCGTTGCTGAGAGCATCGAAAAAGATTGGTTGGATCTGCCTCCTTTACCGATGTCACCCGTCGAAAAAGGAATCTTACTTTTGAACACTGAAGATGTTTATAAGGAACTATGGCTACGCGGATACGAATACAACAATATTTTTAAAGGCATAAAATACTGTGATAGTAATGTCACCATCGGAAAGATACATTGGTTCAACGAATGGTCATCATACATGGATAATATGTTTCAATTTAAACTGTTAGCCAGCGACCGGGAATTGGTGTATGTGTCGAAAATTCGATACGCCGCAATCGACCCCGTTTCTCACAAAAGGTTAATCGACGAGTTACGAAACGACGACGGATTGCTGGTATATTACTATAAAAATATCGATATCATTAAATCAGGCGGTATTGAAATTAGAGATCCGCAGACTACCGCATCTCAGCGACAGCAGATTCTAACTAGACCCAAGTACGAACGTTACGATTTCATCCCCTATGAAAATCCGCGCAGTCTAGACCTAAAAGATCCAATGAAAGGAAAGGTGCATGCGCTCACCGTACTATTACAAATTGTACGCGAGAATACAACGACGTTGAGAATCAAAGCCATTGAAGTCGCGGGCAATCGAGCCGCGAGTAGCCTCTTGGCCCCGCTTGTTCTCGATATTATCTTTGGCGAGCCCTTATTTACTGTAAGTATTGTCTATAAAATTTTATGGACACTGTATGTGACTTCTGGAGAAAAAAGCAAAAGTCTTGAATAAATAGTTTCGATTGAGGATCTCGTAATTCGCAGATACAGATCTCTTAATATGCTAATTTTCTGAGCCTTAATATGTAAATTCTAAGGTAGTCCGGGTAGTCTTGTCTGAACCTTCGTACCATCATCCATTACATACACCCTTGTTTAATTACTTGAATGCTATTTCATCGTAACTTTTTTTACGTACACTGTTCGACAGTGCGTGTAAACTTATCGCTTCTAATCAGGGCCGTCATTACGTTGTTTCCCGAGGCTTGATCATTAGTCAGAGACCGTTGGGGGGAGGGTGGGGGATTTCACATTTGTCAATACATATTTTGTACAATATTTCTATTAGCAGTAAAACATACATATAAAACTTTAACGTTAAAAATTTACGTTAAAAATTTTTTTGTCTTTTTAAGTACAAAATTTTTTTACTTTTTATTAAAGATCAAAATAAGAAAAAAATGTTAGATTTATAAATAATTTGATTTATAAAAAACGTTCGAGCAGTGATCTGCACTGCGCGTGCGCGCAGACTGATAGCAACAATTTTAATTTTAACTGCGCGAATTTCAAACACTTTGTTCAATAAATTAAATAAAACAATAAATATATTACATCGTACAGTTTCTAAAAATTAATTTATATTAGATAACAATTTGTTTAAACTTTAAAATATAAGATGATTACCATTGGAATTACAAAAAATTTTTTTTTTTTAAATTGTATTTTATTTAAAAAATTATTTTATCTGTAGATTCCGAAGTATGGAATTCCATACCTAGGCTGCAGTGAGGCCTGATCTGTACCATGGCCACCCTAGCGGTAATGATACCCCTGCTTCTAATGTTTCAGATTGATTTACAGATAGCCGCAAATTCCGCTAGTGATTACACGATAAATTTCAATCAAATGAATAGGAATGTTAACATTGTGACGTGGAACGCTAACAATATATATCCAGCTCAGAATGTGCATCTCATCATAGCGGCGGAAGTTCTGTCTGACCGATCATGCACCGTTCTCAGAAACCTGACGGCTGCTTTAAAACCAAATGGTTTCATTCTTCTGGAGGAGACTGCCTCACAACTTGACTTGAAGACCGCGCTGAAGGAGACGGATCTGATGTTGGTTGGAAAACAGATCGATTCCTCGGGAAAGAGTTATCTCTTGTTGAAAAAGCGAAGAAAGAGGATAGAACCGATCGTTATACAAATCACAGGAAAAGATTTCTCATGGTTGGAGAATGCAAAAGCAGTGCTGAGAAAATTCGACCGCGATGATCAAGAAGTGCTTTTTGTGTCTCAAGGCGAAGAATCACTTGGTAAAATAATGAGAATGAAATTACATTCGTTTATATATATATTTATATATAATAATATTTATATAATAAAATTGGAAAACCAATTTCGCTCTGTTTCAAATTCTAAAAAATATACATTTAAAAATAATATTTTTGTCCGAACGTTTATCAGGGAATTATCAGATATCTGGTTACATTTCATTTACAGGTCTCATCGGATTCATGACCTGTATCCGGCGCGAGACTACAAACGCACGTTACGTCTTCATTCTAGACAGTAACGCACCCAAATTTGATTTATCGGCACAGTTTTATGTAGAGCAATTAGATAAAGAACTAATGGCTAATGTGTTGAAGGGAGATCAATGGGGCAGCTATCGACATTTGCTATTAGATTTGTATAACGACGTGCAAGTGGAGCACGCTTATGTGAATACATTAATGACGGGAGACTTGAGTAGCCTCAAGTGGATTCAAAATCCGTTAATGTGCTGTCAGACCAAATATACAAATAAACTCTGCAGTGTGTATTACGCATCATTAAACTTTAGGCAAGTTTTGACGAACGTAGCTCGCCTGACATCGGGATAACATGTTGTTATGAAGTAATAAATACTTATTAATAAATATATTTTGTGTACTAACAACAGGGATGTTATGCTGGCATCTGGTAAACTATCGACAAAGATTCTTTCATCATTAGGGATAACTACGAAAGATTGTGCATTAGGACTTGAGTTCTCCGGAAGAGACGGGAATGGACGTAGAGTAATGGGTATAGTCAAGACCAAAGGATTGGCGACTACTGTGATACCGGATTCCGATTTTCTTTGGAAAGTACCCGACAAGTGGACGTTGGAGCAGGCGGCGACAATACCGGTTATTTACGTGACCAGTTACTACGCACTAATTGTACGAGGCCGATTGAAAGCAGGCGAGAGTGTGCTGATTCACTCCGGTGCGGGCGGCGTTGGTCAAGCGGCAATCGCTATCGCGCTGCATGCCGGCTGCACCGTCTTTACCACCGTCGGCACGCTTGAGAAGCGGCTGTATCTCAAGAGAACATTTCCGCAGCTGACCGACAAGCGCATCGGCAATTCACGAGATACGAATTTCGTACGGCTGATTCTTGATGAAACCCAGGGACGTGGGGTCGACGTGGTGCTGAACTCCCTAGCAGAAGAGAAATTACGTGCCAGCATAAAATGCCTTGCGACGAACGGTCGCTTCCTCGAGATCGGAAAATACGATATGTTGAACGGCAACTGCATAGATATGTCGATGTTCTTAAAGAACACCTCTTTCCATGGTATACTGCTGGAGAAACTGTTTGAAGACTGCGTGGACAAGCAGGAAACGATAAAACTTGTTTCGAAGGGAATCGAGAACGGCGTGGTACGTCCGTTGCCTACGATGGTATTCCCAGTCGGATGCCTTGAGCAGGGATTCAGATTTATGACTACGGGGAAGCACATCGGCAAGATATTGCTAAAAATTCGAGACGAAGAGCCGCAGAAACACGTGCTGCCGTTGCCGAAGACGATAGCGGCTATATCGCGTACCTATATGCATCCGGAAAAATCCTACGTGCTAATTGGCGGTCTCGGTGGATTCGGTCTGGAATTAGCCGATTGGATGATCGCTCGTGGTGCCAGATTCATCATTCTCGTGTCACGTACCGGCATACGCACCGGTTATCAGGCGTCGCGCGTGCGATATTGGCGTGAGAGAGGCACCACAATCGTCATCTCTACGGCAGACATCACGAAGTCATCGGGCGCGAAACGCTTAATCGATGAGAGCAACCGGCTGGCTCCGGTTGGCGGCATATTTAATCTGGCGGCCGTGTTATGCGATGCTTTGTTCGAGAATCTGCAAGTAGCCGACTTCGAAACTGCAACCTTGCCAAAAGTCAACGGTACCAAGAATCTGGATACGACTTCGAGAAAATACTGTCCGTCATTAGATCATTTCGTTGTGTTTTCATCCATATCATGCGGCCGTGGAAATTCAGGTCAATCCAATTACGGTCTTGCAAATTCGGCTATGGAGAGAATAATGGAGCAGAGACATGCTGCCGGTTTGCCCGGTCTCGCTATTCAATGGGGTATTATCGGAGATGTCGGCCTATATATAGGTGTGTGAGCTTTCTTCACCTTTTTTATGAAACTTAGTGACCCTCAATTTTTTTCTGATTTTATTGCTCCTTTTAATTTTATAAATTGAACTCAATAATGCCTCTATTTTACCCTATAAATATTTTGTAGCATAGTAGTTTTGCACGATTTTTCGAAGAAGATATCTACTCTCTCTCTCTATATTATATTATTATATTATAATTTTAATAATAGAAACACATTAACAGAAACAAACTTTTGTTACAAGAAAGATACAAACATGTATAAAAGAAGAATTAAAGATAAACTATTAGTTTCGTATAAAATATTTAAAAGTAATACCATTATATTATTAAAAAAGGTAAATTTGTAAATATTTTTATACATGTATAAAGTGTATTACTCTTGGATCACTGAAGTCAACAATAAACATTATTTATGATATAAATATTTGATATTGTTATTTTTACAGATTCGATGAAGAATAAAAGTTTCGATGCAAACGATATTTTACCGCAACATATGACTAGCTGCCTTGCAACCATGGATATCTTTCTTCAACAACCGTTCCCGATACTATCATCTATGGTGATAGCCGAGAAACATAAATTCGCGAATAAAGGTGACAAATTTGATTTGGACCAAGTCGTTGCCAATATCCTCGGTTTTGAAAACGTCCACTCGATGAATCTCAATGACAGCTTCGAAAAGCTGGGTGTCGATTCACTGGGCTATACGGAGATAAAGCAGATACTTGAGAGGGAATATAATATTGTATTATCATTTCAAGAGATTCTTGCCTTGACGATAAGTAAATTACGAGATTTAGTCATGGCAAGCGACGTATCTCAAGATTCTTAAACAAGTTAAAAGAAAGTGCAGAGATCACAACGTCTCTGCACGTGTATATACTCTCTAATTTTTAAATATTTTTTTCTTAAAACTCTTCTTTTTAATATCTAAATATCAAAATAATTAGACTAAATATCTAAATTATTATTACAATCACCAATAAGTGATTGTATTTTTCTGTAATTTATAAAAATATCTCGGTGGACTTGTGTGATTAAATGAATTATATGATTGTCGTAAAACAATTATTTTTATGTTTATATAATATGCATCATAAATATTTAACAATTAAAAATTTAGTAAGGCTCTCAATGTAAAACATATTAAAAATGTAATCTAAGACAGAAATAAAGTAGGAAGAAACGGCAAAGTTTGCTATATATTTTATATTACCGTCAAAATTTTTATTGCAATTTTTCTTTCCAATAGCTCCTACATTTAAAACGCGTCATCGCGTTACGCATAAGTAAAAGTGACGTGCTAATCAATCAACCTTTTGCTTTTTCGGAATTATTCACATAAAAAACTAACAAATAGTCAGTTCACTGTTTTGGGAAGGAAAATTGTCAAAGCTAAACAATCACAAGAATTATTAATAAAAATAGTTACTTTGTCGTTACTATCAGAGCAAGAGAATAAAATTGAAACAGTCTTTGAGAAAATTATAATAGACGTTTATAAATTTATGAAATGCCGTTTTAAATATTATTTCAAATATATATATACACTCCTCACAACAATTAGAGGATCACTTAAATTTACTTAAAAAATTGGCAAAATTCAGTCAGCTGTAACTTTGTTAAAAATGAACCAAATTTAAATTTAAGAAAAGAATTTTAAAGCTTGAAATCTCTACTTTCGAAAGCTCATTATTTTTTTTAAGTTTCTGTAAGTTTAGTAATTTTCACATGTAGAAACTGCGAACTGGACAAAATTATAAATTTTCTTCTCACTTTGCGGACCTATACCGCGTGTAAAAAAAATATACGAAATTTTTCACCTTCCTAGTGTAAAAGCTTGAAGTTTTCTTAACAAAATCATGTTTTAAAAATGTTTCTACGATTCTTTATTACTGAGTTATCGCCGATTAAATGAAAAATGAGCAAGTTGACTTTAATCATTCATAACTCTGTTAAAAATAATCGTGCCGCAATTTTAAAAAAAGATTATTAAAGCTGAAACTTTGCTCTATCGAACGGAATAATTGCCAAAATTTTTACGAAAACATATAGACTGGTTACAAATGAATGAAAATAACGTAAAAATTACCGACTTTTTCTGTTTTTATTTTGACCTAAAAAACAATGTATAGAACAACAATAAAAAATTTGTTCTTCACGTTTTCTTCTACTTTTAAGTACCCTGAATTTGACAAAAAATCGGCGAATAGCTACAAGATTTTTTTCACGGTGGCCACTATGTTTGAAAAAGTCAAATCTTCAAAAAGTTGCTTAATTTCAATAAGAAAAATGGAAAATAAAGCCAATTAATGTTAGAAATTGATTTTCAGTACACTGACACTACATAGACCTTTATTAACAATAAGTCTTAACAAAGAGAAAAGACAAATTTCTTGAGTTTTTGTCTCCACCAAAATTTGAAAAAATTTAAAAGCCGTTGGCATTAGCGTTACCCAAAGCGTACCACGAGGAGGTTGCACGGTCGGATTTACGCTTCGTTTTGTGTATGTGTAATGTGTGCGTGCGTGCGTGCGTATCTCACATATAGTCAAATATAGTTAAATCGATTGTAACAATTGATACATCATGAAATAAAATTGACTAAATAAATAATAAAAAATAAATAAAACTTAAGAAATAATGATAATTATTTGACATAATGATAAATAATAATTTTTCTATTTAACATTTTTCATTTAACATTCTCTCTCTCTCTCTCTCTCTCTCTCTCTCTCTCTCTCTCTCTCTCTCTCTCTCTCTCTCTCCCCCTCCCTCTCTCTCTCTCTCTCTCCCCCCCTCCCGCCACGCCACCTCTCTCTCTTTCACTTTCGCCGCCCCCCCCCTCTCACTATTTATCACTATCTATCTCTCTATTTCTATCTTTGTAACAATTTCATCAAAGTTTTAATAATAATTCCACACAATAAAGATGTTAGAATATAATATGTAAGAATATACTTTGACAGGAATTGGATTTGAATCCCAATGACAAGAACGTTTTAATAGCGCGAAGCAAATGTCATATTTTAATGGGTGATCCATGAAAGAAGGTGGACGCCGCTGAAGCAGTTTTTACGATTGAATCCTAAAGATCAAGAGACACGTGTCTGTGCTTTTTTATACTTTTTTATACTTTTTTTTAATACTTTTTTTTAAATACTTTTTTATACTTTTTTTTATACTTTTTTATACTTTTTTTTATGAAACAGCCAGTTCTAGTTACGTCAAAGCGGTGTACTGCAAGGCGGAGGTTCTCTATCATCTCTGTCCCATTTAAAAAAAATTCAGGTCGATATCTCCAGTGGTTTCGAAAAATACAGCTTGTAACATTTTATATTTTATTTGGTCCACTTTGTATGAAAAAACGCGAATTAGCCAACTGATATGTCGGTTGATAAATATAAATATGAATTTGTTGAATTAATACGCTAAGTAGTCAACGCCTCTGTTCCATTTAATGTAAAAAAATCCAAGTCGAAATCTCTAGTGGTTTTGGAGCTTGTAACATTTTATTTGGTGTATGTATGTAAAAACGCGAATTAGTCACTTTGTATGTATGAAAAAACGCGAATTAGCCAAGCGACATATCGGTCAATAAATATAAATATGAAACCACATTCTCCAGCAGGGAATAAATACTTGCTTCAGAAATTTTTATTACTATTAAGCTGGCACAGCTACTTTAGCGCAACCAAATAATAAATTAATAAAATTTATACATAAATTTAGTGCTCTTTTGTTGCTAATTTGGTGCTCAATTCCCGATTTTGTTACTCCAGCCGATTCGGAGAAAATAGTGGCAGTGCTAACTCAGAGAGAACCTAGAGTTTAAGATTAAAGTTAGCATAACCATACATAAAAAAATAAAAAAATACATATTTCTTTAGTGCTAATTTGTTGCTAATTAGTTGCTTTATTCTCGATTTTTTGCTCCATTTTTAAACTCCGAAAATTATTCCCAAAATTATCCTATATTAACAAAATTTTCTAAAATTACAAATTAATCAGATATCTCGATCGAATAACGTTTCCTTGATTTTGTTGCTTGCTATTTGTGATAATCTCAATTTTATTGCTCCACCCTTAACCCTGGAAAACCCTGGAAAACCACCTCTACTAGCTATCCTATATTAGTACGATATCTTGAAACTTTTTAAAAACATAACATAGTTTTATTTATCTATTTTGCAGTGTTGTCGTTTTAAAACATGGATAATTATTTTTAATCCTTTTTTATTAATATAACACGTTATTATACTTATGACATAAAAATTATTTTTCAATATTAAATTCTAATCGATTTGTGCAATAGATAAACTTTTTTTTTGTGTTGGACATCCCATATCACAGATTTGTTTTAATTCCTCTTGTCATACAATAATTTCGATTGAAATTTATATCTACAACGCGCAACGATGCAGCTCTAACTGTGACACTATTAACTGTCCAGTTTAATACTTTCTTTTTATTACCAGATGCGATCATATCCTACTAGAAATTGCCTTGCCGGCGCATGCCACGATACTTGCGCATGCAGATTTGCCTTGCACAATTTTATTCTGGAAAAACTGGAAAGACACGTCAGAGCCGTGCTTGAGCCTTAATATACAGGGTGTTCAAAAAAGGTGGAGACCCCTGAATAACTCCAAAAATATGCAAGATAGAAAAAAATGTTTCAGACAAAAGTTGTAGGGTTTCAAGTAACGCATTACATAGTAATATTAGTACGACCTCGATTAGCACCGTTAAGGTCACATAAAAATCACTTTGAATTTTTTAAACGGAACCCCCTATTTTTCATTACATATTCATGAAGCTTACTTCGAGAGCTTTCCAAAACATTATAATTAAGTTATGTTTCATTAAGTACTTTTCGAGTTATAAAGCTTGAAGTTTACAGTATTTTGACATAAAATACAAAATATCGTGCAAAACATTCAGTTTTCGGTAATCTTATCTTAATACTTTTATGCATAGAATAATACGACCAATCAATTGGTGTAAAAAAAACACATAGTTGCTATTAAGAAAAAGTATGTAATTTGTAACATGCAGCTGCATACTTTTTTTTTAAAGCAAGTATGTGTTTTCTTTACACCAATTAATTGGTCTTATTATTCTGTGCATAAAAGTATTAAGATAAGATTACCGAAAACTGAATGTTTTACAAAATATTTTGTATTTTATGTCAAAATACTGTAAATTTTAAGCCTTATAACTCGAAAAGTACTTAATGAAAAATAACTTAATTATAATGTTTTGGAAAGCTCTCGAGGTAAGCTTCATGAATATGTAATGAAAAATAGGGAGTTCCATTTAAAAATTCAAAGTGATTTTTATGTGACCTTAACGGTGCTAATCGAGGTCGTACTAATATTACTATGTAATGCGTTACTTAAAACCCTACAACTTTTGTCTGAAACATTTTTTTCTATCTTGCATATTTTTGGAGTTATTCAGGGGTCTCCACCTTTTTTGAACACCCTGTATATTAAGGCTCAAGCACGGCTCTGACGTGTCTTTCCAGTTTTTCCAGAATAAAATTGTGCAAGGCAAACCTGCATGCGCGAGTATCGTGACATGCGCCGGCAAGGCAATTTCTAGTAGGATATGATCGCATCTGGTAATTAAAAGAAAGTATTAAAC